>JAJEJO010001879.1:0-23803 GCA_020662805.1 Glaucomys volans
TGTGGTATGTCCATACAGTGGAATACTGTTCTGCGAGATAAATGCAGGAAGTGCTGAGCAGCAACATGAATGGATCAAAATATGCTCTGCTCAGTGAGAGAAGCCAGACACAAATGAGTGCAAACTCTATGGTTTCATTTATAGAAAGTTTGTTCAAGAAGTGGCAAAATTTATTTCTACTAAGAGAAAATAATGATGATTGGTAGGTGATCAGGGCAGGATATGGAATAATGGAAATGCTCAGTGAGGAGTAGGGTATGTGACTGTACCAACCTAAGTAACGCCAGAGAGGTTCTCCAGAGATAATGAATTTATGGGATTGAGCACTTCAACACAGGACCCTGGGGCCCTGGGAACTCTGGGTGACTCAGGAAGCAAAGCAAGACAGGGGCTTTCAAAGGTGAAATGAGGAGGGTTACGTAGCTGTTCTGAAGCCAGTACTGCTGGAAATAAGGATCAATAACAAGAGTGACAGCAGTCCAAGATTGGACAGGCAGTTGAGGGGCATAGTCCCCACAAAACTGTTGTTTGTGCAAGGTGGTTGTCCTGGCAGAGTCACTTTCGAGAGTTCTTGTCATCAGACATACATCCCTGAGACCCCCTCCTTGGTAACTCTTGGCTTTCTTGGTTATTTTTTGTCAGAGTTTGGCGGGGTGACTCCATTCTGAACCTGAGAGCACTGGGCATGCTCATCAAACCCTTCCAAGGGCATTGAATATCTGTGCTCTGACCTCATGGGGGGTAGAACTCAGCAAGGCTGGAGTTAAGAGGGCACAGTAAAGCAACGCAGTTCAGCCGTCACTCTGCCACGAGTCACAGGTGGGTCCTAGGTGCGGGGGAGCCGCCTATACTCTCAGCTTCTGCACTTCTGGGTGAATTGTGACCAAGCCAGAAGTGCAATTGTCAACTGGAATGGAGGCACGGGGCTGCTCCTTCACCGGTGAGGACCAAGCCATTTCCCGCCTCCCATCTCCTTCCCTCCTGCCCATTCTCCAGGGAACAGCAGAGCGGGCTTTGCAGCGCATCCCAGGAAACACGTCCCTGCCTGCTTAAAAACACTCTCCCATGGCCTCACCCCATGGAGGTCCTGTGGCTGCCCGAACAAATGACCACAAATGACCATGATTCACAGCACGGATTTATTCCCTCACAATTCCAGAGGCCAAAAATCAAACATCACAGTGCCCACCAGCCTGGGTCCCCTCTTAGAGCTGACTCTTCCCACTAATGGTGGCTCCCGTGCTCCGAGTTTGTGACTGCCTGCTTTGGACAGACAGGATCTGTATCTGTATCTCAAGGTCTCACCTTGAGATCCTTAATCACACCTTTAAAGATGGATCATCCCAGCAGGGTCCGTTCTCAGGTGCCAAGCGATAGGACATGGAAGTATCTTTAGGGGCCCCCATTCAGCCCTCTACACTAGCACATGGCTACCTTTTTAGTGCCCCTAACTTTCCTTGCACTCCGTATTGAACTGTGAGGCATGTTCTGTGAAGAGCACCTAGCAACCAGCACCCAGGTAGAGAAATAGATCCTTCCCCCCCAGCACTCTCCCTGTCCTCTGTAGAATGGAATGATCATTGCAGCTGCCCTGTGGGACTGTGGTGCAGATATTGAGGAGGATGATCTTG
Source organism: Glaucomys volans (assembly GCA_020662805.1). Taxonomy (NCBI): domain Eukaryota; kingdom Metazoa; phylum Chordata; class Mammalia; order Rodentia; family Sciuridae; genus Glaucomys; species Glaucomys volans. Next base: position 1,632 of record JAJEJO010001879.1, read on the forward strand.
GAAAGCTCAACCCTGTGCCGAACACAAGGAAGCACTCCACAAGCACTGTCCCCATCGTCCCCGCAGGATGGATGGCAGAGCCGTGGCCTCCCTCTGCAGACCACAGGGGCCCAGACAGTGGCAGGAGAAAACACTCGCACATCTTCAGAGGAGGGGCAGAAGGACCCACCCAGCTTGCGGCTGGCTCCAGACAAACAAAGGGACGGAGAGGGACCCAGGAGAGCTGCTATTTTCACACCTGTCTCAGCCTCACCTATGGTGGCACCAGGAAAGCAAATTGGGTTTATGTTGCAAATAGAAAATGATGAGGCTAATTATCTTGCATTGTCGTGGCCGGGATGGTTCCCTAGGCACTCTGCCTTCCATTATCTTGTTTGATCACACTATGAAAGAGAGACGCCTTCCATCTCAGGTCTTCCCAGCTCCCTCCAGTCAGGAGACCACCTCCCGCCCCTTCCTGGGCGGACTTGATTTTGTTTTTGTTTTGTTCTAGCAAAGGGAGAGGACTGGGTCTCTTCAGTGGGGTCTTCCCAAGCTGCAGTGAAAAGGCAGGTCTGCATCGGAACCTGGGGGTCAGGACCCCACACCTCAGGAGGAAGGTCGTCTGGAAGACACTGTGTCCCTGTGATTCCCCAACGAGGGACAGCGTTGCTGGTGTCAGAATGTGTGCCCCTCCTGCAGGGTAGGCCAGGCCCCTCAAACATGGGCTCCTATGACTCAAATGGCCTCACCCCCCAGAGTTTCCAGGGGTCCCTGCCATCATGATACAGCCCTTGAATTATTGGGGTAAGATGAGGGACCAGGGTATAACTGCACCCAAGCATCACACAAATCATCCTAACCTCACATAAAACCATTTCCCCACCAAGTAAATAGAATATTCTCCTAGGTTCTGTTGGCAGCAGAGAAATCACCCCTTCAAAACACCCAATTGGGTATCCCCCCTCTTGGATTTCATTTTGGCCTTTGAGAATTCCCTTCTTATTAGGAAAGAGATTTTCTCTTTAAGTTTTTTTTTCTTAAATCTCTCTCCCCCCCCCCGCCCCCCCCCCCCATCACAACTGAAACGCAGAGCTGGGAGCCGCTGATGGAGGTATCAGTATTGCATCTGAGGTGGAATGGTTTGCCTCCCACTTTGGAGAATCCCCTTGGGTAAAATCCCACCCGGAGCTGCAGTGGCCTGGCTCTTTTTACGCGCTTGTTTGCAAGCAAAGCTCCCCAGGAGTTATGTGGGCCTCTTCATTTCAATCGCTGCAGCTGGTCGAGGGGTGTCCACGGCCAGCCTTGGCTCAGGAAGGCTTTGGAGGCCTCTGCCTTGACCTCTTGCTCCAGTTTCTCCTTTTTGTGAGAAATCAGGCCTTTGGCTCCTGGGAGGAACGAAGTGTTTACTAATATAATGAAGCTCTTTCCTGGGGAACAGCCCCCCATCTCTTAAGAACAGTGTATTTTTCATTCGAGAGATGTTTCAGTGACAAGTGTCTTCTCTATTTCTTCCCCTGCCCATTTCCAGCTACTCCAGGGTCCCTGGGCACGGCTCTTCCTGAAGCACCTTGGGCAGGGCCCTCCGCCCAGTGGGGCCTACCTGCTCCTGAGGCCTTCCTCATGCTAAATGGCCTGTTTCATTATGCTCATTCATAGGGCCACTCTTTTATTGGAGGCATGTTTATTAACTGGTAACTGTTAATTATATAAGAAGATAATTTCATGTAAATGTTGGATGTAAAAGCTGCCTATCTGGCATGCTTACTGTTAACAAGAAGGCGTTGGGATTTGTTTTTTGTTGTGCCTATGTGAGTGAAGCAATTAATTGATTCAGTTGATTGAATGAAAAATGCATCCTAATTGCTTTGCCCCATCAAGCAGCTAGTGGGATTATTTAATTCCACTGGCAGGGGGACAACAGCCTCTATGATACACCGTCTCTCTGTTTATTACCCTAATAAGGCGCTGGAACCAGGGCCAGTGGTTAACAAAGAGATGCTCAGACAGGGTCCTGGGAGTTCTTTCTCTGAGAGCAGAGAGAACAACCTGGGAGCTGGACTGTTTAGGATCAAAAAAATTAAAGGAAAGGGGGAAAGTCTACTTTTGTTTCAATTACCCAGATATTTGCCAACCTGCTCCCAGCCTCTGGGCTTTGTGTCTGACTGGAGACCAGCTCATTTCACAAGGACACCATGTTCTCTGTTGCAGCAGAAAGATGCAATGTCCCCCAGGTGTGTCCTCTAAGTGCTCTCCATGGAGAGCTGCAAGAAAAATAGGGACAGGGATGAGGAGGACCTTGCCTGGATGCATCTGTGCATCCAGAACCCTCGTGTCTGTTGCACCCCAAGCCCCGGTGCCCAGACAGTGCCTGGCCCATCACATGGGCTTGGGTTGAAGCCACGAGGAAAAAAACCCACTGAGCCTGAGCAGCCACAAGTGAAGTGCAGGGCAGCCCCTGGGCACAAGCTGGCCTCAGCCCCATGCCCAGGAAGTCCAAAATCAAGCCTGGCCCTCCTCACACAGAGCTGCACCTGACGCTGGAAACCAGTCCACTGGCCCCTTAGGCCACCTGTATGCCCAGCACCATGCAATGCATAGGGTTTAAATGGCCTCAGATGTGTTCATCTATATTCAACAAACACCTGACAAGGAAGATCTTAATTCCTCCATTTGCAGAAGGAGAGACTAAGGCTTATCAGTTTGCCACTGGCACGTTGTTAGCAGGCTGCACAGTTGACATTGAAACCTACTTGTCCCTACCCTAAGGTCAAGTGCCCAATGCAGCCTTCGGCACAAGGCAAGTGCCCTTCATCCTATCAGTTGTCATCACATTTCCCTGGTGCTAACTGCCTCCCAACAGCCTCCCTTTCATTCAAGATGCATCCATCCAGCAGTGAGAAGTTCAGGTTTGTAGGAGACCTTGGGTTTCCAGGGGCACCCCGTGGTTGTCCTCCTCCTCTTTTTTCTTTTGTAATGGACTTTCAAGTCATCTGACTCAGACTCACTCTTGAGTGGTCAGAGAGAGGCACTGGGGCCACCAAACTGGGACTTCTTCCCCTATATTGTGGCCTCTATAGCTAAAAATCCCAAAGAATTGTTCAACCAGCAATCCCAGGATGCCCCAGTAAGCTTCCTGCACACACACACATGCAGCCACGGATCATTCTGAGGAACATGGACCCACACATTCAGAGGGAGAAGCCCAGTGCCATGCACTGCGGGTTTTCCAGGTTGGACAGAAATGCATCCCTGTAGGGAAAGGTCTGCCGATTCCTCACGTGCAGAACAAAGACACAAAGCTGTCCCGCTGCTTTGTCACAACTTGCTCCACAAGGCCAAACAACAACGACAGCAATAATAATAAAAGGCAAAATTCATTTGGGGTGAATTAACATGGGCTGGCCTTGGATTTTTTTCCAGCAACCAGTATGAATTATTTAGCATTTCTAAAATGAGGGGCATTTCCAGCGCCTGTGGTAATGACCTTCCAGATGAACGTCCATCATATGGAAGACGTTTGGCCAACTGGGTGCTGTAATCGTAGCCATATGTCACCCAGGCCCTGCTCTCCAGGGGACCACTGTGACGCTTGCTAGCTTGAGATGAGAATACTCTGGTCCGAGCCTTTCAGACATGGCCAATAGCATGTGCCCTCCACTGCTTTCCTGTCATCACCAAGACACACGTCACCTTCGCTCAGAGGCACTGCTCTGGCAAGTCGGATGCCTGTTTGCCTGGCTCACTGGCAGGTGGGCCGGTGGAAGTTGACGGGAGACCATGGGGTAGGAAGGCCAGGTGTAGCTGTGGGACTTTAGTGGTCTTGAATCTCAGCCACTAATGCAGTGACTTGAACTACATTACTACCGTGTGATGTCAATGAATTTTAAAGACTTTCTTCATTAAACGTCCTGGGAAATACTGCATTCTGCATTGAGAACTCACACTGTACCTTAGCACTGTAAAGGCTCTGAGAAGTCCTGTAGTACAGAACCCTATTAAGGCAGGGCACAGGGAGCACACTGTAATCCCGGAGGATCGCGAGTTCAAAGCCAGCCTCAGCAAAAGTGAGTGCTAGGCAACACAGTGAGACCCTGTCTCTAAATAAAATACAAAATGGGGCTGGGGATGTGGCTCAGTGGTCGAATGCCCCTGAGTCCAATCCCCAGGACCCCTCCAAAAAAAACCGTATTAAACAACGTTATTTAATCCACTCTTTCCCACTTCCATGACCACCCAAACACTTTTCAAGAAATGTCTTTTAAATCCCACAAAGCTACTGAAGCCCACGTGATTTGGAATGCTGACTGGATCGTGGTTGGGTCCTCCCAACGCTGACGTTCTAGAAGCTTGGGAGTTCTCTATTTGTCCTTCTCAGGGTATCTTGTGACGTTGCTCCACAGATTTCCCTTCCCTCACTCACCACAACCCCTCTGCTCTCAGTGTTCACAGCCTTCCTCAAACTCCCTTGCACATGAAGGCCTGTCTCAGGAGACCAGCAGCAGGCACAGTGAGGGAAGGGCCAGCGCCCTGAGCTGGAATCTGCAGCCAGGTGGTGTGTGGGTGGAAGTCAGGGAATGGAGGGTTTTCTCACCTTCTCGTTGTCTGTCCGTCCCGCTGTCTCCACCCGCCCTGTCGAAGCTCCCTGTGTCTAGACAGCCCACCACCCCACCTCATACTCCCTGGGGCTCAGGGCTGCACAGCGGGCTCTTCATCCACAGGGTGGGCATGTGGCTACCAGCAGCCCCAGCCAAGCCAGCCCAGCAAAGAGACAAAGCTGCTTTCTCCTCCCAAACTTACATCTGCTCTGGGAGGCACCCCAAGGCCACTAGAGTCGCAGGGCCACTGCCAGGATTCATCCCTGTCAGAGGTTGCATTGTGGCCACCAGGTCACGCACCTCCCCCTGTGGCCAGCAGGGAGCAGCACACTGAGGCTCGCAGCCCACCAGGACTGCTTGGAGAAGGATCCCAAAGAGGGACAATGAGGGAAAGGGAAGGACACAGGGACAACCAAGAGCCCCAGGGCCACCCTGCTGGAGTGGGAAGCGTTTGGCAGTGAAAGCCCACCAGAGCTCAGCATCCGGGCATCTCAGACTTCATTCGAGCCAGACGCGAGGCAGACGAGGAGGTTGTAGAGATGAGGCTGCGGGGATGCTGCTGTGTAAACGTGGAAGGCTCCTTGGTTTGCTTCCACTCAGAACCGTAGTCTGGGGTGTGGATTCCACAGCCCACGGGGACTGGTGTCCGTCAGTCCACACAAAACGGCTCCTCTTGAGACGTTCCCACCGGTGAGGGTTTCTGCGCTGGGACAGGATTTACGATCAAATTAACCATTCACTGACGCAGCACAGGACCCTGGAAATCATCGAGGTTGCTCATGTCCCTGCAGAAGATGGTTCGATACTCAATTATAGCTCTCCTGGGGTTTTTTCCTGCCGTGCCAAGGTGCTAGCTTGAAAGTGAAAACCAAGGTCCATCCAACAAAGGCACCGTCCCCTGCATGCGGTGGGCATGGCCTCGAGGACAGGAGCTGCCACATCTTTAAAGGAATCACGAGGCTGCTCAGCGGAAGGACTGGCTCTACGTCCACAAGAATGAGGGCCAAAACCGGCTCGCGCTTCATTTCTCTTTATTCTAAGAGGAATGTGGACTCGGAGTCATGGGACAGCTCGGAAGCCCTTCACTTTCTAAAGAGACAGACACCAGGAACCGGGAGTGGTAGAGGCTGGGGATGTTGGCATAGGTCCAATGCCCCCGGCCCGGATGGGAAAAGGTGTTTTATGAGCTAGTGCATCAACCCTGTCTATATACTGTTTCCCCCAGTACTGGGGATTGAGCCCAGGGTGCTGTACCACTGAGTTCCATCCCCAGCCCTTTTTTTCTTACTTTGAGGCCAGGCCTCACTAAGTTGCCCGGGCTGGCCTTGAATTTGCAATCCTCCTGCCTCTGCTTCCTGAGTTGCTGGGATCACAGGGCTTGACCCTCTCTGATAGCATTCATGACCCCTGCAGAGCTGGGTAGATGGGGAGGGGCAGTGATATGTGGGCAGAGACTTGGAGGATTCTGGGAATTTTTCAGGAGTAGGGGGCAGGGTCAGAGGAGAGAGGAAATGTTCCTGGCAGAGGGAACATCATGGGGAAGCCTGTAGGAGCCTGAGCTTGCGGGAGCTTAAGGTTCAGGGGCAGCCAAGTTACTGTGGCCTGTACAGGTGCCCAGGCCAGCTGGGGCCTCCTGGTGGCTGCAGATGGGGGCACCTGACACCCCGGGCCCAGTCCACACCACTGACGCCAGAAGCATTTGGGCCCCCACCACCTTTACCCTTAGCTAATGCCCCCCTAGTCCCTGGTGGACTGGCCAACTGACCCCGTTCTCCATGCAGCCCCCGGTGGCACTGGCCCCTTTGGAGCCTTGGCCTATTCAAGAGAGATCAAGACCCTAGAGACCTGTGCTTGCTTTCGGTGGCCAGCGGGGCGCAGGCCCGTTCTAATTTGAAAGGCTAGTCCTCTGTGCTTCAGGAGGGTGACGTAGAACGCAGCAGCTGCACTTTGCAAGACTGTACAACCAGACCGCCCCCCCCAACTTTTGGTCCGGATGGGATAGCTTACTGAGCTTACTGATTGCACTGAAGCCGTATCAGTCCCGCCCCGACTCTTGCCATAAGTAGCAGTTGTGTCAGTGTCAGGTCCCTCAGCACCAGGAAAGGGGAGCTGGCCCCTAAGATTAGAATACTAAAATCAGGGCTGGGGATGTAACTCAAGGACGGAGCATTTGCCAGGCATGTGTGAGGCCCTGGGTTCCATCCCCCAACCCTGCACAGAAGAGAAAGACTAAAATTACTCCCCTCTCCTTTCTCCCCCAATCCCATTTGATCTCCCTGGTTTCCCAAGTACCTGGGAACTGTCAGCTGGAGCCACTCCCTGGGGCTGGACGTGCTCAGGACAGAGGCGGCAGCCAGGCATACGTCCTCTGCCAGCCCGGCCACACAGGCTGTGTCTCACCGGGAGCTCCAGATGGGAGGGCCCTGTCACATTGGGCCCAGCATTCAGAAAGTGCCTAGAAGGTTCTTCCCCACGCCATCTTCCAGCAGCTCCCTTCAGATTCCATCTCACATGTCACTTGCCCTTGTGCACCACTGTTTCCAAAGGGACAAAGTTTCATTTGGTTATGTTTTGGCCATTCCTGTCTCAGCAGAAGGAGGACCCTTGCATTTCTGCACATCGTCATGCTCGGCACCCGGCACAATCCTCCCTGTAGCAAATCCCAGGATCCACTGCATACATGAAAAAGAGACAGCAGGTGAACTCAGACTGGAAGCAGTGAGCTGGTTTCATTTGGACCAGCTCTGTCTCTTGCCTCAGTGGGTGCCTGATGGTCTTCCTGCCCATCTGTAAAGTGCCCGTACGCCTCAATGGCAGAGTGCACCAAGCCTGGGAGAATCGAGAGGAGAGGCCTGTGGGAGGAGGAGGGAACTGTGGGCTCTGAAGTCCCCACCCACAGCAAGCACGAAGGGCAGGAATGACCAAGGGCATCTCCATCAAAGGACGGGCAGGAACTTCAACACAGCGTCACATGGAGCCTCCTACACCCCAAATTTCACCAAAGTCTGTTCACAAGTTCATTAAACAGATCTTCGCTGAGCATTCCAGACTGTTCCAGGTATTAGTAACAGAAGCCCTGCCCTCGTGGGGTTTGCATTCCAAAGAGAGGAGAAAGATGGGGAATAAGTAAGCAGGTGGGGCAGGTGGCCAATGAAGTGGGGACAGCGTCGGGAGGGCCACAAAAGAGTGGAGCAGGGGCCACTGCTGTGAGCCAGTGGCCAGGAAGTCCACTCTGGAAGTTGAGGACAGAGCAAAGAACAGAGAGGAGTCAAGGATAAAGCCTTCCAGGCAGTGGGGACAGACGGGAAAAGGGTGGCCGCTTCCTCCTCACCCTGCTCACCCAGGGACATTTAAAGACCAGAGAGTAATGGCCACCTGATACCAAGATCCCTCTGGAAAGCGAATAGCTTGTATTCATATCCGGTTCATTAGGGAAAGTCCAAAGGGTGGGCTGCTCATGCCCACCAAGCGTCCAGAGGCCCATGTGGGCCCAGAGGCAATGGGCTCGGGCAGATGTGGCACATGGGCCCCCGGCTGCTCAGTGAGGCCTTTGGGAAGTGAGAAGAGGAGGGAGTGAGAGCGACAGTGACCTGGTTGGATCTGGAGTGTCCCCCATTTGTTAAAGGTTCAGTCCTCAATCTGTGATGCCCCTGGGAGGTGGTAGAGCCTCGGGAGGTGGGACCTTTGGGGGACGTCTTCAGGTCATTGAAGTCCATCTTCAAAGGGGGATGTCAGACCCAAGTCTTCCTCTTTCTCTCCTTGTCCCTGGCAATGAGAAGTCTTGCTTTATTCCACCACACACTTCCACCATGACATGCTGCTCCGTCATAGGCCAAAGAAATAGGGCCGATCATGGACTGAAACCTCCAAAACTGCGAGCCAAAAAAAACCTTTTTTCTTTATAAGTTGATTATCTCAGATATTTGTTATGGTGACAGAAAGCTGACTCAGACACCTGGCATCTGCTTCTGTAATTCTCCCCACCCCCAGGGCTCAGCTCTTCAGGGAAGCTCCCAAGCCCACAAGGTGCACTGCCGAAAGAGTGCTGAAACAGAGGGAAAAGACAAACTGCAAATATCTGCAAAACATCTAGAACTGCAAGTGGATGATATCAGCCCCAACTTAGCCTGCTACTGCCTGCTTGGGAGCCTGAGGGGAGCTGCTGAGTCACTCAGGAAGGCCCTCCCACTCTGAGCAAGCAGCCCCTGCTCATGAACTGTCTAATTGGGAGCCAAGCAGCCAGCCATCTCTCAGAGGAACAGAACGCTTCGGGCGGGGATGACTGGTTTGCACACCATCGCATCAGACCCGCAGGGCCGCCAAGCAGAAGCGTCGACTCCTTCAGTGTTTTCAGACTTGTGAACTTTACATTCAAGCTCCTGTCTGGAGATGGCTCCCTCCACCAGTGCTGACTCTGTCTTGGTGTGAGAGCTGCTCTTGCTAGAGCCCGGGGTCTGCCCGGCACACCAAGGACCACTGAGATGAAGGGTTGTGGACTGGCTTTGTGCCCAGGAAGCAGAGGCAAGTGTTCTAAGTCAGACATCCTCCTGGCTACCAGAAGCAGGGCCTCCCTCTTGTCCTCGGCTCATCTTTCTGGTGTGAGAGTCACAGGCATACTGCCAGACTAAGGAGAATTAGAGGGGAGACCAGCAGGGTAGAAGGGGGTCAGGGAAGGAGGGGAGGGTGAGGGGCGGGAGGGGTGAATTGATGATGCTCAGTGAAATCCACCGTTCTGTATAATTAATGTGCACCAATAAAATAAAAAAAGATCAAGGAGGCTGATGTTAGTCCTTAGTGCCCACCCAGTGGTCGGCCTTGCTTGGCCAACTGCCCCAAGCCCACCGCTCACGCTGTTCTTGGCATTCTTCTTGGCTGCGTGGTCAGATTAGACTTCCAGGGCTGCAGACCTGGCCTGGGCACTCAAGCTGGGCTCAGGACCTGGACTCTGGGTCTGATTCTACCTCAAGCCCAGAGTCCATCCCAAGCTGAGAGCAAGCTTACCTTGCATTCAGGCTACATCCTCTCCGAACACCGGAGTCTTCCTGGGAGCCCTTCCCTCTGCCTCCGGCTCCTGAGTCTCCCCCTCCTCCACACTAAACGGTTGTCACTAAGGAGTGAAAAGAGAAGCAGTTACAACAGCAGCAGCAGGAAAACCCCAAACTACAAAGATGTTTATCATTCTTTTCAATATGTTTACTTATTTAAAAAATTTAAGTTTCACGTAGACCTTAATTCATTTTCCATTGACTTCCTGGAAATAGATAATGAAGGCTTTTTACCCTACAAGGATCATGTTTCCATTAAATGATATTAGGAAAAATGACCATTTATGTGAGGTCCTAAGTTCATTTGCTTTGTTAATTGACTTAACATATTTTTGAGAATTACAGTCTTTTAGTAAAAAGAGACTTAAAGCTCATGGAAGCCAGTTTGCCACAACTATTGGCCACATTTAAAATTGCCCAGAGACACCCCACCTCAGTGGTATTTCCAAACCAGGCTCTTGATTACCCTCTTTATCTTGCAACTCCTGGTACCTGGGTTGCAAGCAACAGAGATGGCCATGCTCAGTTATCCAAAGGCCCTGACTGTTTCAGTCAGCTTTTTCACTGCTGTGACCAAAATACCTCACAACAACAATTTTAGAGGAGGAAAAGTTTTGGGGAGCTCATGGTTTCAGAGGTCTTAGTCCACAGACAATGCTTCCATGGCCCTGGTGTGGCAGAACATCATGGCAGAAGAGTGTGGTGGAGGAAAGTGACTCAGGACATGGCACCAGGAAGCAGAGAGAGATATATATACAAAATATATACCCCAGAGGCATGCTCCCAATGACCCACCTCCTCAGCCTCACCCTACCTGCCCACTGTTACCACCCAGTTAATCCCTATGAGAAGGTTAATGTACTGATTAGGCTAAGCCTCTCGTAACCCAATCCTTTCACATATAAGCTTTCTCTCATTGTCTCACACATGAGCTTTTAGGAGACATCTCATATCTAAATGTAACACTGACCCACACTCTTCTCCAGGATGAAATGCCTTTTTGATTCTGTACATTGGAGACAGATGGAAACAAATCTTCCCAAACCAGGAGCTAGCTGACAAATGGATACCCCGACTTTCTTATCCCATTGTTTGAGGCCTAGATGGGATCACATTTGGAAAGTCATGCAGAGTAAGTGCCCGACCATTGTGGCTGAGGCAGTCATGCTGACATTAGGACAATTCCTATGGCAGGCCCTGATTCAGCACCGATTCTCAGAGAAGGGAAGAAGCAGTGGACCCATTTCCATGGGTTGAGGGGAGAGGGTGAAATGATAGGTGGAGATCAGTTGGAATGCCCACTGCCCAAGCTGTGGGATAACTGCACTGGGTGCAGCATGCAGGGACAACCCTCTGCCCAGTTCCTGGACTCAACTCCCAGGAAGCAGGGACTTGATAGACAGAGGAGGTACTCGAGTTTTTCACCATTTCAGAGACTAAGAATGAAAACTCGCCTGCAGGCCTGGACATGACCTAGCACTTCACACTTCCAAGAACCTTCAAGGACATCATTTCATGGGAGCTGCATTCTAAATCCTCCTGCTCTCATCAAGGTCCATATGGACCACCAACACCCAAGAGGTGAAGGGATTTGCTGGCATTCCCACGCCTAGTCGAGGTCTGGTATTCGAACTCAGAGTCTGAGGTGCTTTGCACAGGCAGCATAGGAAGAGGGAATTTTAAAATGTGGGTCATTCCTGCCATTCCATGAGCGTTTGTTTTTAACAGACTAAGGATCAGATTAACTCAGTACAAGCAGTAGAAATAATGATACACTCATTCTAGGGCTATTCAGAAAGCACTGGAAGCTTCTGACAGCCAGTTAAAAAGGAGCACCCAGGAAAGCTAGAGAGCAGGAGCTAGAATGCAAAGAAACAGAGAGGGAATGAGGACAGACCTCCTGCAGAAGCTGCTCCAGCAGTGGCCTGCGTGCCCTCTTGATCAGCAGGAGGAGGGAACCCGGAAACTCTTCCACACTAGCGATGGTCATCCAGAGCTTCCCTGTGCTCCCGCACCTTCACAGCAAGCCAGTTCCCAGTGTCTCGTAGCCCAGGTGCCAACAGTGGTTTAGCATATGGCTGAGACTACAGAGAGTATGGAACTCTCCCCAGTCTCTGTGTTCGTAGCTACGCCACATCCCTGCCTGAAGCAGAGGTTCCAGAGCCTCTAGGGGCCCTTGCTGTTGGAGCCCAGCCTTCTATGTGAATGACCTGGTGCTGTTTCTGTTGGCTCTGCTGACAGGTTGGGGTCTCCCACTGAAGTCTCCACTAGCCTTCCAGAAAGGCATAGAAAAGCCCAGCCTCACCCACCCCCCTGGAGCAGTCAGCCCTGCTGTCGCCTCTTCAACCTCCCTGAGAGGCAACCCAAGCCCCCAGTCTCCTGTCTCACCCCAGCCCCATGATGTACCATACCTCTCAAGGCCCCGAGCTGCTCAGCTGTGTATTTCCAACAAAACAGGGCACAGCTTGCCTGTATCCACTGATCCCCGAGTGCTATTCTTGGCCTTTATCTTGTTAGCATAATGTGCAGCTTCATTAACCAGCCAGATGAATCATTTAGTAATTGGAGCTAATGAATTTAATTCTCTACTTTCTATTTTTTCTAATAAAACATGGCATATCTTACCAACAGGTCAAGGAAGGCTCCAAGTTTCTGTTTTGAGTCAATGTTAGGCCAAGAGCACAAAATGGTGGACAGGCTACAGCTTGTTTCCTCTCGCCAATCTTGCTGCCATTTTGGGCATTTCTGGGGCACTGAACCCAAAGCAACCATTTCCCAATTCTACAGAGAAGGAAGCTAATGACCCAAATCAGAATTTGTTTTTCTTTGCACGATAAGATGCTCCCATGATGGCAGCATTCCTAAGAGATCAGAGTAAAAGATGGGAGTAGCTCACAGGAAATAAGCACCTGTAAAGTTAACAAGGAGCGTCATGGTTTCAATGAGATGTCGGGGTGTGGGTGAATCCATTTATCTTGGAGAGACTTTCTCCCAAGGACCCTGCTCCTGTCAGTCAAGGGAGCTGGATTGACAACAGGCAACCCCCACACCCCCAGGACTACAAGACATGAAGCCAAGGCCAGGCCTGCGCTTGAAGCCCCAGCTTGGGAGGAAGGCTAATTAGAGTGGCACCCACCAGTGGAACCCCTTGTAACTTGACCACCCTGATTAACAGAGCCTGGCTGCGAACTAAAATGCAGTTAATTTATTGGGAGTTTTATTAGGCATATAAAAGGGAGGCAGGAATGAGTCGCCTTTCGTTGCTCGAGATACATTTCATCCGTGACTCGGAGCAGGTTCCTCGTAGATTAAGTTGGCTAATTTCCCTCACCGCCAACATTCTTCTCTGCATGGCTGAAGCAGAAGCCACCGGCTCTTGTCTGAAATGGACGGGATGAAAGGGGCTGCCCCCCCCCCCCAGCAGTTACATTAACCACTTTGTCCTTTTAATTCATCTAATTACATGCAAGGAGAGAGCCGCTGCCTGAGCAGGCTCGGGCTGCCAGGGCCGCTGCTGCTGGGCCATTGCTGGGGCTTTTTGTTGTCTTATTAGGGGTGCTTTTGTTCAGAGGAATGGTTAAAGCCATTTCAGCAGCCAGCGAGACGAGGCCGCTTCAATAAGGACACAATGTACTTGTTTAAATTACCTTTCAAAATGCTCAAAACCATTAAGGGGGAGGCGCTGCAAATAAAAGTTGGATTTTTTGTTATAATGTTTTACCCTAATAACAGCTTTTATTTTATTATAATCCATTAGTTGACAATATTATTCTATAGATTATTAGGCAGCAATTTTGTTATTTTATCACACTTTCAGCACTCACTCACCGGGCCAGAATCCACAAATCTCAGTATAATATGCTTTCAATTTTGTTAAAATCTCTATTTAACTGGTTTGGCTGCGGAACATCTTGGCAAATGTGTTTTTAATTTCGTTCTAATTAACTTGACAGTTGACAGAACTCGATGGTGGCATGATGGTGTCCCCTTTTCAGGGTCCCTGTAGCTCCATTCCTAGGGGCCATTTTTTCCCTCTCTCCCGTCCTAACAAGCAAGATGTCAGAGCCAACACCCAGGCAAAGGGTCCTCCGTCTCTGTCAGAAGTACATGCGATTTTTTAAAAACCAATTTAAAAATCTGGCTTTCCTCCTGTTCTGTAAAAGGAAGGTCATTGGTTTTTCTGGGGTTCTCAAAACAAATGCTCTGTCCCTAAAAGATGAAACCCCAGAATGTGGGTCCTAAAAGATGAAATGAAAACAAAGCAAGTGGAAGGGTTTTGCTGTGCGTGGTGGACGGTCCCCTCCCAGGAAGCCCGTGCTCCTCGCTGGCTCTCTGGACCTGGCCTGGCTAGCTCTGCTCTGAGGGCTCAGCCCTGAGGAGAGCACCTCAAGAACTCACCCTTGCTCTTTGAACAATCCCAAATGCTCTCTCTGGCCCAGGAAATTTCATTCTGTGGCCTTGGAGGCTTCTTTTCTTCCAGAAATCTGCAGCCTCTTGCCTTCTCCCCTGACCCTGAGTCGTGTCCACAGGGCTATGAGTGGACCTGGATCACACTCACACAAAAAAATGTTTTTAAGAATTTTTTTCTTTTGAAGAAGTAATACTTTCCTGATAAGGAGGTAAAATGAATCTCTGTAAACAAATGCAACCTTCCCTGTGACTTCCCGTACACAGACATAGCCTCCAGGACTCCGCGTGGAACGCTTGGGGTCTGCTGAGGCCAGGTGCTTGAGCGACTATTTGGAATCCGTTGTGACTTTGGGCCTCTGCATCTTCTTTGAGCCGTTTCCTGCCCTCTCCCTCCCTCCTGGAATCTCAGATGTTGTGAATCTTACCCAGAACTGAAAATTCCCTGATTCCATGGTGCCACTCATCATGCTTATGTTCAATTATTAAGAATGTCAGTCCTACCAGGACCCTCAGAGATGAATCACTATCACATCTTCCTTGCATTAATGACAAAAACTCGTGGCTCAAAGAACTTGGGACTCACCAGGATCCCAGCCAGCAAGCGCAGTCTGTGACTGCACACAGGTCTCCTGACTGCCAACTCCTGGGCCAGGCTCTTTCCCGAGAATTCCCTCGCCAGGGTTCTAGGTTCTCACAAAAAAAAAAAAAAAAAAAAAAAACATAGGATCTATTTTCTAGTTTTTAAGTCTGACTTTAGAATTTTCATTTCTGTTTACCACTAGAATGCTTCTGCCCGGCTGCCTGGCGTAAAGCAAAGCAAAGCATTGGTACGCACATTTTGAAAAGGTTCTGCTTTCAGCTCCAAGCAAGGAAATATGAGTTCCTGGACCAGTGATTTTCAAATGGGAGCAAAATTGGCATTTGGCAACACTTCAGAACAATCTGGGTTGTCACCTTACCTGGGAGGAAGGGTCAGGCTGGGGAGCTTACATCTTACCTCAGGAGAGTTGAGGTCCCCTAATCCGCAAGGGACCATGGGCCAGCCAGGCCACCGACTTGCACTGCCCTGCCCTGATGGCGCTCAGTCTAGGTTATCCCAGCCTGAGAGCAGCTGCCCACACTCCCTGGCAGCTGCCTTGACTGTGGGAACACACACTTCCCGTCAGCCTGCTCCCTTTCTCCCCAGCAGAGGGAATGCAGTGATGGAGTCCCCAGGAAGCCATGGAAAGCACCTGACCCATGCCTGCCGCAGAGTAGGCAGTTCACACACTGAAGGATGGAAGCCCAGTTAATTCTGGTGGTGGCAACGCTGCCAGACAGTGCTTTGACTGGGATGGGAGGCTGGGAGGCTGAGAGGCCATACGTCTCACACTCCAGCACCTTTCAATAGAATGTTTATACTTGGATGCCTTGAAGATCTCATTCGATTGCTCCATAAGGGGACAAGTTCACATACCAACAAAAATTTGGTAGGGGGAAGTGGGGAAGGGGCATGGGAAGAGAAGAACAAGAAAAGGCCCATGCGCAGCAGTCCCCCTTTGCCCTCCAGGAGACATTCCAAGACCCCCTGGCAGTGGCCTGGAGCTGTGGCCGTACCAGCTCCTACATGCACCATGCTTTTCCTGAGCGCACGTATCTATGATAAAATTTAATTGATAATTTAGTGCAAGAAGAGATCAATGTCAACAGCAATGATAATAAAATAGAGCAAACACAGCAATATCCTGTAATTAAAGCTATTTAAAATGAGTGAGTTGTTTCTCCCTGGAATTTTTCATTTAATATTTTCAGACTAATTTTGGAATATTCTTCAGGTAGTTGAAACCACAGAAAGCGAGACCGCTGTTACGAGCCCTGTGGTTTGTTAGGATGAGCCCTGTCCACCTGGTGAGCCTGTCGCTGGGCAGAAGCCGGCCTGTAGGTCTTTGCTGTGTGGGGTCCCGCTCTCCTCCACCCCGCTCTCCTCCACCTCATCCGATTGGCCTGGCGCCTCTGTGTGAGCTGTGCATACAAGAATAATCTCAGAGAGACGCCCGTCCATAGAGAACCTCTTTTTCTAATGAATTGATGAAGAGAAGTAAAACATGCTTCCACCGATTCATCACCAAGACTGTCCTCTGGCTTGCGAACGTCTGTCAAGAGTACGCATTTCCAGGGCTCCAGATTGCCCGGATTTTCACATCCACTTCATGGAGCCGCTGGAGGGGAACTAATGCGCTGCTCTTCGTGGAAACCAACTAGAACGAAAAGGAGTTTGATTTCCATTCCAGATGCTCTTCGCCTGTTCTGGATGGTCATGCAGTTGGGGGTGCTCCTTCCCTGCAGAGCGGTCCCCCAAGAAGGAGTCTTACCCGTCGACCTTGGTAAATTGCCATCTCCAGCGGGCTTCCATTTTGCCAGGCCAAAATTGAGTTTTCCTGGGACATTGTAGCAGGCACATGTTTGACCATTGAGCACCACGTGTGGCCATTCGAAAGAAAAGGGAAATCAATAGGGCTTCATTAAAACAGCGGGCGGCAGAGCCCAGCCCTGCTTAATTACGGTTTCAGTAGCGTTTGCTTTAATTGGAAAGAATAAAAGAAGTGAAGTGGAGTGAATGGAGAAATTAGCATATCTGTCACTGTTGTCACATTGTGCTGTGCCCTTAAAACACCGTGGTTCCTATCTCCGAAGCTGCTTTGATTCTTGGGCGGGGGATTGTATACATATCCATACCCACGCGCACACACACATACATATTTGGCATAGCAATTAACAAATCCTCAGGCTCCTCCTTTGTGAAATTCTAATTAAAGTCTTTTATAATCTTGGGAAGTCATTTTGAAAAATCTGCTAGATGTGCTGGATACCTTTTGCAATGTCTGTTAATTACACCAGCTCGGCGCCGTGCAGCCAGAAGAACTGCCACCATCCTGCAAGCCGTGCACACCCACAGCAGTCCGAAGAGTTGGTTTCCGCAGTTGGTCCCGGCTCAGGTGCTGGGTCCCAAGGGTAGCTTCTGCTAAGTGGAATTCTGCTTACCAGCGGTCCCAGGAGTCCCAGATGTGGGAGATATCAGAGCTGCGAGGGGCCTTAGGCACTAACTAGTGCAAGCCCTATCACTCCCATTTTACAGATGGGGAAACCAAAGCCCAGTGTCCTAGACCAGGATAGGGTATAGCAAGGACCTTTTCTCAGGCCTGTGTCTTGACCAAATCCAGCCTTCAATCTACTCTCCTATGAAGTTTCCTCTCGCAACATCTCAGGACAGCCTTTCCTGTTGAAAGAAAATATTGTCATAGGGATTGACTTTTATTCACTAAAGTTCAAATATTTTCTTCCATGCAATCCAGATAGCATTTTCACATGCCCATGATTGACTCCTCCTTTGGGAATAGCTAATGGGTTAAAACTGATCCATGACTAGGCATTGGTCAAGATGTGGCCAAGGACAGGTTTCAAGTTCATGTGCACTTAGGACATTACAACAGATGCTGGAGGTTGAGTGACCTTCTCACTGACTTGAATTCTGGACAGGAATGTCAAATGCCCAGTAATTCCCAAGGAGCTCTTGGAGGACACAAAGATGGCTAATTACAAGAGCGTCCACTCTGCAAGAGCCTATTTTGTGCTGTGTCCTACAGAGATGCAGAGATTCTGTTACCCCCACCTTACAGAGTAAATGAATGACGTCATTATTTCCCCATGATTTGATAAACCATAAGCTGATTCAAGTTGAATTCAGCTCCAAGGGGCTGCTTCTGCTGGTTGTGTGGCCCTCCCAAGGCAAAGGACCAGTTCTAAGGTAGAAAAAGACAGTCGGCTTGGACACACAGCTCAGGAACCCATTCTCTTCTCAGCAAATACACGGGTAGGGGAGGCGCCAGGGCAGCCCCAAGTCCAGGCAGGCTCTTGTAGAAACTTACCCATTACAGGTGCTTCCATCCAGACCACAAGGGACAAGCACTACTCTTTTGGTGACAAGCCCTCAGGTCAGCAGCTCATTGTACAGGTAAGGAAAAGGTGCCATGTGGTCAGGGTGCGGGGCCACCTCTGAGGTCAGGGGGATGAGGCCAGGGGATGACAGAGAAACCTCCATGCAGAAAATTACAGAGAGGCAAGGATTCATTGTCCCTTCACAAAGTGGCCATCAGGAAGCGCATGATTGGCTTCTCACTAGAGCGTGGAGGATCCTGGCTAGGGTCAGCCCTCAGGGCCACCTCGCCTGCAGGCGGGGAAGCAGTGGGAGGAGCTGTGGGGTGGCCATAGGGCTCACAGAGTCCCACAATGGATCTGCTCACAGTCCTTCAATCCTCGCTACCCAGGGAGGCAGAGAGCTGGGTTTCAGACAGCAGCATCAGAATGACCAGATTAGAGGTTGGTGGGCCTTCGTCATGCCTGGGCAGGTTTAGCCAGTTCCTGGAGGGGCTGGGAACTGCTGACTCAGCTGCTGCCACACCAGAGCATGCTGGGCACAGACGTACTGCAAACACAACCTCAGCATGGCCTCCCCACAAAGTGATAGTGGCTCTCGCCAGGCCTATGCACAGAGAAGTCTGAGCTACAGCCGTCCTCCAGGGAGGTCCCACGGCCTACTGGGGACCTGAAGCCCATGCCAGCTATGTGCAGCAGGAGGCAGTGAAGGGCGTGACTCTGCCTGAGTGTCCCCAATCCCCTAGACAGCTCCCCCTCAGTCCCCTCTTCCCTTCACAGCACTTCAGGGTGAGGGAGGCCTGGTCCTGGCTTCAAAAGACATTGAGCAAACCTCCTCTACTTGGGTCTCGGTTTCCTGGTCTGCAGCATGGGCCCCTCACCCACCCCAGCAGAGACCTCCTCCAAGCTGGACCTGAGCACACACAGCCTCTCACATGAGCAGCAGGGCTCAGACCCCAAAGCACCTCAGATGAGGAAGAAAAGACACAAGTGTCACTCCAAGGCATGGAGAAATAGTGCAGGATCCCAGGGATGGGGGGCTTTCAAAAATGGGGTCCAGCTAGCAGAGACATGTATCCCCTACCCCCAGAGGGGCCACCCAGGGCCAGCCGGTCAGCCCAGCAACAAGTGGTTGTGGCCAGTGCTCTCCGTGCCCAGACTTCGACAGGGTGTTGTTCTAATTCCCCATGCGGGAGCTGTGGGGTCCCCAGGACCATGCCATGCTGTGGTCAAGGCAGGTGTCATGATTGCCCAGCCCTCCACCCAGAGCATGAAGGGAGAACCCTGTGTGGGTGGAAAGTGGCCCTGCCACATCCCTTCACTCAGTCCCTCTCCCAGGTACCCACACCAGTGCTTTCTGGAACCAGCTGACACCTTGCTGGGAAAAACAGAAGGTCAGGGAGGTGAAGGCTGGGAGCAGCCCGGGCACAGAACTCACAAATGCGTCTGCCCTGGGCCTCCATGTGTGGCCCTGGCAGTCTTTCTGACGGCACAGACGCCAATGCCCTGCTCTAGAAGGCGGTCGGCTGGCCAGTTAAAACCACCACCTTGGATTTGACCCAAGTCGAGCCCCAGTCCTGCTGCCTCCAGGATCACAGACCAGGACTCCACGGTTCATCATCTGCCAGCAGGGACAGCAACGACCCCTCACTGGGGGTCTGCAGAATTCGGTGAGAAGTCATGTGTTGTTTATTACCAGGCAGCCAGGGCGAGGTGGGTCACTGCCCCTCGGCCTGGGATGAGAGAGTGTCCTTCCTCAGCCTCTTGGTGACCTGGGCAAGCTCCTCTGGTCAGCAGCTTCCTGTCGGGCTGGAGTGCAGGAGGTGGGCGTGTCTTTCCACATCTAACACTTATCTTTTCCTGGGATCCGACACCGTGTGTGAGGAAGGGTCCTCACAGCTTCACACCCCATTTGCACACTGCTTCTAAAGTGCTGGCGCTTCGCCTCCTGGGCTGCCTCGTGGCCTTCCCAGTGAGCGCTGGCGGGTCTTGGAGAACCGGCCGACTCTATGCAACTGAAACACAGCCAGCACCATTAACTGGGACAAACATGCCCCAGTGCATGGCTCGGCCAGGGCACACATCACCCGGGCAGTAATTACAGGGGGCAGTATCCTTCGGGCAGCTTAGCTGCAGAAAACCATTTTCATTGAAAATATACATTTGTAATTGTAAATGGAAAGATTACCTGTAATAGCGGTAACAGACCCATTTCCTAATAAGATGAACACCATAGCCGATGAGCGAAGCATCTGTGTGAGCTACGTACACCATTTCCGTGCTGCAGGCTGCCAATTTGTTTCAGCGGCGAAAAGCGTGATTTAGTGTTTGTAGCATTACCATCTGTTGTCGTTATTACAGAAATTATATATAAACCAGTTAGTAAACACTTTGCCGCATTGTCTGTTGTTTTGATAATCACCCATAATAACATCTAGCATCAATATGGTCTTTAAACCCGATTTGGGAGTTAATGGAATAAGAGGAGGCAGTCGGTATATGCACCGGGGTAATGTCATTAGGAATGTTTGTGAAGAACAAATTAAATCAGTTGTAAATTGTGCTCTCAAGTCAGCCAGAAAACCAGTCTTGTTCAGGAGAAGGGATTTATATTTTAACCTCTTGCAGAAAATGCACTTACGCAGATTAAAATAAAATAGGGACTTCGCCGATGGATGGAAGTGGTAATTGCCAGGGCCCTAATGGCTTCCTGTTGGCTGTGTCATGCAGTGGGCACAGCTATTTTAAAAGTTAACCGGCACTCGGGGTCATACTTGCACTGATTCAGTCATTAAACCAGGCTAGACATGTCACTAAATGGCTGATTATTCAAATGATGAGCCTGCTCCATGGTTCCCTGGTGTCGTTTTGTGAACATGGGGATTTTCAGGGATGATTCTCATAAAATCAAGATGAGTTGGATTCAAGTACAAGTCAATGGCAGCACTGGGTTGGGGTCTGGCCCATCTGGGACAGCATGGGAAGCCCCACCTGGCTTTCCCAGAGAGGATCGCTCACTAAACCCTGGGTTTGGACATTTGCAGGGTTCCAGGGGAAGAGACAGTTTGCAGATATGTCTAAAGGGGAGCCAGGCTTAAACAAAGAGGTGTCCTGGGGGAAGAAAGCAGACAGAGAAGGCAGCCAGGGAATCCATAGTCCCATTGAAAGTGTGCCATCAGCATTATTGCTTGCCTAGGTGTGTAGCCAGGAAGCGGTAGAGGGGCAGGTGGACCCCAGGTCTTTTTCCAGAACTGACACACCTCCTCTTCCTTAGGGGACACTTTCAAGACCTTTGCCTGTGCATCATTGTGCTATTCCTGACCGTTTTATTTGCACCCCAATTTTGCAGATTAGGCATGCAGAGGCTCAGGGCAGGTCCAGATGATGGGTGTGAGCAAGAGGCGGGTCTCAGTGGGGTTGAAAATCTTTCCACAGTGCTGAGCTCCTGAGCAGGCCAAGCAGACCAGCTTGGCCATTCACAGAGGCTCTCAGAAGTCAGTCCTGGAGGAGCGGGTGGCAGGAGAGACATAAGGCCATCTCTGGAGTCAGCACACAGCCAGGTCACTGGGCAACTGCAGGCTACTGGTCAGCTGGCTGTGAAGCAAGCAGGGGAGCAGCAGGGAGCACAGAGGCAGGACTGGAAATGGTACCTAAGGCCCTGGAGGGCCAGGCCACCGGAAGGACCCGCCTGATGCCAAGCATCAGTCACAGCTAGCAGGACAGAGAACCCAGTGCAGTGTTCTCTGCAGAGCAGACATTCATGGCTCATCACCCTTCAGATGGTTTCTAGTGGCCTATATTATGAACTCATTTTTACTTCATCATAATGTTTATCAGTAAAAATATAAATAGCTTGCCAGATCAATAGTAAAAAATAATTTGGTTTAAAGGAAATCTTTAGAAAGGAATCTAAGTAAAAATAGCAAGATTTCTTTGAAAATCTTAAGTAGGCAATAGTGTGGATGACCTGTAGACACAGCAGAAATCATGTAGAGAACAACTGGAGTTTGGGGCTTGAAGCAAGGATGCCGTGGTTCAATTATTGAGTGATTTTTTGGATGATCTGAACATGAGGCTAACACAGCCTCCTACACAGGGCTGGCAGAATGAAAAACGGGCCACCAGGTACCAGCAGTGCTGGTGAGACTCAACAAAGGGGGCTAGTCCCCAAAACAAAGGGACCCTCTTTCTCTCTTTTTCTTTTCTTTTCTTCCTTCCTTCCTTCCTT
>JAJEJO010001879.1:23903-88431 GCA_020662805.1 Glaucomys volans
CTCTCCTTCCTTCCTTCCTTCCTTCCTTCCTTCCTTCCTTCCTTCCTTCCTTCTGTCCTTCCTTCCTTCTTTCTTTTTTCCTTTCTTTCTTGGAGATAACAGCTCACATCTCAACATCCTATGTTCAGGGCACTCAATCAACAATTGCAGAACTAGAACACACAATCCTGATGCCAATAAATGTGATACTCATCCTGGGGTGATAAGGGCACTGGGGCCAGATGTGGCTCCTGTAGGTTCTAAACCAATCCTGGGGTTTTGTTTAATTTTTTTATTTTATTGGATTTGGATTTAGAGTTGTTTGTTTGTTTTATTGTTTAATAAGTGAGGACCTGAGATCTAGAAAAGTCAAGTCCTTCACCCAAGGTCACACAGCAAGTTACTGCCAGAACCAAGATGTGATGTCCCAAGTGAATACTAACACTCTTACTCTACATTGTAAATGTGCTTTCTGCAGATCACTACCACTAGACCGAGGCAAGTACCATTATCATCAACTCCATTTTGTACATGGGCAGCTGAATCACAGAGAGGGTCAATCACTTGTCCATGGTCACTCAGCTATGCAGTTGCAAGAGCTGGAATGGGAATCCAAAGTCTGACTCCAGGTGAAGAGCCTGTTCTTAATCAACCTCCACACCTGGGGTCAGCTAATGTGGCCCAGGAGCCAAATCCGGCCCACTGTGTTTTGTAACAGGTGAACCAAGAAGAGATTTTATATTTGTAAATGGTTGGGAAGAAAATTTCCAAAAACTAGAATATTTTGTAACCTGTAAAAATTGAATCAAATTCAAATTTCTGTGTCCATAAAGTTTTATTGGAATGCAACTCTGCTGGCACGTTTGCCCTTGGCCCAGGGCTGCTTTCTTCAGGGTTGACTATAGTAACAGAGACCACCTCGGCCTGGAAGTTTAGACTATTTCCTGTCTGGCCCTTTCCAGATAAGTTGGCTGCCCTCTGCACTGTACTGCAGAGAGAGAAAGGGCCTTCATCCCTGCAGTATTATCTCATCCCAGGAGGAAGGTGTCGGGGGACAGAAGCAGAGAGAAACAGAAAAGGAAAGAGTGGTGTTGACGAGAAGGCTGGCTGTAGACCTGCAGCTCCTGGTGCCAAATTGACCAAGCTGGGGAGAGGAGCTGGCTCAGTCCTCCTCCGGAGTGATCATTGCCAGGGCAGAAATCCACGCCCCTCTGGCGACCCACAAGGGAACTCTCTGAAGTTGGGGCCCTGTAGAAATACTGTAGGTGCCTGAGAATTTTTCATAAACTCATGTAATCATTTTAATTAAAAATCTTTAAAATATTAATAGGGGGATTCAAAGCAGAGTTAATTAGAGCAGCTCTCCTCCCCACATGTACTTAAGACCCCATCCGCTTTCCATTAGGAGCTGCTGCTTTTCAGGGGGTTATAACTCAACTAAATAAATTGGCCATAGGCTGAAGCTTGACGTGCAAGTTTGCTGGGAGGGAATTAATTGTTTAATTGATTTGAATATTCCAGGCCCAGACATGGAGGGGGAAAATCATGTTGTCATTTCAGGGAGGGGTGGCTGAAGACGCCTGCCTCTCTGTGGCTCACTGGTCACCATTCCCCCTATTAAAACCCCACCATCCATCATCAGAGTTCAAAAACATAGACCCTCATGCGGCTTTGCACCCGAAGGTTCTAAGTGCCTTACTTAGCTCTTAAATTCATGCCTAAGTTTCCCCTCAAATGAGCTTCATTAATCTGGAAAGGAGAGGCTTTTGCCTGTTCATGTGAATGTGTTTTAAAATAAGTCTTTTCATTTTGGTGGCTTCAATATAGTCCCAGCGGCAATCGCAAGCTGTCCTTCCTTGGCTGAAATCTGATCATTAAACCAACTTCACTATTAGGGGGAATATCTGGCTGGAAAATGCATTTTACCCCTGAAGAATATGCTATATTAGTGAGAAAATTACTCTAAATGGGAACAAAGCTGACAACTGCTGCTTGCAGACTAATGGCCTAGTGTATATATCGTACCCAAAAAGCATGTCATCACCCGGCTGTTGAGCAGATCACCGGCGTCAGGTTCTGGTTGGCATAAATGGGACATTAGGGATGTCGAAAAAGGTGTCAGGGATTTTGGCGGATTTCTCCTCCCCTCCCCCCATTTACTTAAAGGCGATGGACACAGTATCAGCCTAACCCGAAAACCCAGGTGAGCCAGACGTTGAGCTGTGCAGACCTGGCTGCCAGCAGGTAGAAATGCATCCTCTTCTTGCTTCTATACAGGATTATTCAGTAGCCATTTAATGCAAAATCGCATCCTGTCAATGGCAGAATATTTTCCTCACCCACTGCAGAGTTGTTCAACTTGGCCTATTTAGGGACTTGGAGGATGCCCTGGAGCCCCACAGACAACACAGATGTCAGGGCAATGACTCTTTTTGCAAGAGAGAAAAATTGTATCATTGCACGGCACAGTAAAAGCAGCAGCTGGAAGGAGGGAAGGAAGAATAGAACCTTAACAAGTTCCCAAGATCAAAATGTGAACGCTGTAATAAGAAAAAAAAATTGCATTTGTTTCATTTCCAATTCTTGATACTATCTTCTTCATGAGAACAGATTCAAATTTGTGGCCATTTTCTGCTCTTATTAGGGGGAAAGTGGTATCAATTTTAATAACGTCCAAGAACATGCGTTAACAGAATACATTTTCCATCCACCTACAAACAAAGTGGAAGTCACGTCAATGACTCTGAACATTCAAATAAAAGGCCACTCGTGCTCTGTGTCACCTGGTAGGGGACCTGGAAAGGGTGGAGCCAGAACAATAGCAACCATTAGAACTTTATTCTTCTTTTCATATGCTTCCTCAGATCTCCTAATTCAGGTATTATTTCCCATCAATTTTTTTTATTAGAGCATAATTCATTTACCGAGATTGCTTCTTGTGAAAGCATTTGGTGATAGTGTCTCTTATTGAAGATGAATGGCCAAGAATACAGAAACTTGGATTGGCAATGTCCATGTGCCTTAAGATAGTCCTTTACAGGCTGAAACTCCTACACAGTGAACTAAAGAGGCAGGTAAGTGGACGAAAAGCCCAGGAGCAGAGGTCACATCCCTCACAGTGAGCGAGGAGGGTGCCAGCTGCTTCCCAAAGTCCTGCTGTGTGGATCCTCAAGCAGGACCAGCCCTGGTCCAGGAGGACAGCACTTCTGCCCTGCCTTCCTCCCACATGCAGCTCTGGGTGCCAGAAACAAGCATTGTGCCTGCATCTGCTCTGAAAATAGAGACAGATGTCAGGCTTCCCAAGTTCAGAACCTCAAGTCCTCTGCAGTCATGTAAAAGCTGCTTTAAAAGCTGAAGTTTCATATATGCCTTTAGAAGTCCTTAAATGAGAACCACATGCACCATAGCACAGGGTCTGAGTGAGCCTCGAATTTGCAATAATTACTCAAGTCACCTTCATGAGCCTGCAACGTGAGCAAGGCACTGTTGTGGCACTCGGAGGCTCGGGGAGGACTCAGTGGGGAACAGGTCCCTGTGGAAAGGCAGCCGGCATGCACAGCAGCATGCCATGGGGTGCTCAGGCCCAAAGGAAGCTCAGAAATCATTTCCATCCAAGTGTGCATTACACAGATGAGGAATCAGACCTGATGAAGTGATGCAGCTTGCCTGGGTTGTGGCAGAATCAGAGGCATGAGGACTTCATTGACCCTTGACTGTATTTGTTATGTTACACGGACACCAACATAATCACTATCATATGCCACTGACCGATTCCACATAGTCTCTGAAACCACCCTATGAGGTAAGGAGTGTTACTTGCCCGTTTTACAAGGGAGAAAACTACAGCCCAGAGGGTTAGGTGATTTGCTCAAGAGAGCCTTCCCCATCCCCACTCCAAGGATTCAAACCCAGCTCCATCTGTTCCGAAAGCTAGATGTCTTATCCATTAATCTGCAAAACCCAAGTGTGAAGTGAGCTGCCCCATCTGCTAGGGAAACTTCAGTCCATCCCTAAAGACCCACTGAATTCTGCCGGTCCTCCATACAGCCCTCCTCACCCCCAGTGGAGGCATCGTCCCCTCTGAGGGCTTCCTTATCCTTCATCCCCCTCGTCTTGATTCTTGTGTCTCTGTCTGTGCCCTCACCAGGTCCACCCCTGTGTCTCCAGTGCAGCCCAGAGTTTGGTACTGACAGGTGCCTGGACACTATCGATTGATGAGTGCAAAACAATCTTCCAGCCCCAAACCCTGGTGTCACTTCCTTCTGGTGGTGCAGTTCAACATTCATACTCCACCCAGGCTGGCCATGATGCATGGAGAGGAGGGCACAAGTGACCAGCGCTGCCCATGCCTTTGGATTCCAGTCAGACCTTCCAGTACCCAGGAGACACAGGCTACTCTGCCTCTCCCCCAAACCTCTCCTACACACTGGAAAATACAGCCCTCTCCCCTCCCTCTGTATCCCAGCCTCTTCTTCCTTCTAGCCTCCCATACATCCAGGTGGGGAGCATAGTCATTCCCACCTGTGTCCATTCTGGAAGGAACATTCTGGAAGATCAGACAGGGAAGGGGGCTCTTTGGAGGCCTCAGCTGCCATCTGCCAGTCAGATATGAACACCGCCCTCAGGTCCCCCTCAGCACATCTCCTGAGCCTTTTCAAGCCTTTTGCTCCATGATCCTGACTTTGGGGAGCTCCCAGGAAGTGAGTGCTTGTGTGCTGAGGGAGGGATGGAGGACGTGGCAAGTTGAGAACACCAGTCTTCCTCTAATGCAACCAGACCACTAATAAAAGCAACCTAATGGCAATACTTTGGTCTGTTGGACTATTTAAAAGCCAAGATTTTAGAAAAATAATCTATTCTTGGGTTTCAAGAAAACTAAGAGCTGTTGCTCTTGGGAGTGATGAACCATCTCCTGAAAATTCCAGCAGATTTGCAGTAAATACTGAAATGCCTACTTTCATCAGTGATGGGGAAATTAGATGCTCCAGCAAACATAAAATTCTAATATCAGCGTCTCACCAATTTGGTCAGGTATTGAAATACAATAAAGATATTTATTCTGAAATTACCAAAGGTACAATTGACCCCCTTTTTCCAATAATTCAGAACACATTTCAAAATTTATCATTCCTCCCATTCATCACTGTTATGGTTAATATCACAAAATCCTGAACCTGGATTTTTTAAAAGTCTTGTTTGTCGAATGCCTACATGTGCCAGCCTTGATTTTATCCACTTAATGACCATGGTTTGACTTCATCATCCCAAGTCCTGCGAGGAGAGATGCACTAGCCCACCTATGGAGGCAGAGAGCAGGCCAAGGCCTGTTCCCATCCAGGTTTATCCAGCTGGACCCTGGGGGGGGTTGGGGTTCTAATCCAGGTCTGTCCATATTCTTTCCAGTGCCCCTCCATCTCCCTAGAATATGGTGGGGTTTGTGGTGAACCTGTGCCAATCTTGATATATCTTGGAATGTTGGGGTCTTTTTCCGGTTATAGAGGGGTTTTTGTTTTGTTTTAGTAGACCTTCTTGAGTCTGAATATCCCTTCTCTTACTCACTTACCTCTTGTTCTCACTTCTGTTCCCTTAGACACCAAAGAATTGTGGTTGCAATTTCCTGGCTTTTGAAAGTTTAGGTGAGCAGGTTATTGCAAAGGTCACAGTCACATGCTGGGCACACACAAGCCAAAGGTGAGCCAAAGGCAGAGCTTGCAGGACCCTCCTAGGACCTCACTTTTCTAACCCAGCAGCTAAGCCAGACCCCAAGCCCCTGGCACAAACAGCTCCCAGGTGCCTACAGTTCCAGGATTAATAAGAAAAGAGGCCCTGTCCCAGCATAAGGGTCTTTGTGTCACTAAATGGATGTGAAGGGTCAGTCACAGTGGTGTCTAAAAGGGCAAAATGAAAAACTAGAGATGTTTCCCTAGCAGATTAGTAAAAATCTCATAAATACCAGCATGGCCTGCTGAGGAAGAGGTGACAAATGCTCATATTTTCCCAGGGGAATATAAATTGTACACCTTTTTAGAACATAGCAGCAATACATGCGGGAGTCTTACAAATGCTCATCCTTGGGATGAACAATTCTTTGGGGCTCTAATGCAAGCAAGTAATCTGAAATTTTAAAAATGCTTTGTTTACAAAATTGTTTATAGCAACATAGACACACAAAACATGAAATAACCCAAAGGCACAATAAAGAAATGGTTCAGTAATCTCTGGTACACACACCTGAAAAATTCAGCAGAATAAAAGGCTAGGTAACCATGAGAACCATCACTGTAAGACCGTGATTCAATTTTTTTAAAAATTAAATGTATTACAAGCACACATACATATAAAGAAGAATAAAAAGAAATACTTTAAAATACTAACAGTGACTTTTTCTAAGTAATTGTATTATTCGTACTTCTTTTATTCTTATTTTCTTACTTGACCTATCTACATTTTATTTTTATAATCAAAAAAGAAATACTATGTTTACAGAACACTTGCGAGAACATATAAATAGATGTGCTAGTGGGGGAAAATGGAAGAACACAAAACATTATTTCAATTTTGATATTTAAAAGAAAGAAGGCATCAAAATATTACCATGAGTGATAAAAAGGATGATATTTCTTTTTTTCTACATTTGTGAATTTTTCTAATATAGTGACACTATTTTCATAAATTTCTTAGAATTTTTATAATTTTGAGGCATGGCCGTCTTAACCACAGGCAGCCATTTGGACACCGTGGTAATGCAAGGACAGCTGGGTAGGTGGCTGCCCGAGGAGGCTCTGACCTCAGCCTTGCTCCCTTTGTTTAAAACAAAGACAAACAAAATGGTGAGGCCTTAGGGCCACCTCAGGGCAGAGCAGAGCCTTCCTGCCAGTGCTCAGAAATTTTAAGAGAAAAGTGGGAAAGGTGTCACTTCTCACCAGGTAGGCCAGACTCCAGGAACCTCCTCAAATCCACTCAGGAGACACTGGCAGGCCACTAGGCTGGGTCATTTGCAGTGTGTCCCTCTATCATGTGGGGAACTTACCCAGAGGACATGGAAAGCACTTGGCACATGTGTGCGGCTGGCACTCGATACCAGCTGTGAGGAAGGAGCGGCTACTGCTGAGTGAGGGCGTCCAGGGCTCAGCAACAGCCATGAACTCATCATCTATCTCTTTTTTTTTTTTTTTGGTACTGGGGATTGAACCCAGGGGCACTCCACCACTGAGCCACATCCCCAGCCCTATTTTCTATTTTGTTTTAGAGACAGGGTCTCACTGAGTTGCTTAGGGCCTCGCTAAGTTGCTGAGGCTGGCTTTGACCTCAAGATCCTCCTGCCTCAGCCTCCCAAGTGCTTGGATTACAGGTGTGCGCCACCACGCCCGGCTCATCATCTGTCTCTTGAGGACCTGATTTCTGGTTTTGTTTTGCTTTGCTTTTTATATCTTTATCAGGTTATGAATTGCATATGATAAAATGCACCTCTATTAAGTGTATGACTGAGGGAATTTTTAAAATATTTTTTAATTTGTTCTAATTAGTTACACATGACAGTAGAATGCACTTATGCATTTTGACAAATCATAAATGGAGTATAATTTCTCATTTTTCTGATTGTACAGGTTGTAGGATTACATTGGTCATGTAGTCATACATGTACATGAGATAATAATATCTGTTTCACTCTACTATCCTTCTTACCCCCAAACCCCTTCCCCTCCCTTCACTCCCCTCTACTTAATATAAAGTAACTGTTCTTCCCTAGTTCCCCCTCTTATTGTGAATTAGCATCTGTATATCAGAGAAAACATTCTGTCCTTGGTTTTTTGGGATTAGCTTATTTCACTTAGCATGATCTTCTCCAACTCCATCCATTTATCAGCAAATACCATAATTTCATTCTTCTTTAAAGCTGTGTAATATTTCATCATATATATATGATGTAAATAGAGATGATATATGAATATATATGATACAGATACATATGATATGTGAATAAAGAAAATGTGTTTAATATATATAAATGTGTGATATATAACACATTCTCTTTATTCATTCATCTGTTGAAGGACACCTAGGTTGATTCCATAGTTTAGCTGTTGTGAGTTGAGCTGCTATAAACATTGATGTGGCTGCATGACAATAGTATGCTGATTTTAAGTCCTTTGGGTGTAAACTAAGAAGTGAGATAGCTGGGTCAAATGGTGGTTCCATTCCAAGTTTTCTGAGGAATCCCATACTGCTTTCCAAAATGGTTGTACCAATTTGCATTCCCACCAGCCAAGTATGAGTGTATCTTTTTCCCCACATTCTCGCCAACATTTATTGTTGCTCATATTTTTTTATAATTGCCATTCTGATGAATGTATACATGCATACGACCATCACCAAAATCAAAATATGGGACATTTTTATTACCTGAAAAAGTTTCCTCAAGTCACTCTGCAGTCAGTCCCCAACCAACAACCACCCCAGGAAACAACTGGTCTGTGTCTGTCATTGTGAGCTAGTTTTGCCTATTGCAGAATTTCTTACAAAAGGAACCCTGCGTTAGGTGCTCCCTCGTACCTGGCTGCTTCTGTTCAGCACATCCATGTCACGTGTGTCACTGTCCATTCCCTTCTATGCTGACAGCATAGCACAAAGTGTTCATCTACTTGCCTTTGATGGACCCCGGAGGCAATTATAAATAGCACTTCTATGCATATTCAGGTACAAGTCTCTTGTGGATATGTTCTCAGTTCCTTTGAATAATAACCTGGGAGTGGAATTTGGAATCATGGAGCAAATGTATGTTTAACTATTGACCAAGATATTTTATAAAGTAGTTGTATAGGTTTTTGCTTCCACCAGCAATGTCTGAGATTCCAGTTGCTTCCACATTCCCACCAATACTTTATATTGTCAGCTTTTGCAGGGTGTGTGTTTGGGGAGCAGGTGCTGGGATCAAACCAGGAGCCTTGTGCATGCTAGGTAAGCACTCTGCCACTGAGCCATGCCTCCAGTCCCAGCCTTTCTAGTTTTAGCTACTCTAGTGCATGAAGAGTGTCTCATTATAATTTTAATTTGCATTTTCCTTATGTCCGTTGATGTCGAACTTCTCATCTACCTATTAGTCATTTATGTATCTTCTTTTGTCAAATGTCTTTTCAAGTGTTTGAAAAAAGAAGTTGTTTTCTTATTGATGTGTAAAAGCTGCTTGTAATTCTGAGCATAAGACCTCTATCTATGAATATAAGACCATAAAATATTTAAATATATAATGCCAATATACAGTAACTGTGTTTCTGGACTTGGGTTTTACATGTGTGTATGATCAAAGAAATTATGCTTACCCTCAAATCACAAAGCTTTTCTCCTATTCTAAAAAGTTTTGTGGTTTTAACTATTACATTTAGGTCTGTGGTCCATTTTGTGTTATTATTTGTGTGTGGTATAAGGTAGGAATCAAAGTTCATTTTTTTTTCCACATGGTATCAATTTGTTCTGACACCATTTGTTAAAAAGATTATCCTTATTCCACTTAGTTATTATTGCTGTGTCTTTGTCAAATACCAGTTGCCCACATGTATGTGGGTGCGTTTGTGGACTTTCTTCAGTGCCTTTGATATATGTCAATACTCATCTTGATGTTGAGTTCCTTTGTTCACTGTCAACTTGGAAGTCTGAAATTAGATAATGTAAATTCTCCAACTTTGGGGAGACACTCTTATTATTATTATTTATTTTTATTTGTTGATTTTACCAAAAGGCCTGTGAGATTTTGATTGTGACTCCACAGAACCAGCTGATCTATTTGGGGAGAGAATTGACATTTTAACAATATTCAGCTTTTCAATCCATGAACATGGTATACCTCTCCATTTCCTTAAGATTAATTTCTGATTAATCTTGTTCTAAGGTTTTCAACAAATAGGTCCTACATATATTTCTTATTTTTTTCCTCAGTATTTAGTGTTTTATGTCATTTAAATTTTTTTTTTAATTTGGCTTACCATTGTTCATTGCTAGTGTCTAGAAAGACAATTTTTTAATATTGGTCTTTTTTCTGTGAATTTCCTTTTAATTCTAATAGCCTTTTTTGTCAATTCCTTAGGATTTTTGTATGTGCAATCATGTTGTCTGCCAATAAAGATGGTTTCACTTGTTTATTAACACTGTGGTGCTTTTTTATTTCTTCTTACTGTCTTGTACTAGCTAAGAACTCCATTACAATGTGGAATAGGAATAGGAATGGTGACAGCAAACGTTCCTTGCTTTGTTCCTGATCCTACAAGAAGAATGTCCAGTCCTTCGCTATTATGAATGATATTAAATGTGGGTTTTTCAAAGATGATTTTAATCAAATTGAGGAAGCTTCTTCTATTTCTAGTTAGCGGTGAGTTATGCTTTTATTTTTTAATAATATATGGGTGTTGAATTTTTTCAAATATTTTTGGTACTTCCAGTGAGAGGATTATATGACTTTCTACTTTTTCCTGTCAAAATGGCCACTTTACCATGTTGGTTAGTTTTTTTTTTTTTTTTTTTTTTTTGGTGGTGATGGTGCTGGGGATTGAACCCAGGGCCTTGCACATGCAAGGCAAGCACTCTCAAACTGAGCTATCTCCCCAGACCCTCTTGATTGATTTTTAAGGTTAAACTATCCTTATATTCCTGGGACGAACCCTACTTGGTTGTCATCTATTGAACTTTAGGGGGGTTTTTTGGCATATTGAGAGATTCAAATTACCAATATTTTGTTAGAGATTTTTGCATCTAGATTAATGAAACTACAGTTATGTAACTATAGTTTTGCTTTTTATGATGCCTTTATTTTCTATTAGGTAATGCTGCCTCATGAAAGAGAGGTTTGGATAGCAGGGTAATAAGCAGAAGTGGTAGGGGGAAAAGAATTGGCACATTTATATGTAACCAACTGCTCTGCAATATATGAGTGAAAACCTTGCTGGGTGTTAGTCACAAGTCTAGTTTGAGTTAAAATTACTGTTTAATATCAGACTGCTTTTACTTAAAAACAAGACAAAAAACAACATCCAGAACAACAGAAGCAGTAATTACCCTCTCCTCTAAGACAGTCAGGGCTCTCCAAGTTACAAAGCTCAGTTTTGCACACACATCTTAAAATGGTTAGACTGGCACCACAGGGAGGATGCTAAGTTGCATTGAAATTCCTAAGAGATTAGAAATGTGGCCCGTGGTGAAGGGCAAGAAATGGAGAGGCGTCAAGCTGGCTGTCTTCACTGTGTGTCCTGTGGCCCTGGAGGGCAGAGCAGGGGACAAAGTGGGTGTTGGGTTCACCATATAGGAACTGTGTAACACACAGCTGCCTCAAATTCAGCTTGGAAGTAGTCATTTCCCTCAATCCCTGGGCTCAGGAAGGTTGCCCAGCAGCTGGGAAGGGAGGGGCTTAGGTCAGGAGGTTGTACAGGGATGTGAGTCCCCTTTGGTTAGCCCCTCATTCTGTGCCCTGCCCCATTCCATTTCACACCTATCAGCTACCCTCTTTTCAAAAAATGTTTCTGTGTAGCTACTAGAAAGGAAAATCGCATAAGTCCTTCTGTGATTTCCAAATACCCCAGGTCAAATGCTGGATAAAAGTTTGGTGAATTTTTTAAAACAGAGCAATTCAACCCATTTTTCATAAAAGAAAATTTGTCAATTAGAGATTTCTCCTTTGTGCCAAGAGTATAACTTTTCTACACTTTGGATATTAAGATGTCTTTCCTTTTATAGAATCTTGGTTATAGCAGATGATCTTATTTTTATGTCTTTTCCCAACAAAATTAAATGTGGGCAACCCTATTTGAAAACATCTAATTTTTCTTTTTTCTTTTCTATTTCTTTTTCTTTCTTTTTTTCTCCCAGTTGTTGCTCCATGAAATGTGAATACTTCAGAAACACACCCAGGTAGGTCACCATGAGATCCTCTTTCTTGGACCAGTTGTGTTGATCCAGGCCAGGATTTTTTCAGTTGTGGTCCATGGGATAATGGAGGGCTCCGGCCAGATTATGTCTGGATTCCATCTCGTCTGTGAATACCTAAAATGCAGGATTGTTTTCATAGTCCAGGTCTTCACAGGTGACCAAATGCGGATCTGAGGTTTTCAAAATGGAAGTTTGAACAACTGGATGGAAATTACCTCAAGGTCCATTTTTAACCCGACAAATCCTCGTCTCTGTGTTTTGGAAACCCCGGTACGAAAGGTTCTCCAGGCATGCCTAATTGCTGAGCCCACTTAGGGGTCAGACAAGGAACAGACAGAGGACTTATATGAAGTCACTGAAACATCTAGGAAGGGTGTACAGGAGATTCAGGACAGAACCCTCGAACTTCCCCATTTACCAGAATCATCTCTGGACACGCCAAACCCCAGTATAATCTCTTGAGTCCATAAAGCAAATCAGGTCATTTCAAAGCATTTGGGCAATTGGGAGAAAGCAGAAATTCTTGAAGACTCTGAATTTTAAGTCACAATTCTTTTTCCCCTACAAATCCATTAAGAAGTAATGCCATCCGCATGCAAATATTTGAGTTGCCATCGCAGTTTCTGCTTAAATTCTTCTTTTATAAAACACATTCGGACCCTGTTTGAAAATACCAGTCCAGCTCTGCAGTGTAGACTGATGCCGCCGGTGCTGGGGAAGAAGGTTTCACAACGAGAGTGCGTTAGACATTCTGGCCAGCTCCACTCTGAGACTGTAGAGCAGCCGAGAAGCTACACAATGTGGCTTTTGTTCAAGTGGCAATTAGCAGAAATTATAGAACAGGGGCACTGTCATTGTGCAAAGGACTCAGCCAAAGTCGACACAGACCAGTTTTCATTAGACCAGCCAAAAGCTGGAGAACCCTCTTTTAAAAAATTAAACAAGCTCTCAGCCTATTTGCTGCAGTTCTAACAATGCCAAGAAGCGTGTTCCCTCTCGCTTACGACAGTACCTGGAGGATGCTCTGGGGGGGGATCTCTCTAAGTGTTGGGTCTTTGATTGACAAATGCATTCAAGGGCAAATTGCTGGTGTGATTTTATTCATTATTAGGAAAATGAAGGAGCTGAATTGTGCTGTCTTGTCGCTCCTGTGCCAGTGATAATAGGACCTCTGGTTATTTTATTTTATTTTATATCAGACACTAGAGAGTGCAGACCCATTTTGGTCCCTGTGGGGCAGGAGAGTATGAAGAAGGAGATCAGAGTAATTAAAGGGTAAGAAGAGGCTGGTGCACAGCAACTCATAGACTCCCTAACCTGGGAGGCAGACCAGCCTCATCTGGTCTACCAGTAGGTCGTAGTTCAGCCCTTTCTAGGTCATTAAGAAACAAACAGGGCTCCTTCTCTGAGGCCTCCCTTCACATACTTGGAGAGGATGGTTGCAGCCAATTCCACCATTGTCTCCAAACTGAATGCTCTGTTTCTGGGCTCCCACACCCTTTGCCTTCCCCTTTACCTCTTTCTATAGATGCTCCTGTCTCTAGTCCTCTCCCCTCAAACATGAAAACTGGCCTTCACCATGGGAAAGGAAAGCCTAGAAACCTCCTAACTGGGATCAAGTCTTTCAAGCATCAACGTTCAGAGGACTCCTATTGCTTTTGACACCACCAATTTCCCAAGGGAGATTCAACCAGGATGATGTAGGAAACAAAAGTCACACTGCATCTTAGGATGAGTTCCCAGTTCTAGAGGACCCCAGAGTAGAAGCTTCTTCATAGTTGTCCCACCTGCCTGAGTCTGTGGGTCACTGCAAAAAGTCCACAAACCCTGGGGGTCAGGAATCTAGGCCCAAGAGCCAGCTCTGCCCACTCAGTTCCCTGAGTGACTTTAGGAATGGCATCCCATGGCCCTGAACCATACCACCTCTGGTCTCCCACAGGGGCTGGACTCACAGAGTTGCCAGTGGATAGGGGCCACTGTCAAGTTCCTGCCAGCACAGACTGAGCATTTGTGGAGTCCAGAAACTAAACAAAGTACAGCCATCCCCGAGGAAGAAGCTCATGTTCAAACGGTGGCCCTTGCTGGAAATGTTGGGAGACAAGATGACTCCCAGCATCCTGAGGTCCTCTGCAGCTTAAACACCCCATGGAAAAGGGAGTTTTGATGGGATGAGATGACTTCGCCAAGTCTTCCTTTAGAAGAGAACTTGAAGGATCTACACTTTGCAGGAAATATTCTAGCCTTTGGCATGATAGTTTTTGTTTGTTTTAGTAAAAATTAAAAATCAAATGAAAAATCTTAACTCTTAACAGTAATTTAAAATAGTGATTCCAACAAAGTCTGACCCAGGCAGAGTCTTGCATATATTTTTAAATCAAGCTCCTTCAGTGTCAGTTTTCTAAAATGCTTTGTTACAGGGTCAAGAGCTGGATTCTGGGAAACAGACCTGAATTTGAAGCTACTATTGCTTCGTTGTGTGGCCAAGTTATTTGAACCCTAATTTCCTCAACTGTAAAATGGGTACAATCATCCAGGCATAGACGAAAAAATCCCCAGGTAAAATCTGCGAGCTCAGCACATCTTGCCAAGCCTCTGAGCACACAGGCTTCCTCCCCTCTTCCCTGTACTGGCCGGGAGCTCATTCTCAGCACGTTCTGCCCACTTCCTCTCAGTTCCCCTGGCCCCTCACAGTGCTAGAGGTGAATCATTCATGTCTTCTCTGGTGGCCCAGGTCAGCTACCTCCCCAAGGAGGAGAAATCCAGATCTTATGACCAGACATGGAGATTATGCGCCCTTAGCCCACGCTTCTCCCGTCCCATCCCAAGAATGCCTTTATGTTCCCTGAGAGCAGATGTGGCAGAGGCTCTCAGGCAGAAGGACACACTGGCACAAAGGCACGTGTCCACGTGGAGGCAGGAGATGACTCATTCAAGAGAGGCTAATGTAGGACTTGAACTTAGGTCTCTACCCTCATGCCCTCTACTCTTGGGCTTTATTGCCTCTCAAAATGTAAGATTTGGCCTCATTTGTCCCACCAAAGACTTCGGGAATGAGGCAATACACCTCCTGGATGATCACCGTTTCAAAACACAAAGGCTGTGTGCCAGGAAACGCAAATGTGCCACGCTCCTGTGGAGCATCCAAGAGTGCACGTAGCAATGTCATGCTCGCACGTGGCTTCTGCTTGTGAGTCACACAGAGGATCATGTTTAACTACAGCTTTGTACCTTCGACCAGAGAGTCCACTGCAGGAAAGTGTCGGCCAGGTCTGATTCATGAAATTCAAGTAACCGTTCACCTCTGGGAGCTGGTGATCCTGGCCAACACTCTTAACTTCATAGCTCTTCATTTCTGACGGTCTAGGGAAGGAAAATGTCAACATCAGGAACACCCCCTTTCCTGGGACAGGGCAGTCACAGTCCAAGGCCTTCTGGGCCAGTCTTGTGTCTGAACCTGGCATCTGTTCTGCAGTCAGATACCAGGAGACCTAGGCCGTAGCCTTTCAGGGATGCTTCCTGGTCCTTGAAATGAGGACAGTGACCGTGCTCTCTTCTACAGTCGTAGAAGGTGAGCTGTTCTTCACCTCCCTGATCCCCAAATTCAACTCCTCCTCCCACGGAGGAGCAAGGAAGAGCTGGGGTCACAGTCCTGTGGACCATGCTTGCTGGTGGTGGCTGCAGGGCTGACAGCATGTGTGTGCTAAATGCCCAGAACATTCCTGGGCAGGAGGAAGCCTGTGTTGTTGCATCTCCACAGTTGCTACCCTGGTGTGTGACCTTGGCCTCAGCCTCCCCCTCCAGGCTGCCCTGGCATAGCTGCCAGCTTGTTTCCAAGGGTTTTGCCACAGCAGAAAATCCCAGCCTGTGTTAGGGAGCCACGGCAATGACTCAGTCACTACCCTCAACAGATTGGAGAAGAGGGTACACTAAAATGTCACCTTTCCTAAAGGGTTTGGGGACCCTGTCTCTTATGCTCAATCAAGTTTTCAACCATTTGGGCAACAAATAGAATGCATCTTGTGTTTCCCTTAACCATGACTAAGTTCCCCTTCAGATGGAAAAATTCTAGGTTTTGAAATTACACCCATCATAATTGTCAACTTTTCGATGTTTCACTGGGTGTTAGATCTGGTGAGGGTCCTGGGGACCACCTCACTCATTGTCTTGACTTTCAGATCAGAAGAACCAGGGCCCAAAATGGTGAGGTGACCTACCCAAGGTCACTCATCAGGTCAGTGACAAAGCTGAGATGAAGCTCAGATCCAGAATCAACTGTATTTTGCTTCTTATGTGCTCCCAGAAAAGGCACCATGGGCGTAAGGATGAAGTTGGGTTTCTTTCTGAATTTAGTGGCTATGGCTGTACTTTTGCCAAGTGGGAAGGGTGTGTCTGCCGTAGTCTGACTTACTCGATGACCAAAGTGACAGATCATTGCCAGATTCAGCAAGTAATGAGACATTTCAGTATAACCAAAATAGTGTTTGTTGCTTATCTGAAATCCAAATTTAACTGAGCATTCTATACCTCACCTGGCAGCCCCAACCAACCAGAGAAATGTTTAAAAGACCACATTCAAATATCAGCCCCAAATTGAAAGTCACAAGAAAGGCACTTCAAACTGCAGTGTCTCTTTGTAACCAAGCTACTTCTCATGTGGGCAGCTCCCCACAGTGGGCCCCAGGGTGATTCTTGGTAGGGAAGGATTCTGTCAAGGTGGAAGACTGCAAAGCCACATGGCGAGTCCAGCCACCAAGAAACATGAGGATCATGAAGACACTCAGCCTTTCAGCTTCTCTCTCAGTTCAGTGAAGAACAAAGTCTGGAGCACCTGCCGTGTGAACAACCTCCCCGCCTCGCTCTCCTAAACCTCTCGAAAGACATGCGCACTGGCTCCTCACTTGCCTCCCATCAGTTCTCAAAACACCATGATCTGCTTGTTATTATACAGTGGGAACCAATCTTGCTCCTCAAAACACAATGACTTGAAACAGTTAATTCTCATTATTTGCAGTAGTTATATTCTAAAAAGTCACTGCAAACACAAAATTAGCAAATGCTGAACAATTGCTCTTAAGGGAAAAACAGGGTTGGATTCCTGCAAGCCTCTCTCCAAGCATATTTTCAAAACCAATAAGTGCATAAACTTGATTTGCGTGTTTTGCTGTTGAAGATATCTTATTTAACTAGTGTTTACTCTTTAACATGGAATTCATGCTGCATGGCACTATCGCTCATCTCTGAGTAAACTTGCCTAACACACATATTTCTTCATAAGGCATATCATTGCCTTCCTGTGCTTAGATTAAAAACACTACACTAACACCTGAGGTCTCTTTCAAAAGCAAAATAACCAACAAAAAGCACAAAAATGTGAAGAACATGATGTTAAGCAGCCTGCACAAAGGCCAGCGACTCACATGGTCAACAGTGAAGCAGGAAGGCAAGCGTGACTCCTCCAGCCTCCGCTGGAAACGTGCACACTACTCACCACTGCACAAGTCCACCTGGCGGAGCACCGCAAGTGGCCATTATAAATAGATCTGGGTGAGTAGGAGAATTTGCAAGTCCAGAATCTGCATATGGTGGGGAGCCACTGTAACCTTCAAATCCAACAGATTTTTTTCAGAGCTTATCCTGAAGAGTCTCTGGACAATATTTGCCAAGGCTGACCGTATCCCTCTTGAAACTCTCCACTCTTTTGGTGCCTAGGGCCCTGTGTTCTCCTGGAATTTATACTCCCATGTTCCTTCTCCACCTCTTAAGTAGATTCCTGTCTGCCCCCTACCACCATTACCTCTGAAGTGTTGCTGCTATCCAGCATTAAGAGGATGTCGTGACCCTGAGGCATGGGTTTGGATCAGAGGATGGAAACCTTGGGCACCAGTGAGAATCCACTGGAACTAAACCTGCTATTCAGAGACCATCAGAGATGGATGGTGCCTGTCGTATGAACAGCAGCACAGGCAAGAGAACGCCAGTCCTGGTCCACACCGTGCCAGAACCCAGGAGCAAAGAACCACTGGGCCGGGAGAAGGAATCAAAACTTGATGAAACCTCCTGGGTACAGGCTCCAAACCTAGAGGAACTGATGCAGTGGCAGATGGTTGCAGGGACTTGACAGAGACATTGAGGAGCAAAACACATGAAGGCAGTTGAGGACCACGGCTTCAAGGGATATGGGTGGCCCTCCTGAGCAGGACAGAGAAGAAAGCAGGATCATGACAATGGTAACTTATGTCGATGTGACACTATGCCTCCATCCTCCTCCCTCGATGATGACAGCAAAGACAGTGGCATGGCACCACATGGGGAGCACCGTCAGCCACAGGCACGATGCCAAGCACCTAGTCCTCTCCATAGCCCTGTGGAGCCACTCCACAGAGAAGGAAATCGTGACTTGAAGAGCTCGGGTCACTTGCCTCAGATCTCCTAGGATGCAAAGGGCAGACTGAGTTTGGAACTCGAGAGCCTACACTGCTACCCACTACCTGATACTCCACCCTGCCCCAGCTTCTTTCTGGGCTAGAACAACTTCTGTGCCTCAGAGGTTCCCAGAGCTTGGCAACAAGCCCAGCAACCAGGGTGCCTGAGAAACAGGGCAAGAATCCCATAACTAGAATCCTCTATCTGTTCAGCACAGCGCCAGCCACAGAGCTGACCCAGGGCACAGCCCTAGCGCAGGGATCCGCATCAGGGTTAAGAGGGCTGCTCAGGCCTGGGACAGGAGCCCTAAGAGGGCATCGCTGCCCCGGTTCCTGCTCTTATGCTGTTCT
Organism: Glaucomys volans; assembly: GCA_020662805.1. Taxonomy (NCBI): domain Eukaryota; kingdom Metazoa; phylum Chordata; class Mammalia; order Rodentia; family Sciuridae; genus Glaucomys; species Glaucomys volans. The sequence goes on from JAJEJO010001879.1 coordinate 42,569, forward strand.
ACCGTGTTTGGCTGTGGCTCTCAGCCTCCCGCTCATCACAGGCAGCTGCTGCTCCTCCAGTCTTATATCCATGTTCTGGACAGGAAGAAGAAGGAGGGACAGTGCCACAATATGAAAAGGCACAAAATTCCCCCAGGTCCCCAAGAGACTGCTACTTACATTTCATCAGTGGAACACATGGCCACTCCAGTTCAAAGCAGGATAAAATACATAGAATGTTTTCAGGAGGGCACATTGTTGGCACAAACAAAATTGGAGCTTTGTTAGCAAAGAGAAAGACAAAATGTACTTAGGTGCCATTGGGTGAGATCATCATGTTCCCCATCTTGAGTCCAAACTGGTCCCTGAGACGGGGCAGGGCTCAGTCTGCCCAAGAGTGTTAGGAAAACGGTGTGGGATGTTGTGGGTTTGAAGCCTTCCCTCCCGCTCACGAGCAAGCATGGGGACTGAATGAGGCCATCGCCGAAACCCTGCCTGGTGCCCGGCTAGTGTGAGCACACCAACACTGGCAGGTGTGACCATTAATTGTAAAACATGATTAACAGCTGAAGTCCATATGTTATTTTGATTTCTTTGGTTTTCATATGATATCCTTTTTCTGTTCTAGGATCCTGTCCAGAGTGCCACATTTATTTAGTCCCCACGTCTTCTTGGGCAACTCCTGGTCACAACAGTTTCTCAGTCTTTCCTTGTCTTTGATAGCTTGACAGTTTTGAGAAGTGCTACTCAGGGGGTTTGCAGACTGTTCCTGGGCTTGGGTTCTCCTGATGCTTTTACCGTGACTAGAGGCTGGGGTTGTGTGTTAGGGGAGACAGGCCATGAAGGGAAAGTGTCATTTCACCACGTCACATCAAGGGTCCCTATTGTCAACGTGCCCTGGCTGTTGGTGCTCACCGAGGTCGCCCGGCCCAGTGGAGCTCTTCAGGCTTCTCCACTGTGAGGTTGCCCCCAGACCCCACCCTTCCCATAGGGGCTCTGGAGGGAGGTCATGCCGCATGGCCCCACGGGATTCTGATATTTGTCTTTTCCCCTATTTATTCATGCAGTCGTTTGTTTATATCAGTATGGACATTTATTTTACATCACTTTACATTTTATCCCATTTCTATTGGATTTATTTTATTGCTCAGATTGCCCAGCTGTGGCCCTTAGGATCTCCTCCAGCTTGCTCCTGTATCCGTTTGACATCTTTCCCTTACTGGGTTTGGGCTGTTGAGTTTTTGTTTTATTTTAACACTTCTTTACTTTCTGGCATCCCTGCTTTTTTGTGTGGGGGGTACTAGGGATTAAACCAAGGGGCACTTAACCACTGAGTTCCATCCCAGTCCTTTCTGTTTTATTTTGAGACAGGGGCTTGCTAAGTTACTTAGGGCCTTGCTAAGCTGCTGAAGCTGCCCTTGAACTTGTGATTCTTCTACCTCAGTCCCCCCAAGTGAGTGGGATCGCAGGCAGGCGCCACCATGCCCGGCTATCACTACCTCTTACTAAGTGATTCTACTTCACAATTGGAAGAGCACATGTAGGATATCAGGATCTGTCAGGAGAGTCTATTAAGAGAATATTTAGGATTAAAATTACAACAGATAAAGTACCAGAAACCCTCTTTGGAGAACAGTTTATAGAAACAATCACCAAAGCCCCCTGAGATACCTGCCCAGGCTAAGTTACCTGCTACCCATCCCACTCCCCTGGATCACATATCTCAGACTCCCAGTGCGGAACAATCCTCAAACTCCTAGTGAGATCGAGGACAGGGTCTTGGCCATACAGAATCAGACTCTGGCCTCCGTTCACAAGAGTAAAACAAGCAAAGGCAAGAGGGTTAATGCCTAGGACCTGAGCTGCATGCCCTGCCCTGTGCTGGCAGCATTTCCTCTACTACTTCACCTAGTCCCCACTCTAGCCTTGTGGGTTGACATGGGAAAATGACAAGTTACAGACTTTGTCCCAGGTCTCATGTGATAGCTGAGGGTCAGACCTGATTCCTAATGATGTTTGTCTGGGTCCACACACTTCCACCACATCAGAGCTGGGGACACTCCTGCCCATTCGTCCCTGCATGGTCTGTGGCTGCTTTGGAGCTCCAGTGGCAGAGTCAAATAGTTGCCACAGAGAACATATGGCCTGCCTAGTCTAAACGGTTGACCCTCTGGCTCTTTTCAGAAAAAGCCTGCCAACCTCTGCTCTGAATCACTGGACATGCGGTCCCTTGATGACAAAATCATAAAGAATCATCCTGGGTGAGTCCCACATGCTGCAACTGAGTTGTCTCCTCCACTCCCCATGCAGGCAGCAATCCTCCATTTGCAAATAAGGAAACTGAGGCATCATCTTTGTAAGCACTTACCTAAGTCTCCATCCTAAGCACCTGAGCTAGGATTCGAGGTCACACAGAACTGCCTCCGAAATTAGCCCTCAGGCCTTGGAGACAGGGATGAGGCTGGTGAGTGTGTGTCTGCAGCCCTGAGATTGGCACTATCTTAGTGCATTGGAGATGGATCTACAAGGCAGGGCACGGAGACAAATCTCTGCCTTGTAGATTAATTGTTCCTAAAAGAATGCCACAATTCACAAATGCTGATTTTGATTAAAATAATCAAGATGATTTCCTACTTCTAAAATACTGACAAAATAGCTTTTTTATCTATGTAGACAAAAAACTAAGCGAGGATTATTTAAATCAAGATTATGTACAACACGCATCCTAATTACTACACGATTACCTACCTAAAAAGTGGATATTAGTGACTGTTGTTCTCTGCCGGTAGTCAAATCCAAATTAATAGCATTCTAGGCTGATGTGGATCACAGATAAAATTAAATTAATGTGACTCCGAGCCAGCTCTGTTTATAAGCAAAGCCTGACTACAAAGAGAAAAGAAACATTTTAAGATGCAAAAATATGCCCCTGAACACAAGCCAAACATGGATTTTTAATTAAAGTACCAAGATTTTTTTTTTTCTCCTATTGATCGTTCCTCCTGGGTGTTAGCTTTGTGTGTCAGGACTAGCCTGGAAATTGGGTCTGGGACTCTAAGGACAGCTGAAGGTCAAGAAAACAATAGGAATGGATTCCTCAAAGTTCGACCAAAGAAACCACATCAGATGGGAGTTTGAGCTCTCACCTTCAAAGACTCCCCTCTAAGCCAAGATGAAAGAACTATGGGAGAAAAAAGAGAAAGAATGTAAGATTCTTATTTTGAGACAATTTGCCTGACTTCAAGCTGATGTCTAGGGCCTTGTGTTTGGGTAGATCTGAAATAGGATAAGCATCCACCAAGTGACCATGTACCGGTCTTACTTCTCCAAGGCCAACCATGCCAACCATGTCCTGGAGTGAACCTGAGGCAGGACCACCTAGCCCAAAAATCTTCAGGCCCAGGAAGACCCACACCTTACAGACCTAGAGACAGTCTCCATCCTGCATCTCCTACCAACACTGGCACAGACTTCTTGGTACCCAGCTAATGGTTAGCAGTGGGACCCCCGCTGCACCCCTCCCGAGGTGCCAGGCTGTGTTTACGTCTACTGCACAGCGGAGCAGGACCCAGGGCTGGATTTGGAGACAACCAGATCCTTGTCCTGTTTCCACATCTGTAAGAGTGGAACATACCTGGGGACATAGCCATGACAGGGCCTAGTAAGAAGCAGCTCTCAGGCAACAGTAGCACAGCATCGAGCCACACTTAGAACACCAGAGCTGACCATGCAGACCATCAGGCCAAACTTCCTCCTTTTCTAGTCAAGGTGGCTGGCTTAGGAATGTGCCCAAAGCCATCCCTGAACCCTGGGGGAACAGAACAGACCCAGAGCACCTGACTCACCAGCTGTCATGGCATCTCCAGGCTGAGACTGCAGGCTTCCTGAGTCCTGGTCATCACAGCGCCCCTGCAGGCCGCACAAGCCCCTCCCTAATTTATGAGTTTAACAAATATTTACTGAGCACCCTCAGGCTCTCGTTCAGATATAGACAGAGGAAAAGAATAAAAACAAAACAAGAAACATTTCCACCGAGGAAGAAAACAACTCCCACCCTGGTTGTGACGGATGCCTGGGAAGGGACACGCTGTTCTCACACGAAGACACAAGGGCAGCACCATCCTGTCCCTTGCTGAGTCCCTGACTGCTGTCAGTCTACGCTAGCATTCCTGGGCACCACCAACCTGTTGCCACCAGTGTTCCTACCTCTCCTCGTGGCTCCCACATGATTTCAGGCTAAGACATCCCCTGCCTCATCCCAGCTAGATCAAGGCCACTTCTTCCAGAGAACCTTCTCATCTACCCCAGTGGAAAGAGGCCACTTTCTCCACTGACACAGAGCAAGTGCCTCATCTGTCCCTATTGAGTCTTGAAGAACCCACACACAGTGACTCAGGGATGCTGCCTCCAGGACTCCTCTGATGGCTGCATTATATGTCCTTTCACCAGGGATTGAAATGCCACACCCCTCACACCATCACCCTCTCTGTAAGGGCAGGACAGTGTTCTTATTCCCACTTTCTTTCTTGGCACCCCAGACTGTCCATTACCAAAGTGAGGTACCAAGGCCCTTCTTGGTTCCCAGCATCCCAAGGCCTATGGCTCCCAGCAGTGAGGGAACTTCATCCCCCACCCATTCATGTTCACCCCCAGAATAGGCCTGCAGACTTCCCTGAGGGCCACACTAAGCTGTGGGTGCAGTCTGGTGAGTCTTGTTGGCCCAGGACTCAGGAACAGGTGATTCAGAGCATTGTAGCTGGGATCCTAGAGAGCCCAGGAGGAGCCCTAGGGCTCCCAAGGAGTCCTAATGACCACCCAGCCCTAGCCATCTCTCCACCTCTTCTTCCTTGATTGTCCAGAACTTCCAGACTGGCCCCTGGAGGTGGCAAAGAGACACCAACCTCCTCAGCTCTGCAGTTCGTGCCCACCCCCTTGGGTAAAGCCGCCCCCACCCTGGAGACATCAAGGGCAGCTAGCTCCTCCAGCAGTCTGATGGTCAGCACATTCATCTCTGCAAGGCACTGAGTTATTTCCTTTAAGCTCAGCACCTCCGTGCCCGTAGGACTCCTTGCAGCTCTTGCTCCTGACATTTCTACCAGGGAGAGTGAGTTTCATCTTGCAAAAGAGTATGTGCAAACACTCGCGCTCCTGCGTGAGCTTGTTCAAGACTTGACCTCTGAAGCTGTTCTGCACGTGTTGAATCGAGAAAGTAATCCCATGCCACACACATGTCAGGACTTCCAGGAGGACTGTGTGAGAGAGTTCTCAAGACAGCAAGAAAGGAGGAGGAGGAGGAGAGGGAGAAGGAGGATTTCGAACGTGAGCAAATTTAGTTCAGCACCCTCCGTGGAAGCCAGCAGACCTCAGCAGCCCCAGGCTCTCCACCTTGTTCACAGAGTGTCGAACAAAGTCTACACTGGCTCAGACTTGACCCGGTGGCCCTGGCTGAGAACACACTCTCCCCTCCATCCTGGGGACTTCTAAAGAAAGACAAACCTCAGACTAGTCCCCTACTCTTCTGAAAGGGGAGATGAGAGCCAGGTCTACAGAGGTTTCCTTGGGAGCCTTAGCTAATGGAAGCCACTGGAGCTGAGATGCTCTGCAGAACTTAAAGCGTCCCCACAATGAATTCCATTTTTTTTTTTTTTTTGTGGTGCTGGGGATTGAACCCAGGCCTTGTGCTTGTAAGGCAGGCACTCTACCAACTGAGCTATATCCCCAGTCCCCCCACAATGAATTCTGACCAGGGCCCTTTTTCCATAAACACTATTTCACTCCACTTTCTTGGGCAACGTTACGGTTTGGATGTGAGGTGTACCCCAAAAACTCAAGTGGGAGACAATACAAGAATGCCAGAGGTGAAATGATTAAGTTATGAGAGCCTTAACCTAATCGGTGGGTTGATCCACTGATAGGGATCAACTGGGTGGTAACTGTGGGCAGGCAGGTGTGGCTGAGGAGGAAGGTCACTGGTGGTGTACCTGTGGGGTATATATTTTGTATAAGGTGAGTGGAGGGCTCTCTGCTCCCTGATTACCATGGCCTGAGTTGCTTTTCTCCCTCACACACTTCTGCCATGATGTTCCGCCTCGCCTTGGGCCCAAAGTTATGAAGTTGGCTATCTATGGATTGAACCTCTGAAACCATGAGCCCCAAATAAACTTTCCCCCCTCTATGTTGGTCTTCTCAGGTCTTTTGGTTACAGCAAAGAAACAGCTGACTAAAGCAGCCATGTCTCTCTCCAGACAGGCTACACCCTAGCACCTGAGGAAACAGGCACAAGCGTGTTTCCCTCAGTGGACACATCTAAAACCAAAGAAGTGAGTGAGAAGCACAATTCTGGCCACCACGAGGCCGCTAGCCGGCAAGGCCCAGCCTCACAGCTCTGCTCTTCCTGGTTTATGAAGACTGTAAATCTGGTCACCCAGCATGCGATATTAATTTGTGAGTGTGGCTCTCAAACGATAGAGTGAATTTCTTCCTTCAGCACTGGCAAGGGTGAAGAGAGAAGACCTCTCCAGTTTTGATAACCCTGTCCTTTTGACAGCTGATTGGTCTGTGCTCAGCTCTTTCCCTAAGCATCCAAAAAAGTCAACTTTATTTTTACAGTTCAATGAAAACAAAAAAGACATGAACAGCATTAACATGTAAACACATATGTATGACTATGTATAAATTATATAGTATATGCATGAACATATATACCTGGTGGGGGGAGTGTGTATCACCAGGCATGAAAGTCATAAAACCAATACAGGTTCCCAAATACAAATCATCTTTTCTCAGTTGAATATTCAAAGATTGGGTTGGCTTTTGCATAATGAGGAGAATTTGTGGTTGCTTTTGATTTGAGGGTTTTGCTTTGGTTTTCTTGCTACCTTGCTGATTTGCAGGGATCAGGGGGGCTATTTGTTTTCCTGTTCAATTTTTTTCTCTCACTTTTACCAATCATCTTTGTGGGGAAAAGAGATTTGTTCTGCTATCTCCTTCCTGCAGAACCAAGGTGACGCCTATGTTTGATGTGACCAAGATACAGCACTGGAAAAACCTGGGTGATGTAGACTCACAACAACCATTCCCATTCCTGAAGAATCTGCAGTTAGCCCCAACTTCCCAACAAGGCGTTACTGATTGAGAGCTGAAGTCAACTTTCCCTAACTCATAAGCCACTGGCTGAGGACTTAAAGATGAGATATTTCATGGGTTTTCATCAGCCCTGTCTCATAGAACCACCATCTGCAACAACTTTAAGAACAAACTTAACTTTTCTAAACAAAAATAATTTCATCATTTGGTGTGGCATTAACACCCCACTACTTCCATATGTTATCTATATTTTTCTTGTTGACATCCAACCAATTCAGAGCTAAAAATCCATCCTCCAGTTTTTCTGTGGGTCGTAAATCATAAAAAGGTTATATTTTATGAAAGCTGAAGCTGAGAAGTAAACAGCATATTTATATCCAAAGAGTTTCATCCATTAAGCAGCAATGACAGGGCCCTGTGGGCCAGAATCTAGTTTTCTTACTTAAAAAGCTTAGTTCTTTTGTAGACTCCTGCAGGGACCTATAACAGTTGGAATTGGGTTTTTTATGCCTTTGAGGCCTCCGAATGAATGTTACACTTTTCCATTATTTTCTTTTTTCTTTTGAGAAAACTAGGCTACCTGCTTATTGCCTAAAACCTACACCCCATGATTGTACTGTTGTAAAATCTATCTTCTGCCCTTTCCTCCCACATCTTACCAACAACCCCAAACTTTGTTTAGACTCAGTGTCAAGCAAGGTTATATTGCATTTATTGAGGGGAGGAGGAGGAAGTTTCCCCATGATGGTCTGGGCTGATAGATGGCACACCCGAATAAAACTTCAGCCCAAGAGGTGCCCAATAGCTTTGACCTCCTCTGCCTTACAAAAAATAAAAATAAAAAAAGCTTAAATCTTAATATCTCCCTTGCTGGAGCCTGAGAATGCCTTCAGGTCCCCCCTATTTCACAATATGGTACATAGCTGAAATAAAAAGGTATAAGTCCAGATCTGCATTTCACATTACTCCCGCTATTAAAACGTTAGTATGACGGCCCCTCGGGCTATTAAAAGATGATGCACCTGCCCTGTCTGCCGTGATTTGTGGCGTGATTTGTGGTCATGAATATATATCTCGGTCCACGGAGATGTGGATGTCACACCCCTGTTCCACCAGACAAGCAAGTCTAGGCTCAGAGTCAGCCAAATGATCACCTGAAACTAGCCAAATAATCACTAACAATTAAGAAAATGAAATATCTGAGTCTCAGTCCTCTTTTTACCCACTTGGAACATATATTTGTTCTTTTGATGTCCTGTGTGAATAGGGGTGCTTTATCTGACTGCTGATGGCCTAAACAATGCGTCCGAGTTGTAATATAGAACTCAATTTGCTGGGACTATCATCTGAAAGGCTTGGACAATTTATCGAACGCTGCAGATGAAAGAAAGAGAGGGGGGAAAATTTTAAAACTGACCACTTCTAAAATGAAGAAAATAGGGCAGTAAAGGGTATTGTAATATACTTTAATCTTCCTAATGTAGAAAAATATGAAATGCCATTAAATCTTCCTTTGAAATGGATGTGGTCGCATGGCTCGAGTACCCAAATCTAGTTAATGAATCTATTGTTAAGGCAAATAAACAGGAAAGAAGCAGTGAAGGAGATCTGTGCATTATATGACTAATTCAGAAGATGAAAGGCAGAAAAATTAAAGTTAAATTCACATAAATATTAGAGCGAAGGAGAATGTTGCAGGTGTAAAAAAGGGAAGCGCATACTTCCCATCTTGGTGGGGAACGAGCAGACGCTTTGCACTCAAGAGCAAAGTCGGGAAAGATGAAAGTGTTTCAAGGGGCCTCATAATTAACATTTTAAAAGGTTTTCTTAATAAAAAAAAAAGATCTGGCAATAATAGCAATTTAATCATTTTATTTGAAAAATTAAATGGATTGCAAGCGCTCATTTGTGCGGAAGTGGCGTTTACAGAATTTGGATGAACTTATCCAATCGGATCTCCACTTTAATCACTTTAAATGGAGCCAGCATACAAAAAGGAAGCTGGATGCAGTAGAGATTCAAAGGGCAGTAATTTGGGGGAGATTAGCAGTCCTTCACAAAGGACCCACAGCAACCTATTTAACCTGCCTCTTTGTTGCAGCCAGAATCTCACTAATGGAACTCAAACCAAGGTGAGTCTGTTGGGGAGATGGGCTTTATCAGGGGGTCTTGCTGGTGCCCACGTGCACCACCCAGGGGCGCTGAAAATGGCTGTCCGGGCATAGTGTCTTTTCCAGGAAATAAAGAACACATCTATCAAGTTAACATGGTACAGCGGATCCATCTTAGTGAAGCTTAAATTTATCAAGGATGCAAAGTCTTAATACTTATTAACTTTGAAAGCATTATACATTATAATTTGTCTTCAGAGCAGGGCATATAGAATTCTTTCCAAAGACAGAGTTTAATGCAACCTTCACTTCAGAACTCCAGTTCTTGCAAGACACAGAAACCCATGCAAACTCCCCAGGGAAGGGAAGAGAGGGCTCTACTAAAGACCTCAGGAGGGAGCAGCCCAGGACCTTCAACCTGGCTCTCTGATGGTCTGCTGACACTCTCTTCTTGGTTTCAGACATGTGCATGGCCAAACAGAGACATCCCCTGTCCCCTGATTCTACACATCCTGAGTTTAAGCAAACAGGGGAGACTAATGACTCAGAATCCCATTCTTAGAGAGTATGTGAAGGCCTAGCTTGGGTCTGACGTCCACTGTGGTCCATGATTAGCGGTACGGATCATATGGCATAGACGTGGGTGCAAGGACATGCAGGAGATGCAGGGCGACATGCAGAAAAGGGTAGGATGTACCCCAAATGTACCCTTTACATAAAAGAGGAGAGTATAAAAGTTAAGAGCACAGATTCAGATGTCAGATGCCTCGCAGACCTTGTACAAGTCTCTGTTTACTCATCTGCAAAATGGAGTGGCCAAAGTACCTCTGTCACAAGGAAAATTAAATGACTTAATGCGGGGAGCATCTTTAGAACAGCATCTGGCTTATATAGGGGCCGTTGCCCTGTGGCTGTTGGCTACCACCATTACGATTATTGCCTGGCTGTTGTCTAGAAGGGAAAGCTGAGCTGCAGAAGCCTGCATGCCTCGCTCATTGCTGCACGGGCAGCAAGGGGTGGCCTCTGCTGTCAGCCATCTTCAACTACAGCTCTGCTGGACCGGGCAGGGTGCTCGGGCAGACTCATGTTTGACCCCATTCAGGCATTCCTCAACAAATATCTTCTGAGTGATATCACAGCCATATCCTTTCCTAGGGGAGAAAAGAGGGAGGAAGGGAAGGGAGACCCTGAGGACAGCATCCCACCCTTCAGCAGACTAGCCCACTCATCAAAACTCTGTGAGACTTTCCAGAATGTTCCTCCCAACCACATTTACTCCTCTGCCTGCACACTCTTAATTTCTTCATGACAGTTATGTTTCTGATGATGGAAAGCCACCACATAGGGCCTGGCACTTAGTAAATGCTCAATAAATGGCAACCATGTCTAGTCTAGGGAGTCGAGCAGCCAGTCCTCAAGTACCCCAGGCTCCTGTGGGAGCACGCGAGTTCATTTTGGGGTCAGCAGTGAGGCTCATACCAAGCCCTGTGCTCAACCTCTTGTAAGAGCCCTTGATCCCAAGATGACCAACAGGCTCCCACTGGCACTGGCAAGTACAACCTCAACGTAATCCTGCTCTCCAAAGAACCAGGAACAGGGCAGGCCTCCTCAAGCTTTTCTCCAGAACCTTGGGGCTCTTGGGTGTGCTCAGGGTGATTGCAAATATTTGATTCAAACTAATCCTTTACTACTATACATAACTTCTTTTTATAACTGTGTGTCTTCCAAAAATTGAACACCTTGGTGCATTTATTAGCGTTGCAACTTGCTTTTGAGCACGCCTCAGAATAATTTTCTCCTTTTTTTCCAGTTTAATTAATGAATATCCTTAAATTTCAAATTCAGTCATTTTTTAAAATTTGCCATTTGTGAGCAGGATTTACTCACTGCTATAAAAACAATAACCTCACCAAAATTGGAACACAATGCTTGCTGTAGCCTGCAAGCGTAACCCTGAAACCCAAATTCAAAAGTGTTACGGTTCTCATTGATTGAGTTTAAAATACTGCTCATTTGAATTTCTACAATAAATCTCTACTAATAAAATGTCTTTTTTATCCATCACATATGTGAGCGTTCCCAACAGAATCTTATCTGAAAAAGACCAAAAGGTTCCTGGAAAGTCTAAGGGGTCATGGCCCTGGAGCCTGGCCCAGGCCTGGTGCCACCTTCCCCTCTTCCCTCCCTGGACTTCCCAGGTGAGCTTGGCCAGCTGGCTGCGCCTCAACAAGCACTGAGCCCCCAGCAAACCCCAGCACCTCAACACCCCTGCAAAAGGTGCCACCTTCCCCTGAGCTTCCAGTCCTCACACATAGAACATGAGGAACACAGAGAAAGGAAGCAGGAGAGAGACAGATTGTCAACAGCGGGGGTTCCAAGGGTCTGAATTCTCTTATTTTTCTCATTCCTAAGTTTTCATCACAAATTGATGTTTGGCCAAACACCTTTTCTGACTACTCACTTTATTCATTGAATGACTGGAAAAGAAAGTAGGATTTTCTATGTTTTGTTTTTCAAAAGGAACAACCACGCTGGTTCCTGTCGTGAGCAGCCCCTTTCCACTGGGGGCCCCACTTGCAGACTTAGGAAGCACCCGGCAGCTTCCAGGATGCAGGACTGCCCAGGAGTCTGCTTAGGAGCTGGTGCCACCACCCTTGCCCAGGCGTCAGCCGGGGACAGGTGGACTCGTGCCTTTGACTCTGCACCACTCGGTGCACAAACTGAGCGCCAAAATGGAAGCCAAGCTCAAAAACAAAAGCGAACTTGGCCTGTGAGGCTTTCCATCTCTCTGGCCCTCTGACTCTGCGCTCAGTGTGCCAGGCCAGTTGATGCAGGCCTCCCTGCTGAGGCTGTGATCTCCAGCAAGAGCTCAGTCAGCGGCCACCAAGACTTAAGTCTGGGGATGTCCCAAGTGCTGCATGGGACTTTGGCACAGCAGGTTGTACTATTTTTTAGTAACTTTAGTATTGGTTGTTTATCTGAAATCCAAATCTATATGGACATTTTCTATTTTATCTGTAAGGCAACTCCACCCAATCGGAACCAACAGACGCCATTTGGGGCTATTTTTTTGTTCAGTTTGGTTGGATTGGGGTGGTCCGGGGACTTGGTTTGTCTGGTGTTTAATTGGTTGGCCTGCCAGATCTCAGCGCTGGCAGTCTTCATTCTCCTCGCGTGAGAGAGGCGAGTAATGGTCACAGATACGCACCCACCTTGCCCAGGGCAGAGAGCAGAGATGACGGGAAATAGCGCTCTAGCCCGGATGGAGAGTGTGATGGGATTCTGGAGGGACATGGCTCCTTTTGGGGGAACACAGGGACACTACAGCTGCCACTTAAAACACTCCACTGTACATGTATGGGCAATAAATTAAACTCTAAGCATTACAACAGATCCAATAAATTAAAGAGAAAGCTATCAGCACCCCGTGGAAGGATGGTGGCACACCGCAATGCAGCACCTGCCACCACTTCTCAGCTGTGCTGGGGCAGATTCCCCACCTCCCCAAGCCTCGGACCCTTACTAAATGCAGAATCTAGTGTCTACTGGTGAGGTGAATAGGAGGGCTCCACAAACCCACATCCCCTCAACACACAGCGCTGGTACTGTCCCTTCAACTAACATGGCCACGCTTAATCTCAAAAGAAAAATATACACCAGTAAGTAAAACACAAAGGGAAAACTTCCACATTACCAGATAAAATATAATAAATTGAAATTAAAATTGCAGGGAGGCATCATACTTCACCATTAAAATGTAGCAAAAGTTTTTAAGGACTTTGAAAACGATATTACTTAAAACTTCAAAAATATTCATCAATATTCAGCAAACACAGAATAATTAAATAGGAGAATATTAAACACAAAGAATGGATAATTAGTCTATGGAATTTCTGAATGAATAAGAGAAAGGTTACATGAATCATGGAATTCTTGGTGTTGGTCAGAAGTTACGTCGGGTGACGTAGCATGCCACACACCGTCGATGATGTGAAGATCCCTATGCACTGTGAACAGCATGGCCATCTTTGGGTCCATGGATAAGGGTGCACATAGAACAAAGGCTGGAAGAAAGCACATCAATTATTAACAGGAGTTATCTCTGAGTAGAGAGTGGTTATGAGGAATATTTAATTTCTTCTTGTGCTTTTATCTATTTTCCATACTCTCTATAACAACCAGATAGCACTTTTGTAATAAAAAATTGTTGGTTAAAAAAATTCAGTATTAAAATACTGGAAGTGTACATGGTTTAGGAGGAGACTATAGAATGTTCGGTGTATATAACCATGTCCCCCCAACACCAGCATGCTCCTCCTCCCCCATCTCCTCCTCCTCCTCTTCCTTCCTCTTCTCTCCCCACTCTCGTCTTTCCTCTCCCTCTCTCTCACCTCCCCTCCATGCCCAGAGGACCCTTCCTCCCTATTCCCAGGGCAGGAAGCTTACCCTTCCTGCCCTGGGCTCCAGCTTCCCCCTCAGTACACTGCTTTTAGCTGAGGGTCTCATGTGATGGCCAGGGTGGCTATGGACTCTTGGAAACAGCTCACATTGCGCATGTCAGGAGCACAGCGACGTTAGAACTACTCCTTCTCCAGCCCCTCAAGATGGTTGAGAGCTAGAAGCTGCCTTCAGGAAAGGCAGGCCTATCTAAGTTTCAGAAACAATAGAGTTCCCGTCAGACTCTCATGGGCTATATCTTCTCAATGTACACCAGCATCCAGTGGCTGCCTTCACTCATCCATTCTTCTAAACATGTTGTAGCAAGCACAGAAGTTCAGATATGCTCATGGAGCCCTCGGTCTGACACTAAATTACAGAACTCTACGATACTATGAGAGTGTGGTGATGTGGACGCACACGCAGTACAGTGTGTGCCAGGCAACCAGGAAAGGCATCCAGGCATCTGGGAAGGCTCTCCAATGGGGAAGTGCAAGAGCAACTGGAGTTCGCAAGCAGAGAAGAACATTCCAGGACAAGGGAACAGCATCTCAAAGCCAATGCACTCAAGACCCTGGCACATCTAGGACCCTCCGTGGGGAGTGGGGGATGCGAGGTGATGAGGGCAGCCCTGACTGCCACTTCATCCCAGCAGTGCTGTGGAGTGATATGACAGGCCAGGATGAGCCTTGCACCTGAATACTCCATCTGTGTCCTCTCCCCAACCTCTAGAGGAACTGCACAGGGAGAAATCTAGCTCGAAGCCCCAGCTTCAGTGCAGAGGGGCTGCCTGAAAACATGGCCAGACTAGGCCTCAGAGGCTTCCACACCTTCAGCACTCCTCAGAAGAGCTGCCCCATTCCTTCCTGGCTCAGCCTGAATCTGGCTTCCTCCCACTCCAACATCACCAACCACTCCGCCTCCACCAAGGCTGGAGGGAGCACTGGTCAGGTGGATTGGCGCTCAGGAGCTCAAGAAGGAAACTGCCCTTCCCAACACAGGGCCATAGGCTTCTTCTCATCACCTTTCCCAGATCCACCCTGAGGCCAGCCTCCACTTCCCCCAAAATATATGTATGTGGAAGTGGCTGAAGTGATCCCATGGCCTGTTCCCATCAGGCCAAACCTGCAGCCAGGGGCCCCTGGTGGACAGGTGGACAGTGAGTGGCCTCTCTTCACAGTCCTGATATCAGGAGGTGGCCGGGCTGTCCTCAGCTCAGGACAAAGCATGCCTCTGACCACCTAGAGCAGAGCAAACAAAATGAAGCACCCTCGCTCTTTGCCTGCATCCTCGCTAGTTTCTTTCAATCCAATTGCAATCTTAGCAGGCTGACAGCCCTGAAACAAAAGCCTCACTGGTCCCCGGAAGATGACTTTGGTGAAAGTAGAGCTCATTTCAGAAAATCAAAGCAAAGAAAAATATTGAATACAATTCAGAGGCATAATGCATTATTATGGGCTTTTATGGATTTTATGTATAATTTCATGTAAAGTTAAGAGGCTGAAGCGATCTCTTACATTCAGCTGTATTATCGGCCCAGTACCAAACAATGTTCCACATCTTATTATGTTCGCAGTTGACACACTATTAGAGAAATGTGCAGCTGTCTTACTCTGCTATTCATTTCCTCATTACTATTTTATAAATATATGATTAACAGTTATTACAGCTGCCTAATTCACATTTATTGCAAATGCAACCCCACAAATGAATGCTCAAAGCAAAGAGATGTGGTTTTAGAGTAATTTAAATTTTACAGTTCCATTTACCCTGCTTTTTAATTTACTGTATAATGACCCTATTAGAATAGAGCACATCTGGAAGTTCTTTGGGGAACATTTAATTTTCTGTGGCTTCAGTACTAACAGAACTTGCACCATAAAGCCCACAGATGCCTAGAAGACTGTACAAATTTCCACATTTTATGCCAAGATGCTGGTTAATTGTACAGATGAGACAATTACAGCAAAGCACAGAGATAGGCTTCCAGGTGCTAAAAAGTGAAGACACTGACCGAGGACTTTGCTCTTTGCAAAGTTTTTACATCAAAAGCCTGAAATTAGCTTGTCTGCTTTTTTTTTTTTTTTTTCTTTTTCAGGAAATAGGCAACCTCAGGCTGTGCGCTCTCCCAGATTTTCTCTTGCTCTTTCCACACAGAGTTCTGCAGAACTCTGTTTGCCCCTCACCAGGTATACCTGAAGGCGCTGCTCCAGAAGCCCATGAGAGGCAGGTGGATCAGCCAGGCCTGGCTTTGTCCTCCTGGGCCAGGAGGCTACAGATGCCTCCAGCTTCCTGCATGCCACATGAGCAGAATCGTCCTGAGTATTCAAAATTGATTTGAATATTACATACAGATCACTGCAGCGGAACTCATGTATGAGAAATAATGTGAATCCATTGCCATTGATTAGCTAATTTATGTTCTACAACTAATCGAAGCACAAATCTCATTAGCCACAGGTCAGTAAGGCTCGGAGAGAAAAAGACAATCATTTTGGTAGCCTAGTTGGCTGTAAAGACACAATTAGAAGCCAACCGGCTTTCCAGGCTCCTCTGCCTGTACTCCGGAGCCTCAAGCCGACTGTGAAGGGAAGGAAAAGCAGGTCTGCGTGGTGGTTCTGCTGGCCACTGGAAAAGAGATCTTCATATTTAATGATCCACGGTGCTTCTTTTATTTAATGTAATAATAACAACATGACTTAATTGCTTCTAAATGTACTCAGTGGTCATAAGCTGTTCAGGACTAGCACACGTGCTGGCAGCACAATGTTAATCGTTACCTGTTCTATATTTCAAGCATTCAGAAAATGTAAGTTTTCTTGCAGGGGTGGGGTGGGGCAAGGCTTCCACATTCTAACATTACATGCACTGAAAACCCTGTCTTTGTAAGGCGCAGGGAAGCCATGCATGATCCAATTAGGTTTTGCAATTAAAATGCACCTGCTCGTCACTGGAGATCATCTTCATCCCTTGAGCGCCGGGCTCAGATCAATTCAGTGCAGATTTTTAACCACTCTTAAACATGGAAGATGATGGAAAAATGACAGGAGGGAGCAGAATCCTGTTTTAACTTCACAATATGTGAAGTCCCTGATTCTGATAAAGAGTTCGGGCACTAAGCTCCCCCTGCTCAGCCCTGTTGGTGATTTCCATAGGGTGGGATTTTAAATAGTGCTTCCAACAGGGCTGAAGAAGCAGAAAGACAAGGCTCCTCTCTGCTGCCTAAGAGACTCCTCCCACCTCTTTGTCATAAATGACAACCATTAAACTGGGAACTTTTGCTAAATGACCAGGTACAGGACCCAAACAGAGATTTTTCCATATAAACAAATAAAGAAACAACACACTGAACTCCAAAGGTTTTCACTGACCCATTATTTCCAGGTCATCGCAATGTCATTCTGAGTCCATAAAAGGCATTACTGTCAGTTGGTCAGTACACAGTGTGGGACTGATAATCCATATTCTATTGGAACGATGGAAGAGCCACATTCCTTCAAGTCCATTACATGGAGGGCAGGGCATTTTTAATATGATCGGAAGAAAAAGGCACAGACAGGGTGGGATCAGTAGAAGAGTCACTGTTTTCCCTTTGGGGCCTAGACCTAATGCCAGGGAGTAAAGAACCTTCATGCATGGTCTAAAATTGAAAGAATAGTCTACATTTTAATATTTTTATTTTACTTTGCTGAAAATGCTCTTGACTTATGAGCATTCTCAAAGACTAGCTCCCTCCCACTGTCTTTGTACCTCAAAGCCACTGTCTCCACACCTTAAGAAACAGAATATTCTACTAGTTCTCTGCTGCAGCTCCATGTCCTTATAGACAGACAAAGTGCCTGGAGGCCGAAGCTACAGACGTACCCCTGGCACAGCAGCCTTGTAAGAGCTGGAGAACAGCACCCACTGCGTGACATTAACATCAGACATCGAGTGGGAAGAGAAGCTTCAAGACAGCTGGATGGCAAAGATGGTTCCCCTCGGCCGAGTCTCCTGGCTCTGTTCTTCTCCATAACTGTCTCGTCCATACTTGAAAAATAACTGCTCCCCCATCTAGTCTGCCTCTGGCCTAGGATGTGGCTGCAGGCACTGGACCTTGGAAGGGGCCTACAATCCCTTGCTGGCTCTGCTCTCTGGGCACTTCCTGTCTTCTCGCCAGCATGAGTGCGGCCTCTTGGGTTTCACTGCACAGCTCTCTTCCCCCCACCCTCTGAGAGCCAACCTGAGGTTGTCACTGCAGCATGTCGAGGCTCAGCCCTTCCACAGTGCACTGTTTTTATTTTTGTTTTTGATTATGTGCATGGTGAAACCACTACTTAGCTCGAGAAACGGGAACCCCACACCACCTATTGGCTCCACCCTAACTCCTCCCCTTGCTTCTTCTACAGGGGTAGATTTGGTGCTTGTGGTCCCATTATCTAAACAATAACCTCAGCGTTGTTGGGTGTTGACCTTTGCAGAAATGACCTTCTGCTCTATATGATCTTCTGTGAGCTGATTTTTTATTTTTTTATTCAGCATTGTGTTTCAAGGATGCATACAGGGGCTGGGGATGTGGCTCAGTGGTAGAGCACTTGCCTTGCATGTGTGAGGCACTGGGTTCAATTCTCAGCACTGCATACAAATAAATGAATAAAATAAAGGTCCATCAACAACTAAATTTTTTTTTTAAAAAGATGCATACAGGTGTTCCTAGGGAGCTAAAGCTCACTGGTTTTCCCATATGTATAATATTCACAGTGTGTTTATCCCTTCTCTTCTCAGGGAACTGTAGGGTGGTTCCAATGCTCAGCTTTTACACACAGAGCTGGTAGAAACACGCTCATCACATTCTCCTGCTGCACATGAACAAGAGCTGATCTCAGGGAAACACCTTGGAGTGGGCTGCTGGGTTGTAGGTGTAGAGCTTTACAAAACAATCCAATTTGTTTCCCACAGTGATTTTCCATTGTTCCTTCTAACCAGCAATATACATGAGATTCCATTCTTTGCCTCTTCACCTAAGCACAGTACGGCTAGACTTCTCAACTCTGGTCAACTAGACAAGTATAAAATGGCATGCCATTGTGGTTTTAATTTGCATTTTCCTGATTACAAATGAGGTTGAGCATCTTTTCATATGTTAATTAACCATTTCAGTTTACTCTGCCATGAAATGTCTATTCATGACTTCTGTGTTTCTCTTGTGTGTGTTTTTTTCTTTATTCTTTCCCATTTGTCTATATTCTGGATACTAATCTTTTATTGTAAGTGTTGCAAATATCTCATCCAAGTTTTTGTTGAAAGAAGTTCTGAATTTTAATGTAGTCTAACTTATCAATCTGTTTGTTTTACTTAAGAAAACCAAGATCATGAAGTAGTCTCCTCTATTTTCTTCTTTAAATGTTTTGAGTTTTGCTTTTCACATTTAATTCATTTAGGAATAATTTTTTCATGTGGTGTGAGGTAGGGATCTCATTTCATTTCTCCAAATGGTCAACCAATATTCCCAACACTTTTTTGTTAAATGGTCTACACTTTCTCCCAGGGGGCCCAAAAGCAATTGATGCCTAGGCTGCTTCTGGGCTCTCCGTTTCCATTAGATTTTTGTCCATTAGGCCTGTATTACACTCTCACAAAGACTTTATATGTGGTTTTAGAATGTGTCCTGACTTATGATAAAGCAGGTATCCCCTAGATGCACAAACTCATTTGGCTATTTTCACAGCTTATTTTCCAAGAGGAAAAAAAAGAGGAGGAGGAAAAGCAAATGATAGAAGAATGGAAGCTAATTTCTATATGCCCAGGCACTGTGCTAGGGATGTGACACATCTCATTTAAAATACAATATCCTTGCAAGGTGGAGACCTTTTCTTTTCTCTACCTTTTTTTATGAATAAGAAACTGGGGTTCAGAAATAGTTTAATGACTTGTCAAATTCACACGTCAAATAAGCAGCAAAGATTTGAATTCTAATTCAAGTCTAGCAGACTCTCAAGTCAGTGGTCTTCCAAGTTCATCAAGGAAACTGAGATTCCTAGAATCAGGTTCAGAATCACTGTTTTACATGCCAGTGGATTTGTACAGACCTGCCCCCCAACCACCCACCTGCCTGCTTGCAAATTGCACATGGGTGTCTGAGGCCTTAGCCTGGGGGTTTGATGATGCTGACCTGGGTCCTCTGAATTCTGGCCCATTATATACATCCTCCCCAGAATGCACTGGCAGCCTGTCTAACTGTACTCAATTGTGCATTTTTTCCTAACTGTGGATTGTGGATGGGGAAGGGGTAAAGTGGAAGCTACTCCAGACAAACCACTCCTGTCTCCAGCTTCTGCCAAGCAACTCAAGAAAATGCCCAGAAGGGAAGCTTCACCTCCTTTTCAGATGCCAGCCACCCAGCCCTCCATACACACAATAAACCCAACTGGCCTGGTGGATTGGCTGGCTTTAATTACGTGGCTGAGGTTAAATATATTTTATGAACCAAAGCAATAACAGACGGGGTTTTCATACAAAAGATTTCAGCTCATTTGAGTTTTAAACATTTTTAAATTTAATAATTAAATTAAAAAGCCACAATTGCAAAGGTCAGATCTAATTCCACTGCCTATTAAGAGCTGCCAAATGCAAGGCTGCAGCTTGGGACTGGCTGAGAATGATGCAGGGTCCAGGAAGACAGCTGGACAAGGAAGAGTCAGGCCCCGGCAGGGCTGTGGGTTGGTGCAAGGACTCATGTATCACTTAGTGCTGCTGGTTTCCTGGCCAGTTCTAGGGGCAAATGAATGTTCATTTATTTTTCCAGTCTAGTCAGGGTGTTTTCCCCTTCCCGTGGACATCTACTCTTCCCATTTCCTTTTCCAATTCCCCTTTTCGTATCTGTGACTTCATTTTTAAACTATGTTGAGACCTAACATCGCATTTCAAAACTCCAACCGAAAATACAAAACCACCTCTGGAATGTCCAGGATACTTGGCCCTTCTTTCCAATAAAGAAATAAGCCCACCGAGAAACAGGATGCTGTTGATAGCAGCAAGGCAGATCACCACGTTCACATGCTGACGCCTGCAGTGAGCAGGGGAAAGTCAGTCCAGGAGTCAGGAAGAGAGGACAGGGCTTGCAGCTGGGACACCACCTTCCAGGAAGCCCTGCCACGGCCCTTCGCTTGTCTCACTTAGAGATAAGGAAAAGGAGGCCCAGAGAAATCCAGCAGATGCCCAGGCCACGTGGCCAACAAGGACAGGTAGAACCTGGCCCCTACCCCCACACCTCTTTGCTTATCTGGAGCTCTGTGCATGGGCAGGGCAAGGTTCTGCAGAGTTGGTGAGAAGATGCCCAAGCTCCAGGCTCTCTGAATGTGGTCAGGCCACGGCTGCCACTGCCCACATTGTGACACTGCTCTCCACTCATCCAAAGCAGCTGCTCACACAAACAACCCAACTGGCCCTCTGTCAGCTGTGCTAGGCCCAATTATAATGGACACTTTGAAATGGATTAAAGAATCCAAATTCTCAGACATCTCAAAATATCACCCATGATAAAACAAAACCCATTAAAACATACCACCATGGAGGTTTGCTTTGGAATTATTGCCACATTCTTTGCCTCTGGTCTTGCCCATGATCTGGGGGAGTTACTTTATTCTCCACCTTGCAGCCAGAATGATGTTTCTAAAATGCAGACTTACTCATTTTGCCTCTACTTCCCCCAAGCTGAAAGGCTCCCATGGCACAGGGGCCAAGGTCAGGTTCTTAGCTGGGCACCCAGGAGCCTCCAGGATCAGTCTCTGCTGCTGCTCTACCACCACCGCCACCACTGCCCACCCCCACACCCCCGGGCCCAGGCCCAGCCACACTTAGTGTTCCTTCAAAGCTCTGGATCTTACCTGGGGACTCATACCTACAGCTGTTCCAATAATGCCCTGCCAACTGTACCCACAGGGCCCTTCAGGAAGCCATTATGTCAACTGGGCACTTAGTAGACACCAGGATTCCACTATGCACTTCCTTGCCTCTCCGCTGCCATTCTCAACAGCCCCAGGTAGGTGCATTTGAAGGCAGAGAAGCTGAGACCCACAGATGCCGGGGGATCCATCTACTACCCACAACTAGTTGAGACCATGCTGGGATGCTGCCCTGTCATTCCTACCCACCCCTGGGATGGGGTCTCCTCTGCACCTTCTGGGCTGTTTTGTTCTTTTGATTGACTACCAGAAGGGGACTCCCTAAAAGCAAGGGCTCAGCTTCATTTGTTTTTGCATTTCCAGCTCCCAGACAGCACCTAGCACATTGTAGGCGCTCAATTAATATATGCAAAAAGAGCAAATGAACCTTTGATAAAGATACTTAGTGGCAAATGGATCAGTTATACGATACCTGCAAAAGAATCCTGCATAGCTGCAAACTCTGCAATTATTCTGGAGGATACCATTTGCACAATGCATGTACGGATACAGCTACTGGTTGCTCCAGTGATGGCTTATGAATTGGAAGGATTGTCCTTAGCAAGGTTTGGTTCCTTCTCCCCCCACCCTTGCCACCCAGTATGCATCTTGGTTAGTTCTTGGTGCCATTAGCTGCATAATCAGGGCCCAAATACAAGTATCCTATTAAACAAATTTAGAAAGATAAATCGGTGGCCCAATTCAATGTGTTTTGAGGTACAGGGATGCAAATTACGTTTATCCAGATGTTTAGCAGGTCCGTGCCAAACCATTTAAACATAAAACAGATAAGTTCCTTAAGCCTAATTTTCAGCTTCCCAAGGATCAGCCCTCGGCAGATGGCTGGGCAAATGAATGCTGGAGAAAAATTAAGGGCTGTCTGTATCTTTCAAATTGACATGGAGAGCAGTTGGGTTCTGCTAGAAACTAAGAATGACCACAAAATGTAATTATGATTGTAATGAGAATGGGTTAAGCTTAAACTATTTCTCATTTTCATTGCAGTCACTGCCACAAGATGGAGTGGAGATTAATGCCAGGCCATTTCCTGTGCTTGTTATACTCTTTGTCATTAGAATAAAACACCATAATTGGAGCATCTCATGTATACTGAGAAGGATGGCCAGGGAGGAGTGGCCAGAGCACCGCCTGAGTCTCCATGCTCTGGTGGGCTCCTCTGTGGCTGGCAGCCACCAAGGGCATCAGGGCAACACACCAAATTCCAAGCTTGACTATGATGCAAGGATAGCAGGAAGTTGGAAGGAATAGAAAGCAGACAGATGTTGGGCGCACTCCAAGGACAGAGCCACAGCTGTGAACTCTGCCAATCATGGAGGGCTCTGGATGATCAGGATGAGCGATGGAGGGTCCCCCATCAATCTAGTTACCAGGCAGGATGGGTTCAGGGTAGGGTGAGGGGAACAGAGGTGGGAAGGTCTAAAGTAAAGAAGTGCAACCCCAGGGTCCAGTGAGGCACGTGGCAGGGTGTGGCACTTGAGGAAGCCACGGAGGGGAATAAACACACCAACAAAGCCAGGGAAGGTGCTGGAGCTTCCTGGGTCAGGCCAGGCCAGCACTACTCTTTACACAGTGAATCAGACAGGAGAGCAGGAAGACTTGGGAGACCCGGAGGAAGCCGAGGGGAGCTTCACCCTGCTCTTCTCTCCTAATCCTGGCAGCGCTGCTGTGACATCCCTGTCTGCTCCCATGCTTATTTTCACCGGGACCACAGTTCCCAACTACAGTGTCATCCGTTAAAGGGGCTGAGCAGGCCCTGTCTAAATGCTTGCTGAGTGAATAACTAGTGTTTCACCATTAGTTGAAAAGGTCACCAGCTGTTACAGAACCCACATTTGTAATAGCTAGCTTGCTCGTATAAACCAGAGCTGATTCGCTGTGTTCTCTGTGAAGCGTCTTGCTCTCGGCCCTTCGTGGATTCTGGAGAGCTGAGAAAGGGCAGCAGTTGAACTGGCATGCTGAGGATTCCTCAAGGTAATGGGGAACGTGGTGGAGGGTATTGTGGTGTATGCAGCATATCAAACGAGGACAGAAACTCCAGGCTTTCAAACTCAGCTTGCATTTCCCTAATGATTAGTTAGGTGGAGCCTTTTGTCATGTGCTTGCTGGCCATTTATATATCTTCTTTGGAGAAATATCTATCTGTTCAAGTCTTCTGCCCATTTCTTTAACCCAGGTTGTTTGTTTTTATTGTTAAGCAATAGAAGTTCTTTATTTATTCTGGATATCAGAACCTCATCATTCATATAATTTGCAGATATTTTCTCCCACTCTTTGGGTTGTACCTCTCATCTTTAATAGTGTCATTTGCAGCAGAAGTTTCTGATTGTGATGGAGTTCATGTTATATTGTATTTGGTTACTTGCAGTTTTAGCTTTACATCTAGGAAACCATTGCTTATTCCAAGAGATTTTATGGCTCTGCTTTATTCTAAGAATTGCATGATGTTAGCCCTTACAGTTAGATCTTTTATCTATTTTAGATCAATTTTGCATTTGGTGTGAGGTAGGAGCCCAACTTCATTTCTTTTGCACATTTTCCAAGCACCATTTTTTGAAAAGACTGCTTTCTCCCACAAAGTGGTCTTGGCACTCTTGCCAAGTCAGCTAACTGAACATGTGTGCTTATTTCTGAACTCTCAATTCTATTCCATTGATCTTTGTGCCTATCTTATACCAGCACTCCAAAGTCTAGATTACCATTGCATCGTAATAAGTTTTGAAGTTGGGGAACGTAATCCCTCCAACTTTGTTCTTTTCCAAGATTGTTCTGGGCCTCTAAAATTCCATATGAACACAAGTTAATCCATCTCTACAAAAAAGTCAGAGTTGTGATAGGGCTTGTGTTGACTATTTAGATGGCTTTGGAGAGGACTACCATCTTAACAGGACTACATCATGAACACAGACATCTTTCCTTTACTTAGGTCTTCTTCAGTTTCTCTCAATGGTATTTTGTAGTTGTCAGTGTACAAGTCTTAAAAATCTTTTGTTAAATGTATTCCTAAATATCTTACTCTTTTTGAAGCTACTGCAAGTGAAATTGTGCTCAGGATTTCATTTTCAGATTTTATTGCCAGTGTGCAGAACAATGGACCTGTATCTGTCCATCCTGCATCCTGCAACTTGCTGAACTCTTTTCTCACCTCCAGGGGTTTGTGTGGAGAGAAGTAACTGTGATTTTCTACTAGGATGACTTTCCTGCAAATAGGAGTTTTATCTGCTACTTTGCTCTTTGAATACCATTTGTTTTTCTTTCTTGCCCAGTTGTTCTCATTGCATAAAAATGTGTCCCCTCCAACTGAATCATGAGATTCTTGAGATACGGATCTTACCTTGTTTATCTCTTCATTTTCTGGGCCTGGTTCAGGGCCTGATTAGCAATAAATGTCTGATAAATGTATGTAAGGACTTAAGACTAAGAATTTTACTTTAAAAAATAAAAATTTTTAAGAAAATTCCCCATCAGTGGGGTGCAGTGACACACACCTGTGATCCCAGCTACTTGGGAGTCTGAGGCAGGAGGATTGCAAGTTCAAGGACAGCCTGGGCAACTTAGTGAGATCTCATCTCAAAAAATCAAAAGGGCTGAGGGTAAAACTCAGTGGCAAAGCACACAAAAGTTCAATCCCCAGTACCCCAAAAAAATTGACTCACCAAACATCATGTGCTCTTTAAAAATCTTAACTGACACATACTATTTGTACATAGTTATGGTGTGTTATATGATAATTTGATTGATATATGTACCCAGTGTTAAGATCCAGTCAGGATAATCAGCATTTGTATCTCCTCAAACTTTCATTTCCATGTGTTGGAAACTGTCACAGTCTTCTAATAATTTCAAAATCTACAATAAATTGCTGTAGACTACTGTGAGATAGAACAGCTGAACTTCTTCCCTACCTATTTTTGTGCCCACTGTCAGTCTCTCTGTCCTCCCCACCCGCTACCCTTCCTAGCCTACTGGCCACCATTATAGTCTCTACTTCTTTGAAGATTGACTTGTTTGGCTCCTGCAAGTGAGTGAGAACAGGAGGGTACTCTTTGTCTGGGGTACTTCACAGGCTTTTGATGTGATGAAATATGAAGTACTGGGCATCCCATGAAGTTCATTAGAGATAATCCTAGTGCATAGGAAATGATCCCCCAAGGAAGCAAATGGGCATGTGACACATGAGATTTGAGGCTTGTTAGGCCAGCACAACATAGCTTCAGCTAATATGTCAACCAATATTAGATGTCAAAATGAAATTATGCAAGAAAGTACCCATAAGTGTATACTTAAGATTGTAGAGATGAAATGTCCATGGGAGGCAAATTTTCAAGATGTCCCAGGATTCCTACCCCTGATGTACTACCCTGCATAATCATCTGCCCTCAATTAGAGTGTGAATATGATGGGATGTCACTTCCATGATAGGTTACTAATATGTTGATTCTGAGTCAATCAAAAGGGAGATTATCCTAGGTGGACCTGACCTAATCAGGCAAGCCTAGAGGACAGTAAAATGTCAGAGTCTCCTGAGAGCCTCCAAGGAAAGGCAAAGAGTCATGCTGTGAATTGCTTCTGCAGAAGAGAAGCCTGTCCATGCTGAGGGTCTCAGTCCTACAGTCTTAAGGAAGTGAATTCTGCCAACAAACTTACATGAGCTCAGAAGATGACTCAGAGTCACCGATGAGACCCCAGCCTGGCACTGCTTGGTTACAGTTTTGTGACCCTGAGTGGAGGATTCAGCCAAGTCATACCTAGGTTTCTGTACCAAGAAACTGTTGGATGACAAATGTGTGCTGTTTATGCAGCTAAATTCGTGGCAACTTGCTGCAATAAGAAACTAAAACAATGTCTACAGTTTGCTTTAAAAATAATTTAGCAAGAGTGTGGGGAATAGACAAAGCGAAGTTGCAAAATCTCATTGATGCTTAAATCTGAGTGATGTTACCTGAGAGTCATTAGAACATTAATGTCGCTTGTGTGAAGATCTAAAATTGTTCATGATACCGACTTTCAAAGCCTCATCAGGCTGTAATTTCCTTTAGGCGGGGGCCTGGCAGCTCCTGAACCTCCACTGACCAGCACGGCACCTGCCTGTGGGGGGCGCTCTGAAAACCAATTGACAAGTTGTGGGTTTTGCTGGTGTCTTTCATTTATCAAATTCACAGCTTCTCTTTACAGTCAGCAGCATTAAACCATTTTACAGATGCAGGAACTGAGGCCTGGAGTTTGTGACTCCAAGCTGATGTGACAAGTAGTTGAGGAGACGAGGATCCTGGCCTTTGAGTTCCTGATTCAACACCCCAGTCTCACCTGGGGTTCGATATCTGCCGTCCAGCTTTTCTCAGGGATTGAAACAGCTACTGTTTCGCTGGTTTATCAGGAGAATTTACGCACACAGCCTCAGTCATACCGAGACATCCGTTAGGAAATCCAGGCAGGCAGGTTAAATGTTAATTTCCTTTCTACTGTACCATTTTCTAACCTCCTTCCATGAATCAAAGTGAGTAAAAGGTTCTTCACTTACTGACATAAAACAAATTGAACAAATTACGTTACTTAACTGAGGGAGAACTAGTCACGTCATTGATTCTGGTGCAGTCTCAGCCAGCTTTTTCTCCTTATTAACATTCACTTGCAGATGAGGTTGAGTTTCCAGTGTGGCATTGCCTTGATCTCACCAGCATATCTGCGTGCATCATCAGTGGGCCTAGTACTAGGACCGCACATGGGCAGCACATCATGTCCCCATCCTTGTGGGCCAGGAATCAAAAGCATAAGCAGATCATGAGTCAGGGCCGTGGGCAGAAGCCCCTTCTAGGGTGTCAGTAACTCTGGCGTGCTCAGAGGACTGAGCGGGGGCGAGCGCTGGGCCAGACGCTAAAGCCCTAGCACATTCCGTTGCACCTCTCT
Organism: Glaucomys volans; assembly: GCA_020662805.1. Lineage (NCBI taxonomy): Eukaryota > Metazoa > Chordata > Mammalia > Rodentia > Sciuridae > Glaucomys > Glaucomys volans. The sequence goes on from JAJEJO010001879.1 coordinate 70,029, forward strand.
CTCTAAAAGATACTGATCACAGAGAGCAGGAATTTGAAGCTCTTGCATCCCTGGGCCATTTTGGCTTCTGTGGAGATGGCCTTTGGGGTCCTGGGGGCATCCTGTCTCAGACCCTGAGCCCTGACACAGACACATGGACTACGGACTGGTTATTTCTGGGAAGGGTGTGAAGGGAGCCTGGGGGACCACGGCTGTCCACATGGGGTGATGTGAAAGCCCCATGCTTCCTGATGATACTGCAGGGCAGGACCAGGCCTCCCTGGTTCAGAGCAGGAGGTGAGGAATCAGCAGCCCAAGGGACGGGTCCACTCTGCCTTCCATGTGCTCTGACATTCAGCATCCTCATTCACTCTCTAAACCTTCATTTCCTTGAAGATGACGTGCATCTGGACTGTATGGGATATAATCTGATAATCCTTAAGAAGAAAGGGGGGAAAAGGTAAAAAGGAACCAAGAAGCCCTCAGGAGCCGGGACCCCACTATACATCCCCTGTACACAGTGCTCAGCTGCACTGTGGCTTGCGCCTTATTAACTCCATTGCACACATGGGGAGATGCCGGCTCATGGAATAAGCCACAAACAAGAAGCCAAACCTGAAGCCCAGATCTGTGCCTTTCCAAAGCCCCTGGGTCCTCCTCTGTGTGACACGAGGTCTCAGGAACCTCTTGCCACTGGAGGTATGGGCATCTGCAGAGGAGTCAGGCAGCTAACAAATGACACTTGCCACTCCCATCACTAACTTGCTCCCTTGGCCTTTTGCAACTTCACACGACCTGAGGAACAATCAGAGGAGAAGAACTTTAAAAAAAGCCACTTTAAATTTCAGACCAATTCAATTTTGGAATATCACTCGTGAGGTACAGCTTCTAGACGAAATTTCTAAATGACTCTTACTCTTCTTTGTCCATTTCAGGGGAAAATGAATGTTGCTGCTAACATTTGACATCAATCGCCCAATCACATGTTGTCACATCATTACTCAGCTCTGACACAAAGGCAGAGAAAAGAGACCTCGGCTGAAAAGGTGCTATTGGGCAAAGAACCAATTCAGGGTCTCCAACGGAACAGGGAACAAAATGAAATTTGGTTAAAGACGCTCTGGGTAATGGATCCCATTGAGGAGGAAGCAGAATGAGAAGCTGAGGCTTTACCAGAATGGCCATTTGTTTCACTTGTGATTTCTTAAATTTTCTTAATTTGGTTATAGTGTGCCATTGACAGCCTGTCATTGAAGGCAACTGGACACCGGGGCAGAAATGGTGGTGTACAAAGAGCAGGTTACTGTCACCAGCAACTTTAAAACCCAAGCCTCCACTGATCTGTCTGTGCCCACACCCTCAGGGCATGACATGCCAACTGCCAAGAGAAGGGAAAGGGACCCTCGGAATCTATGCCACAGCCAGCCCTCCAGTGCCACGTGCAGAGGGTGGAAATCAGTACAGAATTAGAACTGCTGGGGCTCGAGGCGCCTGTGAAACTCGTGCTGGAAGAGTAGAGAAGAGACCCCTAAGGCCCGCAGAGAGTATGAGGGTGCAGCAGGCAGAGGGTTTGGTTGGTTTCTCACCCACCATTTTGCCAGTAAGTGGAAGCATCTCTCCACTGTGACCCAATTTTGAAACGCTATTACTGGTTGCACCTGGGCAACTCTAGCCAGGAGGGAGTGGTGTATCAAGAAGACACAGTGCGTCCCTCCCTGCTCTGTGTGAGGAAGAACAGACACGCTACTGTGAGGCCCTCATCTAACTCTCCATTCTTGGTCTCCACATGGACCTGGACTTCCAGGGGCAAGTGTTTGGGAACTAAGGTTAGTGGGGATAATCCCACCCTCTCCCTGTCACTCCACCTTAGGGACAGACTTAAAGTTCAGCCATAAAGGCCACACCTTTGGTGAGCCACCCTGGCTTGTCCCTGTGGGTCTTCTTTCATTGTCTATGGAAAGCGCACTGAATGTGACTAAGTGAGACCAGGGTCCCAGCAGGGACTGAGATTTTTCACATTAATTCTCATGGGTATACTTCCCCATCTGAATCCTCTCTCCATGAGTCACAACCTTGGGATGCAACCTTGAGGTGATGGGGAGCCCTGGAATTGAGCAACAGCAGTGAGAAGGGGGTTCCAAAGCAGCAGAGATGGTGACCAGAGAAATGGCAAGGCCTGATGACAGCTGAGGGAGTTGTGGGACAAGGTGGTGGGCAGATGAGAGAAATGACAGAAGCCTCAAGTCTGGGGACATGTGGCCCTACTTGCAGAACAGGCACCTGTGGAGGAGATGAAGACTGCAGAAAGGGGCGTGATGATGGCGAGCATCCCAGGAGAGACCTGGGTTTGAGAGCAGGGTCTAGGAGGAGATGTGGACACACGAATTACAGGCAAAGAGAGAGCAACCATGCCCTGTGACCACGTGAGCATACCAAGGGCGACACACACGCAAATATTTATTTGGAACCATTTCTAAATGTGCATAAAGGACAAGAATTTAAATTACCCACAGACGTGAATGGAAATGTGATCAAGTCCCTTAGGAAAAAAGGAACTGTTGCCCTGATGGGTTCTTGTCAAAATATACACGGCCTCTTCTTCATCGTTTAATTGGGTGGGCTAATCTCTTCTCCGCCATCGAATATTGGCAGGGGTACTTATTTTCCTAAAAGCCCTAAATTCAAAGATGTAGGTTTGTGTTTGCCTGTAATTAGCGTGATGTATCTATTCAGAATAACTACAACATCCCTTCCTGGTAATGAAAAGTGATTAATTACCAATTACAGCAAGTATCCAATTCCGTGCAGTTCACCACTGGGCTGTGTCTCTGAATTGCTAGCGCTCTAATTGCAGACATTAAAAGTTCTGGGTAATTATTGTTGAAAGATCAGTAATATTAAAAATATTGGTTGCAGCTATTATTACATTTGCTCTAAATGCAACCAAGACTTAAATTTCTGCCTGAGCTGCAGCCATCTCACAGCTATTCTGTGACTGGTTCGGAACAACTGGTTTTATTTCACTTGCTCAGAGACTATTACAACAAGTCTATTAACAGCTCTGGGCTCCCATTTTGTAAAGCTTTCATTAAGTGAAACAAGCTAAAAAAAATCACTAGTAGGTGCCTTTAGCAAAGTAAGGAGGTAATTATCTCATTTACAGATAACTACGTGCATTTCATTTTTCAAAGCACAAAGAGAAAACTAGCTCTAAATGACACTTTTTCGTACTCATTAAATTCACCAGAGAAATATCAAATTAAGACTTTTCAGTACAAATGCCACCATGAACTCTGACAGCAGTTATCAACAACAGGGACATTTGAGGGAAATGTCCTCATGCCCAATGCAGAAATCAAGGCAGGGACCTGGAAGCTCAGAAAGGTTTCCAGCATTGTTGAATTTCCATCCCCCAAACACCTGAGTTGTACTTCTAGATGGTTCCTCTGTGAGCGGGTGAGGTTCAGTCCAGAAAACTGAAGGTTCCAGGCACACCAAGTGGACCAGGGTGGCTAGTCACCAAGACAGATGGCTGCAGCTCAGTTGTAGACATGCAGGTGATCTAAGGGTTGGTCAGGGCGAACCAGAGGGATTACTAAACAGCATTCAGTGATCCCACTGACCAGCTAACATAAAGATCAACCAAAAGAAGGGAGGGATCAACTCCACAGGGAAAGAGGAAGAATTCACAAAGGGGATGGTGAGCTACTTCAACTGGGTATTGAAAGATGAACTGGAGTTGGTTGGTTACATAAAGCAGATCAAGAAAGGGCACTCCAGCAAGACTTAACACATTTATAGAGGACAGTGGGCTTCATGGTGTTCTTGGAAAGAGAGGAGATACTTTGGAGACTAGAAAGTGTCCATTTCAGTAGATCTGTTTCAGAAAGGCTGTCAGTATGCCTAAATAAACGATGGTACAAACCAGCAATGGGATCTAACCATAAGAAATGTAAATACTTAGGGAATTATTTTAAAAGCAAGAAAAATTGTATGGAGAGATTATCTCAGCTATGTAAAATCATAATGTGAAGAAGATAGGACAGATTCCAAATTCCAGCAGAGGTTGGCCCTGGATTGAGGGGGCAGGTTTTTCCTCTCCAAACTTCTCTGTAGTTTCCAAGTTTTCAGTAATGAACTTACATTTCTGATCAACAAAAAACAAAGAGTGAATAAAAATATCTGCAAAATAAACAAACCCTAGAATCCAGAGGCACACAGAAAATGTTCATAGAGCCCAATGTTACCAAATTTGCTCAGCAAAGCGGGCCTGGTATTTGAAGCAAACTCTAAATCTGCACTTGGGCCTTATGAGTTACTGAGGACCGACTGAGAGTCTATCATCACTGGTCATGGGGACTAATTCCCTCCCTGCCTTTCACTCCTCAGCACCATGTGCTGGTTTGTGTGGCAGACCTGTGAAGGCGCCATTTTGACGCCACTTTGTTGTGGTCATGTGAGACGATTCACTGGGAAGAATGGAGTGTTCCAGGATGAGAGCATCCCTCCCACCGGGCCCCAGCGCTTCCGGTTGCCATCACGAGGACTTTGGAGGTGGGGCAACATGGGTACATCAAGCATCATGGAGCCCCTGGAAGGGATGCACTGCTTGGTGCTACGTATTCATTCTGGGCACATCTACTGTGTAAGTGGTTTTCCTTTTAACGTGCTGTATACAGCAGGCAGACCTGCTGCGAGGAAAACCAGGGCTATAAAACCCAATTGATTGATATGACCCATCACCATTTTTAGGGTCCGTTGCACAAACTATTTTGACAGTTGAGGCTCATAAATTAACGAGCAAGTCCAAAGTGACACAATGAAGAAGATGTTGTGGCCGCTTCAATTTAACCACTGGGTGATTACTCAGAAACTCGGGGTGCAGAAGGCTGCCTCCCTCTTTTGTTCCTGCTTAGCTGAAAGATAAATGTCGGAAACTAAGGACCCCAGGCACTCAATAATAAAAACCTTTTAGAGAGGAGAGCCTTGCACTAGTTAAAAGAAACCTGCTCCATTTTTCTAGGGGAAAAAATGGAAGTGAGGTTTCCCAATGGCAGATATCAAGCCCTTTTATTTAGACTAAAAAGTGCAAAGCCACAAAGAGGGGAATGGAGGGAAGGAGGAAGGGACAAGAGAGATAAGAAGGAGGGAGGGGAGAAAACAAGTAGGGCTGGCGGACCAGGACTGACGGCGGCAGGATGGACGAGTGAGGAATCAGGAGATGAGTGCAGAGTTCGTGCTTGTGGAGACACCGCACCCACCGGGTACTAGGGTGCTAGCAGGACTAACAGGAAAACCCGCAGCTCCAAATCCAAATTCCCAAGGAGTTGTTACAGGACCTCACAGTAGTGTGTTTGCTCAAAACAAATGGTGGCTGGGGTATTTTAATCTCTGAAGAGGAAGAAGCTCATATGTGAGTGGGGGCTTTGATCCTGAAAGATGTCTATATGAATATGTCACAGAAAGAAGCCCCCCAAATGAACTTTTTGTTCACATCCAAAAGTAATGACTGCTGAAGAATGAGCAAAGGTTTAAGAGATGGCCCTTCCCAGAGGTGCAGTGAAAGGCAGACAGTTTAGAAACACAGTCACAGGTTAGACCGGAACTCCCACTTTGTAATTGAGTAAAATGCACTCCTTCTCCTTATGAAAGTAATTCTCTGGGAAAAAACAAAACAAAACCAAAAAAAACACCAAGTGAATTGAATTACCCAGGTACAAATGGCACCCTTTCCACTGAGCAGGCGTCACCCGTATTTCAGTCCAAGCAACTTTTAAATTACTTGGAGAATTCATGGAATGTTTTTCAGTTTGACAGCTGTCGAGCCAAAAAGCATGCTGCTGTGTAGGAAGTAAGCCCTCTGAAGATTTATTTTTTAATGGATTGGAAATTAAAAGGGCTTCAAAATGCCCTTCAGAGACCCAGCTGGGGGAATTGGGCTGTGTTACAAGGAGACTTTTCCTTACAAGTGCTGAGAATTGGGACTGAAAGGGCAGGTCAGAGGCACTTGGATTGTGACCACATGAAGCCCAAACAAGTGTTTGAAAAGTGAAAGATGCAATCAAACCAGGGGGTATTTTGTCCACACAATACCAAAATGCCAGGTTGGTTGGACGTCTTCTACCAATTCTGAATCAAAGAAAGGAAACCAGAAAGGTCTGCTGAGAGAAGAGCCAGAACAGAAGAGGGAACCAAGGCAGACAGGGGTGGGACTTTCTTAGGGGCCCAGGACCAAGGAAAGGACAAAGCAGGATCAGATCTTGGGTACCAGCAATCTCAGAGGGATTCGCTATACCGATAGGCAGTGACTTCAAGTAGGGCATTTTCATGCAGGAGGAAGGGCCATTGGGTAGTCAGATTTTGCAAATAAAAACTCAGGACAGCCAGTTAATTTTTAATTCAAATAAACATTGAATGATTTTTAGTATAAGTAAATCCCATTCAGTGTTTGAACTATTCGTACACTAAACAAATTACATGTTGAGTATCTATATTCACATCTAACTGGGCATCCCATGTTTTAGGTGACAACACTATAAGGGACATTTCTTTTGTGGACAGGGGCAGGGAAGGTTTGCTGGGGACTGAACCCAGAGACATCTTACCACTGAGCCACATCCCAGGCACTTTTAAAATTTTTCATTTTGAAACAGGGTCTCACTAAGTTGGTTAGGGCCTCACTAAGTTGTTGAGGCTGGCCTTGGACTTGAGATCCTTCTACCTCAGCCTCCCAAGTCACTGGGATTACAGGAGTGTACCACTGCACTGGACTATAAGGGGCATTTCTTGAAGACAAAGACAAGAGTCTAATGTGTCTCTCTTCCCTAGTCTATAAGCAACCAGAACTGTGGCAGGCCCAAGGGGATGAGTGTCTGAGCCAACCTGGTAGATGATGCCAATGGGCTTAAATGGTTATCTAAAGACCTAAGCTGAAGACAAAGAAGAGCCTGCTAAAATAGTAAAATTCCTCAGTACTAAAAGGTGGGTACAGAAGGAAGGAAGCTACTCTGTTTAGAGGTTATATGAGCCACATCTTTCCTTTAAAGTAATCTTCCAAATAACCATCAGATATTTCCCAGTAACTCATTACTTCCCAGTTTTCAGGTGAGGAAACTGTGATTCAGAGAAGATCTTGCTGAGTAGCAAGAACAGAGCCTTTCCCAGTATCCACCCCTAGATCATGGCTCTTTCCACAAAGGTGCTAAGAGCAGCAAACCCCTAGCATCTTATTATATTGCCAGGCGTTATTTCAATTTCATCCTAGTTAATCTTCTTAGAGACATGGCGAGATTATTGTCCTCATCTTCCAATATAGAAACTATATCACAAGCAGTTAAGAAACTTGCCCTGGGTCACACAGCCAGGACGTACTTATGCAGCTGTCTGACAGGCGATCTCCCTTCTATGCCACTCCTGTCACACCATCCTGCCACCTCCAGCATACCTCACCCCAGGGACCTGCTCAGCTTTGGCAGTTCAAACCCAGATGTGCCCCATCCAATGTTCTGAGCAGAATGCAAAAAAAAAAAAAAAAAAAAAAAATGCTTCCAAGGTAGACTGCTTCAGCCTCCATGCCAGACCTGCTCTCTTACATGTCTCTCAGGAAAGCAGCAACTCTCTGGGTTAGCAGCCAGCTGTGTGGAGCAGGAGCCACCAGGAGAGAGGGGTGCTGTGTTAGGATAGAAAGCTCAGCTGCAACACAGGTTTCCCTCTGAGAGGCAGACTCACGTTTGCTCCAGATTTTGACATAACTGCTACAAACTAAAATTCCATTGGATGGACACTGAATTTTAACTGTTTCTAGAACAACTGAACAATTCTCTTTATAGGCACTAAAAGGATGCGCTTCCTGCCTGTGCTGCCCACAAATCGTGTCTCCCACACCTGGTTTCTGCTGGTACACAGGGATGCCTTAGAAAAGATCCCACTTCGCCAGAATGCTCTCAGGCCTCTGATTCTCATGGTGCTGTGCTTCAGCACTGCCCAAGAGCCCATGTGCCAGGCACTCTGCACAGACCCCACCAGGGACAAGCCTGGCTGGGGTGGGGCCCTTGGGAAGGCCCATCTGCAGGGGTGCAACTAGGCCTCCCAGTGAAACACTGTGTTACCAGATGCAGTCTCACCCTTGGCTGTCAAAAGTATGAGTAAACAGCAAGATTCTGAAGTCAGATGACTCCAGGCACATCCTAGTGTGGCCACATGGGATGACAGGCAAGTTCCTCATCTCTAAGCCATTCTCACAACCCCATAAATATTAACAAAAGATCAATCAAGAAATACATCCTATTTCTGAACTCTAAGCTCCATTGTGCTCTGAACTAGAATCACTACGTTAAGATGAAAAAATGCAGCTTACAAAGGACACAGTAGAAACAGTATACTCCTTTACCAAAAAAATAATCAATTTCAGAGTCAAGCCTATTGTGTAAAACAGTGAAATATATATATATATATAAAAAACATATATATATATATATATATATATATATATATATATAGAACTTGCAGAAAATTTATTTCTCCAAGATGGGAAACATACTTGTTTCTGCATTAAAAATCACCCTCTGCAAGATTGTTGAAGATTTTTATCATGTTTTATTAATATGTTCTTTACATTCAGTGGGGTGAAGGGGAGTCCCTTCCTGTTCAGGTGTGCCAGCTGCAGAGACCTGCAGCCCACAGCTTCAGTCCTCCCTATGCCCACATCAGACTGCTGCTTAAGAGCTCCAGTCACCACCATGTCCCCCCTCCCAGACATGCCTGCTCCTGAATGACACCCTCCTCCTCAAAGGCTGAGAACAAAGCACCCCAAAGTTAAGTGACAAAGTTAAGTGGAGTGACACCACTGCAAGATCCCATAGGTATCACAACAGCCTCTGCACCCAGGAGCCCTGCCTACTGCACTCTTCCTGGCCAGGAGGCCCAACCACAGAACCTTCTCCCCCTCCTCCAGTTCTCACCTGCCCCTTTATGGAGGAGGACCTTCCCCAGGGCATCCGTGCTGGTGGCCTGTGGCTGCTGTAATGAATAACCCCAAACGGGTGACTTCAAACGAGAGAAATGTATCCTCTTATAGTCCTGAAGCCTCGAAGGCTAAAATTAGCATCACTGGACCAAAGCTTAGGTGCCGGTGGGGCTGGGCTCCCCCTGGAGGCCTCAGAGAATACATTCCTAGCCTCCTCCAGATTCCGATGGCCATCACCCCAATTTCTGCTTCATCTCCATGAACTTCTCTCCCTGGCTGTGTCAAGTCTCCCTCTGCCTGCCTCTTGTGAAGAAAGACATTTGTAGCTGCATTTAGGGCCTGCGAGATAAGCTAGGATAATCCCCTCATCTCAGGATCCTTAACTTAAATCACATCTGGGAAGACCCTTTTTATCTTTAAGGTGACAATCTTCACAGGTTCCAGGAACTATGACCTGATCATTGGCAGGCTGCAGCATCCCTCCTCCAGGGCTCTGAGCTGGGAGGCCCTTCCTCCCACTCTGCTGCTGTTCTGTGCTCACTTCTTCCCTGCGGTTTGTATAAAGCAAAGCTCCCCCAGGCACTGGGTTTGGTGTTGTCAGTGTGCTGGCACTGCTCCCCAGCCCCAAATCTGGAAACCTACAATATGGTCTGACATTCTGAGCCCCAGAATCTGGCTGCAACCCCAGTCCCATCTTCCAGATAGCTAAGAGGATCTCTAGATCCCAGAGGAAAAACAATGTCAAAAAACAAAGGGCCCTGGAGAGCCCTGCGAGGGTGGTAGCAAGTCAGAAGCTGGTTTAGCCAGTGAACTGGATTGCCCAGGTTGGGGAGAAGAGGGTGGAAAGGATGCTTTTCTGAGTGACAGTTTCAAGAAGCAATGCTCAGGAGTGCCAGAAGTCCTCCTCCCTCCTCTCCCCCAGCTGCCTTCTAGGAAGGACTGCACCTCTGGAACATCTGCCAGACTTCGGTTTGACAAACACTTGCAGAAAGAGAAGGCCATTTTCAGAAGCCAAGAACATGATGGATGAAGAAACAGGACTAAGGTGGCAACTTGGGCCCTCTCTGCCCCAGTTCCACCCTTTTGGAGTTTGAGGCTCTGTAGAGCCAGGAGCTCTCTCAAAAGCCCAAAGCTCCCAGCCTTGCCAGCCACCAGTGTGAAGGACCCAGAAGCTGTGAGCACACTATGCCTCAGGCAAGGCAGCTTTGTTTCTGAACCTGCACTTGAAGTCCACGGTCCTGACTCCCGCCTCCCTAGTCCAGAGGGGTCTATGAAACTCTCAGAGCTGTTGAAAGGGGAGACCCTTCCCAACAGCTCTGCTTTGGGGTGGCCCCTAAGTGGTAATGAAGCAATTTGTGTTGGGCCTGGGGCTTGGGTCCTAGAATAACCACAAACCTAATTTCTACCTTTTTCCTATTAACCAAATCCAGGTGTATCGCTAATACTGGTCAAGTGGGGTTTTGTCTTCTGCCCTCCAGGTTTGGGCATTTAAATTTGGCCCCCTGCCCTGCCCTAACAAGAGGCCCCTCGTACTGTCCCTGGCTTGGGCCTGGCAGCAGAGCCACAGGATCCACACACTGCAGCACCCCTGCTCCTTCCCGATGATGATCTCGCTGCCCCCCTTCCTTCCCTGCCAGGCAGCGACTACCCAGCACATAATTGCAAAAGGAAAAGGGCCGCTTGTTTGCTGCCTCATCCGGGAATGATTAAAGGTAGAAGTTTTTCAGACATTAGCCACAGAAAGAGTATAGTTAAAGCTGCTTTAAAAGGGAGAGGCGTGTAAAGAGATGGTACTCAAAGCACTATTAAAAGCATCATGCTTGTTAAAACCAGTGAAAAGGCCGGGAATCGGCGAGGGAAGGCAGCTTCCTCTCCAATTACTGCGAGGGGCACACACCTTGACGGTGTCTTTGAATTGTGGCCGCCAGCCCCTGCCCCCTCCCCTCCCTGGCAGCCCCCTCCCTGGGCCATTCATCCGGTACATTAGGGAGGAGGCGGGAGGTGACAGCGCTCCCCCAAGTTCACTCCTCGCTTGTTACAGGCGACCCATTTAGAGCTGAATGACTATGTTCAGAGACGGCACAAAATGACACCCTCCACCTCTTCATGAAGCCACTTGGTTTTGTCTTTTTTTTTTATCCAGGAGAAATAATTGATAAACCGAACAAGCGGCAAGCACCTTAAAGGAGGGCGCCTCCGTCGCCACCTGGTTAAAATTCCTCCTCCTCTCCCACCTCCCGACATCCATTTTGCTCTGTGCTGTTTAAACAATACTTCATCAAATGCAGCCTGGAGCAAATAAGAAAGCTCAGTAGAGTAAATAAAAAGTCAAAAAAAAATCACCGGCTGGAGGGTAAGTACTTTTATTCCTGTACTTTCATTGCCTGGGGAATTATTATTCCATGGCCCGATCTGGGAGGGAGGGAGGCTGAGGAGGGCGGTGTTATTCACAAAATGGATTGCTTCTCTCCTTTTTCACTCCTCTGGCTCTCGAGAGCCCACTGATTACAACCAAGTGTGGCCATCCATTCCGTCTTATTGACAAAGGTCCTTAATTACCACGGCAGCAGTAATACCTGCTATTAAATTCTGCTAAACAGAGGCCGCAAATTAGCTGCGGATCTCAGGCACCTTTTGTGTGTAATTACGGGAGTGGGATTGACGGGAGGCCGGATAACTGACCCCAGCCAGAGCAGCGGGGAAACCTTTGTTTATCACCTGCGGTGGGGGCCAAAATGTGAAATTAAAAGCTCTCCATCAGCTGAAGGCCTTCAGAAGGCCCTGGGGAAGAAGAAAGGAGGGGAAGGGGGAAAAAAAAAGCAACAGGCCGAAGCAAAGCATGCTTACCGGTATTTATAAGCGTTCACTCGCCTGCAATTTACACTGACAGTTGATTAACCGAAAGCTCCACTAATTCTTTAGGTAAGTAATGCAAAGTCCAAAATGGCAAAAATTTCAGCCACGGTTTACAGTATATTCTATATTTCACGGAGGCCTTTAACCTGCATTTAAGAGCCTGTTTAATGCAATTGCGGGCCATAAACACCTGTCACTTACAGTCTGAACTTTTCACATTGCTCCTTCTGGAGCCCATGGATTAATGAGAACCGTGCCAAATACGGTAGCTCTCATCTGCAGCCGGCCCAATTTATAAATTCAATCCCGACGCCTACTTGGTGTTTCATTGAAGGCAATTACTTTGGGGGAAATTTCATTTAAATATATTCAACTTTCCTTTCCATTAAGGTAGAGGTAGGGTTAGCTGCCCCAAGCTTGCAACGAACAATGAGTGGTCGGAATGCAATAACTTAACACAAAACGCTTAACATCAAGATAATTAAATTTCATTAAGGTTTTAATCACTATGAATGGAGGCTATTAAAATTCATAGGGTTCCTATCACACTACAGACAATGAGCTCTGGGCCCTGAACAAGCCTGCGAAGCCCACTTAAAGGCTTGTCCCAGAAAACAAGTAACAACTGGGCAATGGAGTTTTCCCCCCAAGTGCCCTTGAGCAATGACCAGTTCTTGGGCAGTGTCTAGGGGCTCTTAGAAATGGGGTGCCCCAAGTCCAGTGTAGTGTTTAACTAGTTGTCTTCCCACTAGCCTTTCATATATCTTGTTGGAGCCCAGTACGAAATCATTCATGCCATTCATGAAATGACAGAAATCTTTATTTAGGTGGATGTCATTTGGCCCCATGCCTTCTTTGCAAGGTGAGGAAGAACTTGAGGAAGCAGGCAATGAACACACCCTCTTTTTCAGGTCTGGGCCAATCCCACCTCCTATGGAAAAACCTTCCCTGCTCCAGGAAATTTTCAATGCTCTCACTCACAGCATGGAGGACAGTCTCTCTCTGAAATCATTATCTTATTACACAATAATTGTTTGTGTAACATTCCTCCCATTATACACAAAGTCCCACAGAGATAAAAAGAGTGTCTTTGTCGTATTTGGATTTCTGTTCCCTAGTATACTGTGGATGTTTGGTAAGGATGGAGATGGATTGATAGATGGATAAACAGTAGATAGGTGGATGGATGGATAGACTGATGAGCTAATAGAAGGATAGATGGATTGCTGGGTAGACAGATAAATGATTAAATAGACAGAGGGTGACTAGATAAGCAGTTCACAATGTAGCAAAGCCCAGGACTCTTCACTCCTCTCTTCTCTCAGCCTACAGTTACCTCTTGGACACGTAGCTCAGCTCAGCTCTTCCCTTAGACTGATGCCATCTTGCAGTATGCATCACATTCCTACAATCCTAACATCCTTCTCAGTTTCCCACACATTATTTTCATCATAGTAATGAATTTTCCCTAATCCCTTCACAATCTCACAAGGATTCATTCAGAGGACTCACTCAGCATCTTCCCTGAAAGGAACAGTGCCCCTTGCAGAGCATTGAGTTTCTGCCTTTTGATACCTTTAAGTCTAGGAAACTAGTGTAGCCTTCATAGCAGAGTCAGTGAGTAAGGGCAATGAAGTGGCTGCCATCAAGGAGAAAACTGCCTGCTTTCCTCACATGGCCAGATGCTCTGATCCAACTTCCTCCAGGCAAGAGGGTACCTAATGAAAACACCCTGTCTGAATTGGTTCTTTTATTCATTCTTGTTGCCATCAATCTCCTCTTGCCAGGAAAGATACAGCCTCAGGCACATGCCCAGGCAGAAACTGGAGAATGGTTATAATTCAACATGGTAAGAGACATGGAGCACATGCTCTGGGGATCAGAGCAATGCATCTTGAGAGATGGCTAACTATTTGCTAGGCAGATGTATTGTTTATCCAGAGTAAAAGAGTAAATAAGTTGGAGAGGAAGAGATTTATTATGAGGATTGGCTCATGAAGGCTTAAAAGTCCCACAATCTACCATCTGCAAGTTGGAGGGAGACTTAGGAAAGCAGGTGATGTAGCTCATGCTGAGCCCAAAGGTCTGGGAACAAGGAGAGCTGATGCTGTCAATCCCAGTTTGATATCCCAATATCCCAGTTAGGCTGGAGAAATGAATTCTTCCCTCCTCCAGCTCTTATTCTATTCAGACTCACAATGGATTAAAAGTTGCTAACCCACATTATGGAGGGCCATCTGCTTTACTGAGCCCAATTCTAATGCTAATATTACCCAGAAATAATGTCTAGCAAAATATCTGGGCACCCAGTCCCCAGTCAAGTTGGCACATAAACAAAACCATCACAGTAAAGGAGAGGAAGGTCTAATCTCAGCAGAGGGTCAGGTCAAGCTGGAAAATCTAAGCAAGTCTACCAATGGGAGGGAGAGGCATAGTCACACAGGATAAAGTTCAAAATCAGTGGACCAGGAGTCCTGGCACGGCTGACCTTAGCCACCATACCTTCCCAGATGCTAAGAGTTAATTGCATGACCTCTGAGAGGAAGGGGGTTATAGGCCTAGAGAGGAGCTAGATACCAAGGCTATGAAGAATGAAAGAGCCAGCTAAGGGTGGCGGGAATGGAAAAAGACATGGCCATTGGTCCCTGTGCAGAGACCTTGAATACAAGGCTAGGGGATTAGATGTGGCTCTTCAGGGGGCTCACCAAAAGGTCTGAACCATGGGAATGGTTTAACAGGTCTCAGTTTACAAAGCTTATGAGTTTCCATTTTGGCCTGCTCATTTGGGCTACTATAAAATATGGGATAGATCAGAGAATGAAAGACCAATTAGGAGTTCTGGGGACTATAGGAGATTTCCAAAAATAATTTTCAAAAGCCAGGTTTAAAAGTTCCAGCTGGGTGCAGTGGCGCACACCTGTAATCCCAGCACTTGGGAGGCTGAGGCAGGAGGATCGCGAGTTCAAAGCCAACCTCAGCAACTTAGCGAGGCCCTAAGCAACTCAGTGAGACCCTGTCTCTAAATAAAATACAAAATAGGGCTGGGGATGTGGCTCAGTGGTGGAGTGCCCCTGGGTTCCATCCCCAGTACCAAAAAAAAAATTCCACACCTAGGGGCTGTAGTTGTAGCTCAGTGGTGGAGCACTTGCCTAGCACATGTGAGGCACTGAGTTCAATCCTCAGCACCACATAAAAATAAATAAATAAAATAAAGGTATTGTGTCCATCTTCAGCTAAAAAATATATTTTAAAAAAAGTTCCAGGGGCTGGAGTCGTAGCTCAGTGGTAGAGCACATGCCTAGCATGTGTGAGGCCCTGGTTAGGTTCTCAGCACGGCATAGAAATAAATACAATAAAGGTCCATTAACAACTTAAAAAAAAAAAAAAAGTTCCACACCTAATAGGTGTCAAGGGAGGCATAGCAGCAACAGGTAACACCAAAACCTATTCTGTCTATAAAATAAATCATCAGTGCATTGCCTGTCTCATTAGAATACAAGGCTCAGACCAGCTAAGCCTCAGCATTAAACTCCATGCTCCACAATTTGGGTTAATATTAATCTAAGAGTTTCTGGCACAAAACTACAGCCAACAGAGCCCAACAATTAGAAATATCTGAGGTTTTAGAAAACCAAAGGCCCACTCTTTTAAAAGGGGAAAAGTCGACCCTATTTCATATTAGAAATTATCAGAAAGCACTGATTACATTGTTAATAGGGCAACGAGGAATATGAAAGGAAATTAAACAATATTGACAAAAGGATTTTCCTAATTATCCCATTAGGGATAATCCAGGTTTCTTTTCTCAGCTTGATCTATTCCTCCCAGAGGCCCATCTCATACAGTTTGTTTTGAGGCATGTTTGGTGTTTGAACTTTGGAATGAGGCCAAAAGGATAATTTAGTGATCGCCTTTTCTCTCCTTGGGCCTGCGATGCAGAACTGTGCAAGCCCACAGGCCCGACTCTCTACATCGGGACAGAGACAGTCCTTGCAAAGCAGAGAAACCCCATGTTGGGCAATACTTAGAAACTCAATTTGGGGTAAAAATAAATTTTACTTTCAGCACTCCAGAAGTCCTTCCTTGAAGGAAACTTTTTCATAGCAAGTAACTCCCAATTCCCATCTACTGCCCCCTTTTGGTAAAATCATTGTAAATCTGGATCATGCTTCTCCCAGCAACAAGACAATGTAAGGTTCTAAAGAACCCCTTCCCACTCATTATTCCCAGAAATGCTGGGTAAAATACAATTCCCCAAAATGAAATACACAGATAAACCGTGAAGAAAAAGGGGAAATCTCCAGGTGCCAGCATTTAAGAAGGCATCTGAAACCAAAATGGTGAACACAGAAGGGTACAGCTCAAGATCCATGAGGGCACCGGATCCACACACAGCCTCCCCAGCTTAGGACTAAGGGCAGGATTCCCTGATGAGGAGAGGAGTCAGAGCTCTGCCCACACTGAAAAGGAATCACCAACTAACACAGTATAACAGAGAGGTCCCCAAAAGCCTGCCCCCTCCATCGGAATGTGACTGGAAAATTCCTACCTCAGGAGCAGCAAGAAAGTAGTATCTTCTGATGAGGCTCAGTAGGGGTAGAGGGAAATGTCCCCCATCCTCCAAGCGGTCCTCCAGGCACACAGAGGTAGGTTCCAACTTTGCACAATCCACATGATACAGGAATCTAAAAACAATCAATGTTGTGACTGACTGTCCCCGCAGAAAAAGCAGCAGCTGCTACAGAAAACAGGCAGGCCCACATTCTGCTGGGTGGGTGCAAAATGGCGGCAAGCCCTAGGAGGGGAATCAGTGCCATCTAACAAATTTGCCCTGCATCACCCCTTAACCAGCAATCCTATTTCTAAGAATCTATCACCAACATAACCTGGAGAAAATGCAAAGCCATGTAACCACAAAGTTATTAGTTTCAATGTTGATCGTAATACCTAAATGGTACAGATAACCCCAAATTTCCAACACTTAGAATAATACCACAATGCCGTACCATGCATACCAAGAAGTATGTGTGTTTTTTTGCTTATATTTCAAAAAAATAAAACCAAAAACTCAAGAAAATGATTACATAAAAGAGGAGGGAAGAAACAGAGGGGGAAAGATGGACACAAGACTTCTGTGTCTGTCCCCTATTGGATACCGTATTTTGTTTTTTAGTTTAGAACCATGATTTTCATGGTTAAAAAGACAACTTAAAAAAGAAAAAATCTTAAAACTTGAAAACACACTGAAGCAAATGCATGTAACTATATATCAAGTGGGTGTTTACAAACAGAGCAACTTCTAGACAGTTGCTTTGACTGACTATAACACATAGCATTGACTGTACATCCCTATGGAATTTAATCCAAGGACAAAGAGAACCAAAAAGAAATCTTCAGCTGTGTTCAGTAGCTTATTTATCATATGAACATTGCTGTTGTTATTTTGAAGCCACTAATGATACAATCTATAATAAAATAATTGTTAGTCTAACAGAATCAAGATTTTCATCATAAAAAAGAGACCATATGGCCAGGCCTGGTGGTGCACACCTGTAATTCCAGCTACTGAAGGGGCTGACGTTAGAAGGATCTCAGATTCAAAACATCGACTCTAAATTTGAATTTAAAATGTCAGTGTGCAGCTGGGGTTGTGACTCAGTGGCAGAGTGCTTGCCTAGCATGCATGAGGCAGGGGGTTCGATTCTCAGCACCACATATAATTAAAGAAAGATAGAAAATAAAGGTCCATCAACAACTACAAAATAAAATATTACACATTTTCTTTACTGAAAAGCCTAGAAACACGACAGTCCACTACAAGCACACCACATGCCTATCTTCTAGTCTCATGTCCCAGAGGAACCAGGTCTTATTGGGAAAATGAATGATTTCAAGGATGGCTATAAAATGTACAAGATTAATCTGGGATATCTTTTTGTGCCAGAAAACAAAGTAGTGATAAAAAGCTGCTGGAGTTAGACCAATAAGACAGGAACCAATGTGAAGAGCTATGAAAAAATTTGGCAAAAACAAAAACAAAAAACTTCTTGGGTTACATTTATAGAATATAGGTACCTCAATTCATTATTGAGTTAATAATGAAACTCAAATTAATAAACTGAAAATTAATAAATAAAGAGGAAAGTATTAGAAAAATCAACATTTTGCAATTTATACTGGAATAATGAATGATAAAAGCATTGAGTGAGTAGACCCATATTGTTAGAAACCCTATTCACAATAACCAAAAGATAGAAGCAGTCCCAGTGTTCATCAATAGATCAACAAATGTGGCATGCACATATAATGAAATATTATTCAGTCTTCAAAAATTAAGTCCTGTCATAAGCAACAATGTGGATAAACATTGAAGACATTATGCTAAGTGAAATAAGCCAGTCACAATAAAGCAAATTCAGTATGATTCCACTCATATGTGGTACCCGGAGTAATCAGATTCACAGCTACAGAAAGTAGAATGGTAGCTGGGCGTGGTGGCACACGCCTGTAATCCCAGCACTTGGGAGGCTGAGACAGGAGGATCGTGAGTTCAAAACCAGCCTCAGCAACTTAGCGAGGCCCTAAGCAACTCAGTGAGACCCT
>JAJEJO010001879.1:88441-109469 GCA_020662805.1 Glaucomys volans
AGACCCTGTCTCTAAATAAAATACAAAATAGGGCTGGGGATGTGGCTCAGTGTTGGAGTGCCCCTGGGTTCAATCCCTGGTACCAAAAAAAAAAAAAAAAAAAGTAGAATGGTGGTTACCGGGGGCTGGAACCACAGGATGGGGGTAGGGAAAGTTAATGGATCCAGTTTCCACTGGGGATTATCTTTGTGTGAGTGGCTATACCAAAATACCTGAAAGTGGGTAATTTATAAAGAACAGAAAATTATTCTTGGCTGGAGATCTAGCTCAGTTGGTAGAGTGCTTGCCTTGCAAGCACAAGGCCCTGTGTTCAATCCCCAGCACCGCAAAAAAAAAAAAAAAGAGAGAGAGAAAATCATTCTTTCACAGTTCTGGAGGCTGCGAAGTCTAAGATCAAGGAACCAGCAGGTTGTCTGGAGGGACACTCTCTGCTTCCAAAATGGCACCTTGGAGCTGCATCCTGTGGAAGGACAAGTGAGCCTCACACTGTGCAAAGCCTCCTTTATAAGGGCTTTAATCCCATTCACAAAGAAGAAGCCCTCATGATCTCATTCTCTTAAAAGCCCCACTACCTGAATTTTGGAGGGGACACATTCAAACCATAGCAGGCATGATGAAAAAATTCTGGAAATGGATAGCAGGGATGGTAGCAAGATGACGTGAACATGCTTAATGCCACTGAACTATAGTTCACTTTCAAAATGTTTAAAATGGTAAATTTTGTTATGTATATTTACCTATGTTTATATATATTTGACCCCAATGTTTTTTCATTTTTATTTGACCATATATTTTAATTATTAAGTTCTGGTTTCATAATGAAGGATTCAACTTATATCACCTGAACCCTGATAAACCAATAAAAATGAAACTCAGACATTTCTATGCCTCTTGATGTGACCCAATCAGTACATGGCCACATCACCAAAGTCTTATGACCCCAAAAGTCCTGAATTTAAAATAGTTGTGGAATTCAATCTCATTTATCTTAGGAAAAAGAAAGATAAACTATAGAACACCAACTCGAAGAAACCATGGGGCATTCAGACCATGGGACATTTCACATTTTCTTCAAAATATAAATGGCTTTTTTAAATGGGGATATGGGAGCAGGATACAATTAAGAAAACATCCAATGTGATATGTGAATCTGATCTGGCTACTCAGTCAAACAAACCAACTATAAAAGAAACTTTGAGACAACTGGGGAAATGTATATATGGAGGATAGAAGTATTATAATTCTTATTTAAATTAAACAAAATATAATTTGAATAAATTAAATTATTAATTTAATGATAATGGCTTAGTTTTTATATTAAAAGGGGGAGATTCTTATTAGCTGCAGTTATTTCTACATGGAACAACATGATGTCTGGAATTGACTATAAAATATTTCATCATTATCATAAATGCCAATGATGCCAGGTGTGGTGTCTCACACCTGTAATCCCAGCGACTTGGGAGTCTGAGGCAAGAGGATCACAAGCTTGAGGTCAATCTCAGTAACTTAGTGAGGACCTATGCAACTTAGACTCTGTCTCAAAATTTTAAAAGGGGGTAGGGATGTAACTCAGTGGTAAAGCACCCCTGGGTTTAATCCCTATTACCAAATAATAATAATAATAAATGCAACAGTAATAATAGCAAAAATGAGAGGGGTAGATGATTAACTTTGCTAAAATGTTAAGTGCTCCCTCTAGTTGATCTGTAAAGTTCTAATGATCTCACATCGTTTAGAAGAAGGATAAAGCAACTGAGAAATTTTATCTATTAGTATAAGTATGCATGTTAAAATGTTAATTGTAGTCACTAAATGGACAAAAATAACACATATAACTTCCAAATCTTGATTAACCCAATATAGGCCAGTTAGAAAAAGCATCAGAAGTAAAGCCAGGTAGACCAGAATCTCAAGGAGAGAAGCTAGGAAGGAATTATTCTTAGTAAAAACTGTTAACACAATAATCAACTTGACTTTGAGCTTAAAACATGCCACAAGCCCAGCAGAAGTTGGTGCAGAATTGGGCTGGCACTTGCTCTGGAGGTTCCTCTTTGTCCATAGGCCACAAGGTAACCCTGAAATCATGGACCAAGGGTTTGCACTTTGGCTGGAATCAGCACGTCCCAGTGAATAGCCGAGGGCCTCTACCAGCTGGCACAGCCCACAGCACCAGTTAGACACGCCATGTCTCTGTCCTGCATGTTTTCAAGCACCAAAGCACTTACCCCTCATGAGCTGAACCTGTGGTGACCCCACAGCATCCACCTTACCACCTCCACTTCACAGAGAAAACTGAAGCTTCTCACCAGATGGCATTCTCCTATGTGGCACAGCTGGGAAGTGGTGGGTTAGGGTCCGTCTCATTAAGCATTCAAGGAGTAAGAATGGATGGTGAGAAGATGTGTCTGCCTGAAGAAACCCATTCCTGAAGGCAAAGCTTAATAATGAGAAAGAAAGTAAAGTGACACCTAAGCCTGTGCAGGAGACAAATGGTGCTTTGCTGGTGAAAATATCAAAGGTGTGTGGCATATGCAATTTAAATTTACAACATTAAGAATGTACTGTATATTGTTGTTTTTTAAGTTCTCACTGACCACATAGAGATGGGTGAACCCCAAATACTGAGGCATATGCTAGGAGCCTAAATAGACACTTCAACTCATTCTCAGAAGATGAGGTAAAAATTATCAACAAAAAGTGTATAATAATTCTACACAACCATCTGCTAAAGAGTTGTAAGTAAAATTCTTGCACTTGAAGGGAAAATAATTTCAGGCACTAACGCCAGAAAGTATCTAGGCTATGAGACTGATCTCAGGCAATCATCCCCATTTGCCTGAGAGTCAGTGGCCTCCCATTTCTTTAACAAAGACACATTGTGGGCTATCTGGATTGAGCTGGTCATCCAATGGTGGCCTTGAAGCCAAATGGGTAACACAAGTGACTCTGCCAAACACTTGGAAATATCTGATGTGGGTACAGCCCAAATGAAACTAAAACTCACTTAGCTGCTTCTGCAAAGAAAATTCTGGTATAGACAATATTTTGAAAGTACAATTAAAAGATCACTCTTAAAATTGAGATGTTCCCCCACAAACTGTGGAGTGGGAGCCTCCAGCATCCCTGGGGTCTGTTTTTAATGGAGGATCAACCCTGGAATCAACGTCAGGCCTAATGTACCTACCTACTTTCACTTTGCTTCCCTGATCAAGCCAATTATAAAGAGAAAAATCTTACAGGACTGTCAGCTTAAATCCCTATAATCGTGGGTCTATCCCATGAATTAAGACCATGTTTGGCAAATGTGCTGAGTGAGGAAGAACAATTACCAAGTTCATGGCTCCAGGTTTTGTTTACTCTGAGACTGTCCAGGATCATCATTTATTTCTTGCTGCCTTCTAAGTTTTATTAAGCTGTTCAGAAAAGTTTCAGCCATGCTTTATGGCTATGTGAACTGCCCATGTATCCATTTCACAACTTGATTCATTCTGATTAAATTGTTCAACTGTTAATGAGTTTTAGATTGCAATATGGAGAGGCAAACAATTCAGAACATTAAGGCAGTAAAATATCTTAATATTTCACAAGTTCTCACAGAAAACATAAAATAAAGGGCTCATTTCTGAGAGGAGAGACTGTAATAATTACCCTCTGTGAAAATAAATGTGCTTGGCTGCCCATACATTCTCCAGGCACCTGGGCAGTCGCATTCACATGTAGAGAGCCAGCCGGGCACTGCCATCTCATAAATATCCAGAGAAATTCGGGTACTTCCCAGCCAATTTCAATAGACGAGATAACCATTTTGACATATTATTCCAAAGCATTTCTGGGGCTAGACAAAAAATTGATTCTTATTCGTTTCCTTCACAGTCGAATGAGCTTCACAGGTGAGATGCTGGGCGGCTCAGGCACCGAGGGCTTGAGGGCTTTGGAATGGATTGGAATTGAGTCAGGTGACAAAAATCCAGCCTTCAACAGTGTGGTTGTCTCCTTCTCCCTCCCCAGCTCCTGGAGGTTCTCAGCCCGCCATCTGTTTCTCAGAGGATGCAGTGTTGACTTGGACAGTAATTGAGAAAAGACTCACTGGCCTCGCCCTTTAAATATTTTTCCTCAGAACAGCCCCCTTCTTGTGAACCCACTGAGAGTATAAATGCATAGCAAGTAGAGTCTCCCAAGGTACCAGGGGTTGTGAGATGGCATTGGTCACTTGAACTCTGGGGGAAAATTCAATTGCTTCCTTTATAAAATAGGAATTAAAGCCCACTTTCAGCCTGAAGGCAAAGTGCTCAAACTGACGATTTCCTTCTGTTCCTTCCAGCTCCAGAAGCCATGCCTGGAAGACCCTTGACTTCAGTTCAAATCAACTTTTCATTTGAGCAGCTCTTCAAATTCAGGAAAAGAAGATGGATTTATATTTGGCCATAAAGATGGGAGAGGTCTTTGTACACTTTTCTTAAAAGAAAGATATATTATTCAGGAATTTGGGAAAGGGTATGCCAAATAATTGCAGAATATGAAGAATAATAGGACCTTCTGAAGCCAGCAGGACCAATGATACCACTGTACCTTAATAAGTTGATTATCTCAGGGATTTGTTACAGTGACAGAAAGGTGACTAACACAAGTTCCAAATGACCAGGTTGGCATAATTAGAGACATTTTACAAAAGAGAAATGTTACTGGATACAGGATTAGGCCACAATAAAAGAAACAGCAGAGCTGGGACTAAAACTCCAGTTTCCTGACAAAGACGCTTGCTCCTCTATTCCATGTTGCCTCGTGGAGAGAACATTGCATATGAAGCCGGACTAAGAAGATAGAGAAGTCAGGAGCACGTGCAGGAGCGAGACATCTCTGTGCATCCAGACTTGTGTCCATTACTCCCTTCGTTTAGAATCACTGGGACCCTACTTCTGCATTTTCCCTTCTTAAGAATCTCCCTTTCCATCCTAAATGTGAGAAATTCCTATTGACATGAATTTTTAAACTAAATTAATATAAATCTGTTTTGCTTTAGGAATTGTAAAAGACTCAAAGCACACCTAGTTGGCCCAATCCATGTTTGGAATTGGTGTTCTGTAACTGTGAAAAGGCAAAACCACCATGGGGTGTCTTGTGATAAAATTAGCTGCCATGTTCCAAAACCTTGAGATGTGAGTCACCTGGGTCTGCCTGCCAAGCTCTCAAGGCAAAATGGCAACTACCTATTTCACCGGGCTCTCCCCTGCTTCCCCATCAACTGCAACCTTGCATGTAGGACAAGTGCATTTCAGCACAGGCCTGTTTGAGACATCTTAATTGTTTCCAGAAATGCTTTTCAAAATGACGTTAATTACCAAATACTCCATAAATGCATTAAATCACAACCTCTCATAGCATCTCTTCTTCCCTGAAATCTCTAGCCTTCTTGCCCTTTGGGTCCAATTTCGGCAGACCTACATTGGCTTGCATTGCATGACACACCACATGGAACCAGAATTCTCTTGGAAACCAGCCAAGTTGGCAGCTAGGGTGCCCTTAGCTATGCCATGGGGACTAGGCTTTGAAAGGGACACCTCAGGCAGAAAAAAATATTAATAAGAACAACAAAAAAAACCCACAGGCTATATATAATTGTAGATACTCATTCCATTATAAATAAACACTAAAATGGAAGAAGTAAAATGTTTATGAGAATCATTCCCTCCACATAGTGTTTAGATGTTCCTGGAAGTCTTTCCCCGCCTTATTTTGGTAAAGTACAAGATATCTCAATAGCAACATAAACACCATATTGTCTACTAGTTACTATAGCAACTACTATCCATGTAATTTGCTCATGACTAAATTAAAGCTACCTAGGGTAGCTTTAACTTGCATCTCTCACATATTACCTTTTGATGGTGTTTTTCTTTAATGAGAATTGTGTCTCTTAAATTGTAGGCAGAATGCTATATCTATCTGCCTTACTTGAAGCTGACTTTTCTTTGCCTGACTTTATTTCCATTATTACTCTTAGGCATTCATCAAAGAGAGAACATACTTTTTTGATGGTATGTATGTTCCATGAGAGAGAAGAAAGGGAAGGAGAAGCAAGTTTTCCGTGTGAAAAGAACATAAGTATCTGCTTCGCTCTGAGCTTCACTGCTCTTGACCTCAGCAATTCTTTCCTGCCTCTTCATTTTACACAATGCAAAAGACATAACCTGAAAGAGGGCATGACAGAAAGAGGTACTGAAATCCACTAAAGAAAAGGCTCAATAGTTAATCATCTTTTCTCCAGCATCCTTCCCTCAACCCTACAAAATAAACAAATCAAGGAGTTCTTCAATTTTTGTGACCATAAGCAATGTGGTGAATTAAGGTTCCCAAATGCTAGCACTGGATAAATGAATTCATTGCTGAGAAAGTTCTGGATGAGCCAGTAGCCAAGGATTTAATAACTCCATTGAAGATCCCTGTTTGTGTCTGTTCTAGGGTAGAATTGGAAGAGGAATATTGCTAAGAATGAGCCTACTAATTATATCTGCTTTTATAAAATAGTGCATTTCAAACTAAAGATTTACTATGCTTTTCTTAAAGAACTCAAAATTCTCCAAGATATGCAACATGGTTCCTAAAAACTGCATCAGTATGTAGGTGGTTACAACTACCCAATGAGTTTTGACTGATTAAATATCCACTGGAATAGAATCAGGATGCACTCATAAGTCTTTAGGATCACTCTCCAACATAGAAACCTTCTGTACAGACAGCTAGGAGTCTCCAAAATGCCACTTTGCATGACTCTCTACAGGAAGTCCACCTTTAATATTTTCATTAGTGCCCCCAATACATTTCCAGTGTTCTTAATTCATGTGCAGAATTTCATTAAATTGGATCCACTTTTCAAATCCTTTTTTTCCCCTGTGAAGCTTTATGTAAACCTCAGTGCATTTTGTGCTGGCTACTTACAGCATCATAGAAGCTTAGAAAGAGTCAGAAAGCACTGCATGCCTCTGGACTGCTGCAAGCCTTTCTATTTGCCGGTTTAATCCTCCAGACTTCACGGTTTCCCATTTGGTCCTTCACATCATCTTGGGCTAATCCGTCAAGCATTTTAGACAGCGCAGCCAATCTCCAATTGCTGAGGACTTTGCCACAAGCACCGTGTCTGTTAATAAGATTTTCATTTGGAAAGATGCCAGGGCATCCATGTTTTCTCTCACATATAAATACTAAGATTTAATAGCTGCAGGTTTTGTTTAATGTTAACGTCAACTGTTTAAAAGAGAAAAAAAAGAAAGAAGGTTCTCAAATGCCTGGTCCACAGTGAAATACCCCACTGACAGCTATTTGCAAGGGTAATGTTGTGGAAAACAACATCCATCTTGGAAACAGTTTCATTAGCCCCATCTAGCTGACCTCTCCACATAATGTTGTCAAATATGACGGGCATCAGATTATTGGGAATATGGAGATCAATAAATATGCAACACCAGCGCTTAGAATGCTTCTGGCACCAGAGTCATACAAATGCCATCTAACATGGCTCAGAGTCGCTGTCATCTGTCACACCAGCTAGTAAATAGACAAGCTTAAGGGGAAGGCTATCCGTAATGGTAAAATATATGGGTGAAGATGAATTAGGGAGAGTGTAGTCAAGGTTCTGATGCATGAAGGTTCCAAATGAAAAACACCAGGCAAACCCTCCAGATCAACAGCCTGCCTTCTTTGGGGAGTCAATGTGAATTCTTGCCACATGGTCAGCAGCTGCTCCATGGGTCTGCCTGTGAGTTTCCATGTCGGCTGCCAGCGGAGTTATGTCTGCTTCTGGGATGCCTGCTAGGAGCTAGGAGGGTCTCAGTGCATTTCTGCACAACATGAGGGAGCCAGAGCACACATTCCCCCAAATTCTTGTACGTGTCAAACACAATGTGTCTTTCCACCTGATAGCTGCCAGGACCAAAATAAGTGCCTGCATTGTCCAACTACTCTCACCTCAAATGCCTCCACCTTTGGGCCCACTATTTGGTGGAGTTGCTAAGGGAAACTTCAACCCAAGCTGATGATCAAGCTGCCCAGATAATCAGACCTTTGAAAATCACTTCTGATGGCAACTTCTGCACCAGGCCACCCTCTTCTAAGGTCTCTGATACTGCCTGCCCAGTCTGAAGGTGACAGAGCACCACCATGGACAGCCCACTCTGCACACCACCACCTGATGCTGTGGGCCCTGGCTCCGCCCCAGCAGTTTGATCAGATCCCCCGCCTAGGAGCTACTGCCTGGCTGACCCATTTTCATAACCCCTCTTTCCCCTCCAAAACGGGCTTGAATCCAGTGAGGTCTGCCCTTGGGTTAAAGGAACCTAAAGCAAAGTGAATTCCTGAAACAGCAAGCACAGCAGACGTGAGCTGTGATTGTGCATATGTCCTCAGATGGACACTCCGCGCTAGAACAAACGTGTTCCTCCAGCCCAATTAATGGTGATGACCAGTGATGACCAGCATGCTCCCACCCCTCTGTGTTTTAAGAAATGTCATTCATCTCTATGGAAAAGAGAACAAACAAGAAGCATAAAGGTATTTTTGAAGTATACTGTTATGAGGTACTTGGCTAGTAATTTGCAGCCTAGGTACACACCATACCTTTTAGCACGGCTATTTATCTCTCAGAGAGAATGCTGCCGTACTTACGATAAAGGCTCTGTTGGACCTCTTCATCAATAGCAAACCTTTAAGCACAGCACATCTCATAAATAGGAGTTCCACTAACACAGACTTCAAAAGGATAGAACTTGATAATTCAAAAATAGAGCTATATTAAGTGTTCCAGCAGTCCAGCCATAAAAGCCGTTGTATATTCCAAACGCTAGAGTCCTCCGAGCAACATGACAGGTCTATTAGAATAATAGCAGGGGAAAGCATAATTACAAGTAATCATTGGCTGGAAAGGAGCTAGTTGTTTTTGTAGAGCAAAATGCCGCGCTAAGCCCCACGGAAAATGCAGCCTGAGCAGCAGCGGCGAGGGCAGATAACCATCGAAAATAACCATGGCACAAACCCTGCACTATTTATTTCTATTTATTAAGAACTTTTTGTATACCTTAATGTTTTCCTGGTGAAATCATCTTAATTTGAGCCTGCATTTTCTTTGGACAAGATTATGACGTAATTGGTACTTACCAGCCACTATTTTCTATACATTTGTTGGTCAAATAGTAAAGGTGTCTGCCTTTTCCAGCCTGGTAGAGAGATCATTCCGCCAGGCAGGGACTCCTGGTTGGCTCCATGAAGCCATATTGTATATACACTTGCCAAGAAGATGAGGAGAGGTGGGCTAAGCATGAGCTTTTTAATCCACAGATTAATGGCTCTAGCTGTCAAAGGACTGGATGCCTCCTCATTGAGGTGACAAAGAATGGGCTAATCCTGGGCTGTTTTCCTACGGGCTTGACTGAATCAGATACCAGAAACCCCAGTCCTCTGCTGGCTTTTGTTTTATCCTCCTCCTTATTTGAACAGATTCCCTACCGGAGTCAAACACTTTAAAGTTTCCAAAATGCAGGGAGAATAAACGATCCCATCTGAGTCTTATCAAGAAGCCCAGAAGGGAGTCAGGGCAGAGATCTTAGCTCCATTTTGTAGAACTACGAATCCAGGTTCAGGAAATGAAGGGACTCTTGGAGGGTACATAGTCGATGTGCAGGTAGGACCTGAGTCCTTCCCACCCCATCATCCTACCCTGACAAAACGCTTGCAATCGAACGGTTCTCCACCAAACGTGTTCTCTGGGAGGCACCTGTGAAGATGAAAGGTTCATGCATGGGCTACCCTGCAGGTGCCAACGAGGTCTCAACATACTGCAAGAGACAGGTGCCTCAGTCCCAGACTCCAGGAAGAGCCACCATGCAGAGGGTGTGCTGTCTGCAAAGAAACACAATCAAGTCATATCTGCCTACACCTCAACATCACTCACTCACTCACCTAACGCTTCTGACTTATGAACAGGGCACCATGGGTCAAGGAAGGTAGGAGAGGAATAGACCAAAATCAAATTTTTAGCCCAGAGTTGAGAAAAACAGACATTTGATGGCATCCCCAATAACAGTAGGTGGTGTTGGTACTGAATGAACAAAGGACAGGCACCAGGGAGCCAGTGGCATGCAAAGGTGAGCACTTGGAATTCCAGCTCCTCCACTGACTTATGTAGTCATTGCTACCAGGGCCACTGATTTAACCTCATTGAGCCTCAGTTTCCTCATCTGGTAGATGGGAGTAACAATACTAACCCGCTCAAAGAGCTGTTGTTAAAATAGATGATTCACGTGATGGGCCTAGCATAGTGTGTCATATGCAGGAAACACTTGAGTGGCCTCTATCTCAAATGTCATAGGGAGCCAGAAGAGAAAGTGTGGCCCACGGACACTGGATTCTTAGGAAAGGTTCCTTGGAAATGGTACGAGACTTGCTGGGCCTTGGGAGGGCAGGGGACAGTTCTAAAAAGCCAGCACCCCAGGCCTAGTCATGGTGACCCAGAAGTTCAACAGGTCTCCAGAGGCTCATGTTAATAAAGCAATGAGAGAAGAGCCCTTTGAAACTCAGGTGTGTAGGAAAACCTGCTTCCCACAAAGACCCCTGGCAATACGATATGAGTTGAGATTTAAAAACCTTTTGGATTTCAACAGTATATCAAAGCTGTTTATAAATTTGTAATACAAAATTCCACCCCTTACCCTGGCTCAAGTTCAAAGTTAATTTGAGATAGTGACACCAGAATACCATCAAAGCCAAATTAGAACACCCCACTATCCCATGTACATAGGATGTTAACTCCTGGATTTCAACTTCTCGAGAACAAATCTTCATCCTCTGGTGAGATAAGGGTCCCATAATGCTCAGCAAGACCACGTCCTTGGGACATCAGGGAAGAGGGTGTTGATCAGTGATGTTGACAATGACCATAGAAGCCAGGAGGAAAGAAGGTTAACTTCAGGGTTAGTTTTGAGAAGGAAACAGAGTTAGGTGAAGAATACTAATCCACCTTACACCAGCATGAATCATGAACACCTGAACAGATTTACTTGAAGTTGCAGACGCCAGCTTCTTCTGAATGGGGGTCTGGTGACACTAGCTGAGTATCCACACTCAGAAATCTGTCAAAGAAGATCATGGGCATTTCAAGTTCAGAAAAGATACAAACATGCTGTCCCAAGTAAGAAGGAATCTGTAAGACTTAATAAATGTCCACGTTTCTGTGTTTCGGAACATGTCCCTACTGCTGGCTCTATGGAAACTGGGGCATGTCCAGCCCACCCCTCCCTGAACCCACCACCAGGTTTGTTCAGAGTTCTGAAATCACCTCTTGAAGAAAGCCTCATTACCCAGTGACATGTTGTAATCCCAGCCAATGCTCCCAGAAAAGTTTCAATGTCCATTACATTAGCTAGCCTTAAAATTGAATACAAATCCATTTTAATCAATATGTTGTAATAAATAGATATTAAGGCGCCATGGCACTAATGTACAGGTAGACTAATTAAAGCGCTGGCATTTGCAGCACTCACATACCTCAATTTTCTCTACAAAATCCTTATTGAACCACTGCTTTAAAAAAAATAATTGCATTTGCAATTAGAAACACTGAAGTTACATTATCGATTTTCTGCTAAAAACCTTTTTAGTAAACAAGCACAAACTACATTCATTAAATGTAAGTGCTTGGAGCTATGGTGTGAAATTCAATTCAGCCATTATCATGAATTACACTGATTATTGCTGTAATTATTTTCTCTTGGATACAACTGCATTTCTGTCCCTTGCTAGTTCTGTTGGACATATAACCATGTTCATTTTATAGCTAATAATACTCAACTGTAGTCCCAGCAATTACTATCACTTATACAAATCATTAAGTTAAGCTACGGGTACCTAGTAAGATTCAAAAAAATTAAGTAAAACATCCTTTTTTACCCTTGAAATAACTAATAGCATTGGAGAACAAGGAAAATTACAGATGTTAACTGACTCGCATTGCAAGCTTTAATCACTTCTACTTGACTTGTCAGAAATTTCCGTTGTCCTAACCACACATTCTGAGAAGAAATCCACCAACAGACGTCTCTGTCCCCCTCCCCAAAAATGAGCAGTCAGTAGACTGGCTTACACATCTGCAGCATTCTCTCGGAGGAGACAGCCATGATCATACAGTGACAAGAGAACGAATTTTATGCTTTCATCTGAGCAAATCATGGCCTTCCATTTTGTGTGTGTATTTATTTAGGAATCTTATTAACCAAACAGATTTTAGAAGAGAAGTCTCCTTTTTACTTTTTCTTCCAGAAGCAGCTAGATTTATACTGTTCTTTTAGTGAATCCTCTAGGGAAAATAGATATTTCCTAAGGAGACCTCCCCTTCTTCCCTGGGGTAAGGGCACTGCATGGCTCACACAAGGGTCACAGAAGCAACTTGCCAATATCCCTCCAAGTGAATATGGTCTTAGGGGGATCCCATGGGGAACTGGAGATTGGCCTCAAGAGAAACCTGGTGTGGAAGAAAGGGGTGGGGAGGAAGGAGGGAAAAGGAAGCCATATTTTTTAAATCTGTATGTGCATATTTCACCACAAGAGGGTTTGCAGACTCTGGTCCCTGAGTTGGGCACAGTGCCCCCAGTCATTGGCCAAAAAGGCCCTGCTCTTGTGCCCTGGCCACACTCCAGGGCTGGACACCAGGAAGACCT
Source organism: Glaucomys volans (assembly GCA_020662805.1). NCBI lineage: Eukaryota > Metazoa > Chordata > Mammalia > Rodentia > Sciuridae > Glaucomys > Glaucomys volans. The sequence continues at coordinate 101,146 of JAJEJO010001879.1, forward strand.
CACTCACCAAGAGCAGAATTGCTACCTCCCACTAGGCTGCAGAGCCCTTTGGAAAGTGAGCTTCCTGGCCTCCTTGCTAAGTGGCTCATCGGCCATCTTAGCATCCAGCTTTGTCTCCTTACTGCCCTCCCCACTGGGCACTAGGAACTCAGTTCTGGGTGGGGTCCCAGATGGGATGTAAATGAAGCAGAGTTACCTGAGGAGAAGACGTCAATCCCAGTAGAAAAATGGGCCTTGGGAACTGGAGAATCCTTCATCATTTTCTCACTATATAATTCACCTTTTTTTTTTAAGGTGGAGAAGGGCAGGTCGATTATAGATAGCCATTAACAAATAAGAACAGGATCAGTAGGGGTGGCAGGAGCAGGATCCAGAGATAAGGTTTATATACCAAGTTCAGCATCCTGGGGTCCTACAAATTGCCAGAAGCCATTCACAAGTTTGGTACAGAGCTTCCAAACTGTGGCCTAAGCAAAATGGCAAACAATCCTATGAGTGTAAGACATGCTGGTTCCAAAAGGTTAACTATAGATTTTAAAATTAAGAAGAAAAAAACTTTTAGGTTGAAAAGGAAAATGTAAACAAAATCTGATGTTAAGATTCAGAAACTAAGAATTAAAGGCATCTTTTTTACAAAGTCAATATTATTTCTTTCCTAGATTTTGCTTTGTTTTTTCAAGTAATATAAATCTCTGAAGACCATTAGTTGCAACTCTGATGCTATTTTTAACTTTAAGGAGGATTTTTAAAAAAAGAAAATAGGACAAAATAGCACTGTCAGCACATCTTCGATGCTGAACAGCTGGGAGACAGGATGGGCTCACTCTGCTGAAACGCGTTTACAGGACTCTGAACTGGCCTGATGTGTGTCATCATTTTGGAGTCATTAGAATCTCTCCAAAGCAGCTAAATGAATTTTCTGACCATTTGGGGCCATTTAAAAGCATTCATTGGTATCATGCATCCAGTATGAAGTGGACTTGGCAATTCTAAAAAAATTTTGAAGAATATTTTTTAAAGAATATTTCTTACTATTTGGGAAATTACCTGCAACCACTGCATCTAGTTTTGAAATGATTAGAAGTCGGAATTCTCAGCCCCCTCCTTGTACCTATTTTACATGAGTGGGAATCTTTTTTCTTCCTGCAGCAATTAAATAATGATATACATACATCAAAGGACTGGTAAGATGAGGAGACAGCCGCTCCGAGGCAGGCAGGGGCGTGGGCTCTTGTTCTACGCCCCCAAAGAAGGAAACATTTTTAAATGCCCACAATTTGACTCTGTCATGTTGTCTGTCTGGCTCTGGGTACTTCCTGGGGAATCACATTAAAGAATTCAATAGGCAGGTTTGAAAATTTAGAAAAAGGAAAATTAAATTCCTAGAGATAGCCAAGAATATCTTATTCATAAAAAGCCTTTTCCATAGGAGCTTGGAAACAGGTAATATAACCTTCAAAGTAAAAACGGTTTGTTGCATTAGTTCCGCTTAGCTGACCATGAATTCTAATTGCAGGAAGAATTAACTATGCTCAATACCTGGGGGCAGAAGCACACAAAAGTGACCAGGGAAGCAAACAATGAAGAAGGTGAAAAATGAGCACCCACACCCCTATTCAACTCGACATGATCTGCAACAAAACCCCAAATTACAATGAGGTTAGTATCTACCTCTCATCCCCAGAGACTAGAAGAAAGAGAGGTTAGTTGCAGTGAGGTTGAGTTTTGGGGGGTAAAAATAATACATGCTCTTGCTCTTCCTTCCCTTATTCAAATTCTCTTCTTTTACCCCCTTTTCCTCTATCCCAATTATTGTCATTCCTCCAGAGTGTCAGATAATTTATCATGTTGATTGAGCATCAATTTTGCACATCACATCTGCACAAGAGAGAACCTAGTTGAGGGTAAGAATCAGCTTGGATGTGAATTTCTGCTCTGCAGTTTACAGGCTGTGTGACCTTAAATGAATCACTAAATCTTTCTGGGCCTCAGTTTCTTCATCTGTAAAATGGGGACAGTAATGCCCAGAACATAGAATTCTGAAAATAAAATGAGACCATCAAGGGATCCCTCTGGAGAGAGAGCTAGCCTTGTGTTATGGGGGATGGTGGGGGGGGGGCTGTGGTATGCTAAAATCATCTCATATATACCAGCTCCCAAAAGCTGATTATTAAATTATCAGGAATTTTGCAAGTCAAATTGTTAACCCAGTCATTATTAAAAATTAATGTGTTCAGGGTGTAGCTCTGTGGTACAGTACTTTGCAGTCATGTATGAGGCCCTGGATTCAATCCCTAGCACCACACAAAACACACAAAACACATACAACACACACGCATGTGCACAAATTAACTTACATAAATCTAAATTACATTAAAATTAAGGGTAGTAACTACTCAGAACTCATCACCACTTAATTATGCTATTGCATCTTATTATTATGGGTGCTCTTGAGATTATTTGCATCCATAATCTATACCATGGAAACACTCCATACTGTTGTGCCACGGAACATTTCGTCCCAACTCTGCCCTCACATTGGCAGCTTTGATTCAGTGTTTGCCAACCTCCATGATGGAAGTATTGACACTATGGGAATTGGCAAACACTCCAAATGAAAGTTTTTCTTTCACCAGAGAACAAGTGTTGGACACTTCCTAGAACTCCAGTGGAGAGAACTTCCAGGTGGAGGAAAAAAAAAAAAAATAACAGGCAGTGGCCTTGCAGAGAGCAGAAGTGGAGAGAGGTCTCCTTGTTCTGCTCTGGCGTTTAAGCAAGACACCTCCCACATCCTTCCACTGAAGTCCTTTGTTACTTTTAAACTAGCTCAGGTTGGTCCCCATCTTAGCCAATGAACAAGACACAAAATCAATGAGAACATTGTGCTCCTTCTTCAGGTCATTTTAATCTATTCTTAGCTAAGCATAATAATAAAGTCCTAATCACTAGTCAGCCATTGTTGAAATTTTTTTAGTGTCTATATAACACACGGTGTATCCTGGAGATATTCTTGCTATTTCTTCCTCAGGGCAAGAACAATGGAGCATGGGTATTGCTGGCAGGGTCCCACAGCTCCTCCGCTTTCTGGCAGTGCTTGCTACTGCTCAGACTGACATTTATGGAACTACTCTCAGGCTGGGCGTTAATTACCGTGACACCACACCAATGATCCAATTAGGCCCTAACTGTTGACTTAAGAGAAAGCTCTGTTCATCAAAGAAAGATTGGCTGGCTGGTGGGAACAGGAACATTTGTCCTAGCAGGTGATCCTAAGTGATCCTAAGTCTGAGCTTGCACTTCACACACTTCACATGGGCTCCCAGTCAATTCAGCTTTCTGAGAAAAATCAAAATGCTTTCAATTTTCGATATTTTCCCCCAACAAAGGCTGAAACTTCACCTGAAAGCTTGTCTCTTCTCTCCTCCCTTCCCCCACCCCAACGTCCTCCATCCCTCTTTGCTAAGGTTATCTTTTCATAATGGTTTCCAACGTAGCGCAGTCTGCAGCTCTTCAAATCTGCTGGCTTCCAGGATATTGAGATAGCAGGAGCTCCCTCATGGCCAAGAGATGCTGATAAGGGAAACCCTATTCCCAGCAGTCCTTCCCACTGCATCAAATAGGTTGGATGTCTCCATGCCTGCTAAGTCCGCGTGAATAGGAAAAGGGCATAAAGTACATGTAGTGATTTAAAACCGTATCGCTAGCTCTGACACGCACCACAGACTCTTACTATGAGCTCCTACCTCAAAAGCAGACAGAGGAATAACCTGACTAACTAGAGAGGGGCCTCCCAGCAGTCCAACAGGCTCAACTGCAACTATCTCATCGAAGTCCTAAAATATTCAAGTTCCCTCTTGAACATATTCCTGAATTAGGATTTGAAAAACAAGTTGCTTAACCTGCCATCTGATCTTTTCAATAATCTGAAAGCAGGTCATCCACCAAGCAAACTGTACATAAATATTCTATACACAAATACAAATGACAATCATTTCTCAAGAGGCAGCGGGTTGGCTGTGTGCACTGGCACATGCCTATAATCCCAGCAGCTTGGGAGGCTGAGGCAGGAGGATGGAAAGTTGAAAGCCAGTCTCAGCAACCTAAGGAGGCCCTAAGCAACTTGGTGAGACCCTGTCTCAAAATAAAAAATTTTAAAAAGAGCTAGAGATGTGGCTCAGTGGTTAAGTGCCCCTGGATTCAATCTCCCCACCGACACCACAAAAAGAGTCAGTGGTTGACCACAATTAAAGACCCATATCTTAAAGCTCCCTTTTTCCCTTCAAGGGCTTATTATTACTCAGACATGATTTAACCTATCTAGCTACAATTTAGCCAAAAGGGTTTTCCTTTATGACTGGAGTCAACACACTACATTCACTAGTCAAATCTAGCCTCAAACCATTTTTTGTCTGACCTTTCAGCTCAGATTGTTTTTTACAGTTTTAAAAGTTTTTTTTAAAATCAAGCAGACATCATTATCTTATGTACATGTATGATTACATGAATGGTATGAATCTACATCATGCACAACCATAGAAACGAAAAGTTATACCCCATTTGTGTACAATGAATCAAAATGCAGTCTGTAAAAATAAAAAAAAAAAGAATAACATTTCAGGACATGTGAAAAATAATATGAAATTTAAATTTATGTCCATCAATAAAGGTTTACTAAAACACAGGCCCTGCCCATTCACTTATAAGTTATCTGTGACTGCTTTCATGTGTTAGTATACAGTCAAGAAGCTGAGATTGTTTGACCTGCAAAATCCAGAATATTTACTATCTAGCCCTTGGCATAAAGAGTTTGCCAACCTCTACTTACAGAAATAGACTGCTGAGTGTATTAGTCTGTTTAGGCTGCTGTAACAAAATACCAGAGGCTGGGTGTCTTAAACAACACAAATTCATTTTTCAAGGAGGGCCCTCCCCCCGGGATTGCAGATAGCCCCTTCTTGGTGTATGCCCACATGCCCTCCCTGGGACATGTGCCAGAGAGAGAGCTCTCTGGTGTCTTTTTCTATAGGTTACTAATCCTAACAGATCAGTACTGGGCCTGGCCCATGGGAGCACTCAACAATGTTGTGCTGAGTGAATTCACCTCCTCAGTCTCCCGGCATGTTGTTTTTTTGTGAGCACACTTATACTCTCTTCTTCCACAGATGCTTCCTTGGGTCACCTCTTAGAATAGACTAGTTGCCTAGAGAAAAGCTCTGTCTTCTCAGAGTACATGCACTGCCCCTCTTACCGCATCTGCCACAGAGTACATGCTGAAGAAATAGGTAGCTCTGTGCAAGTCACGGAGTTGTAACTTTTGCAAATTATTAGAGCAAGAAAATGAATTGTTATTGAAGCACTGTTCACAGAAACTAGGGAGTTGATGCCAGGAAACAAGAAAATACCAGCTTCTCTGTTGGTCACTCAATAAGTCAGTGTGAAGCACAACCAAAGAAATTCCTATTTTCCAAAGCTACGTTTTACCTGTTGGATTATGCTGTCTCTTGAGAAAACCTCAACCCCAGGCGGGCTGTCGCATTAACTTCCTCTCAGTGAACTCCCTGAGAAACAGAAGAGCACTTACTCTAAACTTCAATGAGTAGAGACATATCTCCTTTAGAAAACTGGCCCCAGCTTATGGTGACTGGAATGGAGATCCAGACAGATGATACCCCACCCAGGAAAACACCAAAGGACTCCAGACCATCAGAACAGCAGATCGTGCTGAACACCCGTAGGCCTTCAGAAGCCAGAGGAGAAGAGGGTAGGTGTGCAGTTTCTGTGTGGTCAACAAGGAAAGAGGAGGGAGTCCTGGCCAACCCACCCTACCACATACACCATGCTGTGGACCCAGTACAGAGCAGAGGCTGGCCAAGAGTAGAAGGTGACCAGCTGCTGGGGTGGCCCCCCATGGACCTCACCAGTTAGAAAGGGAATGTGCTGATAAATGGGCCCTCTAAGAAAAATCAAACAGTACACAAAATTGCTCTGACTTGTAGTGTTTACAGCTTTCCATGGTGGGACTACCTCTACCATGCTGATTTCAAGCTCTCAGTGGGAGATCACTGAGCCTGGAGCTGGAAAGTGATGCCCGGCTATGGCTATCTCACAAGCCAGTCTGAGCTGGTATGAGTTTGGATCAGAGACCTGGAGATGCCTCCAGAGGAAGTGACCCCTGAGCTGAGTCCTAAAGGTGAAGCAAAATGTAACCAAGGAAAGGAGGAGGTAGGGAAGGACACTGCAAGCAAAAGGAACAGTGTGTGCAATAACCCTGTGCAGAGGCAATGGAGAGCAGGACCTGCTGAGGACAGGTGGTTAGGACAGAGGCAAGGTATGGGAGGGAGAAGTAGGGAAGGAGCCCCAAGTGGGGTCTGTGCCCTATCATTGCTGATCCTCTGGCTGGCAAGGAGTCACTAAAGATTTTAAGCAGAGGGACCTTTTACCTTACCTTGGAAGGATCCCATGGGCTCTTGGGAGTATGGGCAAGATGAGAGGTAGATCTATAGGGTAGGTCCAGATTTGGATGGTGGTGCCTGACTAGAGTCATTGAAAGAGAGACACATGGAGATGGATGTTCTTGAGAGCTAACCAGGAGAGGGTATGCGCCAGAAATGGTGTACAATTTGATGGATGGGGTAGGGAAGTGAGAGCAGGAGATAAGGACTTACCCAGGTTTCAATTCAGGCCACAAAGTGTGGATGACAATGCCAATCAACAAGAGAGAAAAGAAAAGCAGCTTGCAAGGTGAAGATGAGTTCCCCTCATAGAGGATTGTATTAGGATTGTGATGCCACCCAGACTACCACGTGGAAATATCGAGCAGGCATCCACCTCTACAGGTAGAGAACCCAAGGAAGGGGTCAGAGCTGAAGACATACCACTCTGGCTTAAATATTTTCCCTCCAAAATTGACTGCCTATGTGACAGTCTTCAGAGGTGGGCCTTAATTGGTGATGAGGCCCTGAGGGCTCTCCCCTTGGTAATGGGATGAGGTGCCCATATAAAGAGGTTTGATTGGAGAAGTTGGTTCTCTCTTGCCCTTCTGCCTTCCACCATGTGAGGACACAGCAAGAAGGCCCTCACCAGATGTCAGCACCTTGATCTTGGACAGCCCAGCCTCAAGAATTGTGAAAAATAAATTATAAATTGCCCCATTTGTAGTATTCTCTTTTACTAGCACAAAACAGACTAAGACACACACATATGGTGCTCAGGGCAAGTGTAGAAGTGAGAAGAAAAGGGCTGAAAGCAACACTCTAAAGGCACCAACTGGGAAGAGAAATGGGCAGGTCAAAATGCTCCTGGTTTCAAGTAACACAATAGCCAACGTATGCAATTGATGAAATTGGAAAGTCCAGAAGTAGTCTCCGGCAGCCATGTCTTCAGGGACCCATCTTCCTTCTGTTTCGGTGTTCAGCTTCCTCAGTGCAGCCTTTACCTTAAGGCTGGTTCCCAGAACTGCAACTTTCTTCAAAGAAAGATCTCTGACTAGTACAGGTCTGAGCTTCCTTCCATTTGTACTGGCTCAGATCCATGCCCAGCATGAGTGAGTCTCCCTGTTCAGGAGTATGGAATGTGCTGACAGGCTTAACCCAGGTTGCAGGTTGTGCCCCAGAACCTGAGGTGCTGTCAACTTCTCCTGAACCACAGAATCCTCCAAGGAAATTAGAGCTGGTGGGGAGAGAGGGGATAATAGATGTTCAGGAGGCCACCAACAAATGTCCATAATCAGGGTCCCCCAGGCAGGAGACTGCATCAACAGACCCAGCAGAGAACATGGCTCAAAAATAGGCAGGGGTTTTAAGATGGAAGTTGTTCTAAGTGTTGAATACCACCAAAAAGTCAAACAAGAAATGGGAATTAATCTTATAACCTTAGCGTATCTTAGTCTTACGACAAAGGAAAGTATGAATCCACTTACCAAAATCAGAAAATACTTATCAAGACCTCCACCCATACCAGGCTATGTGCTAGATTTGGGGATGGAGTGTGGACCAGGACAGACCGTCCAAGTTAGGCAACAAGACTAGTAGGACAGTAGATTCCTAAATAAGCACTTATTTAGGAGCAGTAATGAAGAACTGGGAAGATTCTGCAGGGGCACCCTAACCCATACTTGAAGGCTAAGGAGAAGTTTACCATCTGACATTTGAAGACAATAGGAGTTGGGCTGGCAGAGGGGTGGAATGTGAGTCACACTGCAGGCAGGTGGACCATGTACAGAGCTCAGAGATGAAGGGAGTTTGGGATCTTCAAGGGACTGTATGAACCTAGATGTGCCTTGAGCACAGAGAATATGTCAGCTGTGCCCTCAATCAATGCCCTGG
>JAJEJO010001879.1:109479-121093 GCA_020662805.1 Glaucomys volans
TCAGCTGTGCCCTCAATCAATGCCCTGGATGAAATAAGTCAAAGCCAACCTAGCTCCAGAGGCTTCACCCACTCAGTCCATGAACTGTGTCTCATGGTTACCCAGGCACATGCCAAACTTGGCAATCACAAGATTCCTAAAAGCTCACAGGTTACCCTTGAAACCATCTCTTTGAGGACTGATGTCAAATCTCTGAGTGACTCCTTCATTTTGTTGAAAGCATGGGCTTTGTCTGCCTCTCTCCACTTATAATGAAAGCCAAGAAGGCAGATAGTGGGGGCAGGAGAGGGCCTGGCTCATCACTAGGTTCCCTCTGATTTCCACCATTTCCCCATGCTTTTTTCTATTTAACAGATATGCTGTATTTTGAAATGAAATTGGTCAGGATCTTTCCACCTTCCATTTCAATGAGGTTGTAGTTTAATTAAAAATAGAATAACATTTACATACATAATCATCACACCTCAACAAGAGGCAACTAACAGCTTATGAAAGCATGTCCTTCCTTGGTGAAAATTTCATGAAACATTCCTGAAGATTTGCTGATTTTCACTTCGGGTGATATTTTTTGGCTACATCCTTAAGAAAGCTTGTTGAATTAAAACATGTCTGAAGCATAAAGGAGATCTTTTTGGTATTAGTTTCTTATATTTGGAACAAAATATATCACAATCCTATGCAGAGAAATGATAATTTAGGTGCACATAAATGATTAGCACTTTTCAGACTCTTTCAAACAGTACTATTTTGCTCCATCCTTGAAACAACTCAGTCAGGTATATGAGGAAGACATCACTCCCTCAATGGCCAATGAGCAAAACAGAGGTCCTGGAAGGTGAGGTAACCTATCCAAGGTTAATAGGATGACCAAGTCTCAGTTCTCAATAAGTGCTCCTCCTGCCACTTCATGCCACAAGGCAACAACACATCCATCAGGTTTTCTGGAATTACTATTTGCATCAGTTAGGTATAGAGTAACAGTCCTAGAAGAAAAACCATAGAGTTAAGACTTAGGGAATTATAGAAGGACCCTGGCTCAGAGAAGAGGCCCTCAAATAAAGCTACCTAGGCTCAGATTCTGCTCTGTCACTTATTACTTTCATGAGCCATGGATCACTGGTCTCTGGTAAATACCTGAGGTTTCTCCAGCAACTATTCTCAGGGCATCCATTTGGGGTCCTCATGGATCCAAAACAAAGACATTAACACCAGTTTCAGGCATAGCACAATTGATCTAAGCTGAGCCCATCTGTCCATTTATTGACTAGCCCATGGCCATGTGACTAACACTAGTACAATCAAAAAGAGCCCCAGGACTCTTGAAGGGAATGCTGGGATGTGAAAAAGGAAGCTAAGTGAGATGTCCTAGGAGTTGCTGGTGGACATCTTGGAACCATGAAGGGAATCAGCCTAAGGAAGAAGTGGACAATCTAGAAGGCAGAGACATGAAAAGAAACCTGGTGAATCTCTGATGGAAACCTGCCATTAATCCCCTTTCTTTCAGTTACTTGAAATTGTAATAAATTGCTGTTTAAACCAGTTCTACTTGGGTTTCTTATTAACTACAACCTAAAACATCACAATGTTTCCACAAATGTAAAAGTGCAATAATGATATTCACTTTCATCAATGTATTTGGAGACTCAGATAACACATGAGCATGGTTGGCATGGTCCTGGACATGGCAAGACCTCTATGCACAGCTGGAATCATCCCATCATCCATCCTTTTCCTCATTGTAACTTCTAGTTCTTCATGCGCCAAAAAGGCAAGTATCTCAAAGATGAATATCACCTTTAACCTGAGGGTCCCAGACAAGCCACACTACTCACACTTAAATTTATGCATGGGCTCATTTAGGATGCATTTTCAAAAGGTGTCATATTAGAAACTGCTGTAGCGGGAGGGCAGAGCCATTTTGTCATGATCATATTGCTCATTTTCTGGCATTCAGTGATTTTACTACCTTTTGCCCAGTATCCCCTGGGTTAGTGTCCTTAACCTATTATGTAATGATATTTCAGGGTCTAGGAGATAAATTGCTCTCTGTGTAAAATATGGCAGCGGATCTATACCCCTAAGCTCTGATAATTAGTTTTTAATGTAACTACAATTCTTTTGAGGAGATGTTTTTGCGCTCTAAAATCTTCTTAAAAGCATCCCTTAGGCTGAAATTAAGTTGGAAGGAGTGTCATGGAGGTCTGGTGAGAGGTGAGGCAGGCTCAGGTTACCAGTCTGACATGATTCATGGGCCTTGGGCAGTGAGAAGCCAGCCTCCCTCTCACTCTGTGGCGAGACCTGTTCTTACATGCAGCTGCCAAGGCAAACGGTGAGAATGCACTTCATCACCAAACATGACACTCAAGTAATGGTTACAAATGGGTTTTCAAGAGGGGGAGGCTGAGTTGGTGGGGGCTCACAGAGGGGTTATAAGGCAGATGGTGAAGGGCACCTACCAGGGCCTCCTTTATCACTACATAGAAGAATTTTCTCAATCCAAATAACTGGGATTTCTCTTCTAATATATCAGCAAATGTTTATTTCAGGTAATGCATTTAAGATTCATAAGGGACCATAGTCCCACTGTTCCTTAGCAAGAAAAGTCAGATCCTTCCCAAAGTCTTTTGAGCCATGGTTCCAGCTGTGGACGTCCAGTGTTACCCACTCTCACCCACTGCGTACAAAGTGTCCTCACATCATTTGAGTTTTCTCAAAATAGGGTTGTTTGGTCTCTGCAAAAACCAACAGGTCATCTTGTCCACAGGCAGCCCTACATACAAACTAGAGGGTGCCATAGTGGGACACCATCCACAGCAATATTGTTATTAGCCTCCATGCAATTAACCCAGGATAGGCGTCACCAGCTACATAGAACAAAGCGAAAGGGAACCAGCATAAACATGAAGAGCCAGAGGGGACGGGACACCACAAAATGCTGAACTTTCTGTGAATTCCAAAGAAATTCCAAATCCCCAAAAGTCCAGCAAGTCTATGAAAATACTTCCTTTCCCTTTGCCTGAAGCTACCCTTAGAAAAACTTTGAAGTGTTTGAAACAAACAAACACAAAACTAGAGAACTTCACTTTGATCATCAGACAAAAGCAAAAGGGAGTGGAGGCCCCTCCCAAGTATCCGTCAGGCTGTGCTCTGCAGGCAGGAGTATCTAATTGGTGCTGAGCTAAGGGGACACTGAAGGTTTAGTCCCTCCTCACAATGTGAGGACCCTGTGGTCAAGGGGCAGACTCCCAGAGGGAACTGCAGGGACAGAGAGAAAAAGAGTTGATACAAATTGTGTTTCAAAAAATGCAAACAAGATTTGATCACACTGCTTTCATATGAAAAAAAATGAGAAACGGACTTTGCATTTAATTCAGGGAAGACATGCTACAAAAGCATATACTAATGTAATTAGGGCAGGTCACTTTCTGATTATCTAACATGATACCCAAAGTAGAGCTTAGAGTCCCCAAAGCAGTCAGTGGGGGTGGGGGTCAGTGTGTCCTTTACATTGTATTCTAAAATTCACATTTCCCCTTTGTATGGGCAGGGATATGGGGGCTGGTCATCAAGGAGCAGTGTGCTGATGTGTTCTGTTAGTGGCTGATATAGATCTGTAAGCTCTGAATCCCAGAGAGTGAGTAGCAGGCCAGACCAAAGACCAAAGATCTCCAAAACTACCCATCTGAGCAATGACAAAGAGAAACAGGGTGTTGTACCTCTAGAGATTTCATGGGGACATAAACCTGCCTGCCTCAGTCTGTTCAGGCTGCTATAACAAAGGTACCATAAACTAGGGAACTTGTAAATAACCATTTATTTCTCACAGTTCTGGGTGCTAGGAAGCCCCAGGTTGCTGGCAGATTTCATGTCAGATGAGAGCCTGTTCTTTATAGATGGCACTTTCTCACCATGTCCTCCATGTGAAAGGAGGAACGAGTTCCCTTAGGCCTCTTCTATAAGGGCGTCAGTCCCATTCATGACTTAGTCATGGCCCAAAGGCCCTACATCTTCATACCATCACACAGGGGATTAGGTTTCAAAACTGCAATACTTAGACCATGGCCTGCTTTCAATACTAGAGAAACTATCTTACAGAAAAGAGATTGTCCCAATTTTCCATCCTATTAGAGGGTACAATGAGGACCACGGGCTTTGAGGTAGAAATTGCAGCTCCATGAAGGAAGCACATTCTGAGATTTTGGGCCACCAGACTAACCACTGAGCTTCCATTAAAAACTAAGGCAGCCTCCAGGAGGTTGGAGGCAGATGACAACAAAATGGAGATCAACCTGCTCTCTTTCCAACCTCTTTGTCAACTACTTGTCAGGCATCAACTCATTTCCTCTTCTGGGGATATACAGATATCATCACCAATTCAGATGAGAAAAACCCAGGCAAATGCTGGTAAGGAAGAGCCAAGATGCAGCCCTGCTAGCCCAACTTTGGAACTTCCATGTTTAACCACTAATTGCCCATCCATCCCCTCTGCAACTAAAGGGATAGGGATTCCTACTTTTCATTGGAAGATTAGACTCAACAATTCCTTCTACATTCCATCTAACTCTCAATCTGAATACAATCGTGCTGAAAGTCAGGGATTCCTAGAGGGTCAGAAAGGTGAGACCCACGTGGCCTGGGGTGATCAGGAAAGGAAGGGCCTGTGGAGTCTACTAGAAAAGGCAAATGTGGATGCAAGTGAGAAAGGAGGGAGAGAGGCCAAGGGACCAGGGACAGCCAAGAGAAAGCAAGAACAGGACCAGAGAGGAAACTGTAATACCTAGAAGATCAATTTTGAGACAGAGCAAGAGGCCATAACTTTAAAATGGTTGACGGGGGCCAGCTACAGAAAGCACCAAATATCAGGATAAGATTTTAGAGTTCATTGGTAAATAAAAGGAAATCATTGAAAAGTTTTAGGGCAGGAAAGTGACACAATAAAAGCACCAGTTTAGAAAGATTAGCCTGGCAGCAGGGTCAAGTATAGATTTCAACAGACACTGGAAGAAGAGCAGACCATTTAGAAAAAACAGAGCAGTCTGCTCATGAGGTGTGCAGGCCTAAGCAAGACATAGGAGGAATCAGTGTTAAGGAACTGTCATTTCATGGATGTACTTCAAAGTACTTCCATTTGCATTCTGAGCTCAGGATAAGGCTGCAGATTAGTGCTGATCTCCATGGTCAATGTGGCTTAGCTAACTTTGCTGCATTTAGCAAAGCCAAATGGATGGATGGATAGATAGATAGATAGATAGATAGATAGATAGATAGATAGATAGGTAGATAGATAACGTCAGTCAGACTGTTTTCTGTAGTAGACAACCTTGGGCTATCCTGGTGATCTACTACCTTAGTGGTCCCCAGTGAACCACACCCCCTGGCATCCATGCCTTTGCACAGTTCCCTCCCTTAAATTAAATCTGGGCTAAACTGTAAATCCCCTTAACTGATAGATACAACAAAAGGGACATCATGCCAGTGCTGAACCTGGGCCTCCAGAAGGTTTTGAAGCTTCTGTTTTTAACTTCTTGGTAGCCCAGTAATGCCATGTAAAATATTCAGTCAGGTAAAATGTCCCCACTTGGGACTCCAGAGGGAAAGGCACTGTGGAGAGAGACATGCTGAGTCCTTGAGCTACACACACGTGACCCAGTAGGGCTGTGCAGCCCCAGGAACCACAGCCTTCTAGTTGAGCCACAAAACATGTGAAAAACCATTCCCGCTATTCCAGACACTCAAGACATCAGGTGGAAAACAGGCAAACCAGTCCCACTGCGCCCTGTTTAAATTTTCAAATCCTAGAATCATGGGAAATAACAAAGTTGATTGTCATTTTAAGCTACTAAGTTTGGGGGCAGTTTCCTACACAGTACTAGATAAGGGGAACAGGTATCTCTCAAACCCACTAAAAACTTGTTTCTGTGAGAACTACTTTCCCCAACCCAAGGGGGAAGGACCCAGCAGCCATGTTGGAAATAAACTCCACCCCAACCAACTGAGTGGCATTGGGATGGAGGTCAGAATTGAAGCTGGAATAAATTCATCTTGGTCCCTAAGATCCCAGCTAGGATGAACTAGCTAGGATCGTAAACTCCAGGTTAAGAAAAGTACAACAGGCAACTGCCTCATTACATGACGCTTTCCACTTCCTGCTCCCTTCCCTCATTAGGACTTGCAGTAATACGAGTAATCTTCAATAACTTTCAATTCCCATTTTTCCTTAATGTAGTATGTAGTGGGTTTCTCTTACTAGCAACCAAATACTTGTGTGGGGAGGTTGGGGGAGGTTTAAGAATGCTTCCATCTATGCCTTCCCCACAAAAAAAAAAAAAAAAAAGCCAACTTTTCTTTTGAATTGAATGAAACTCCATCCCCCATTCAAGCTGAAAACAGTTAAAGTGGGCTGTGAGGGTGGATTTGGCCTTAGAGCACCAACTTGGGAGGAAGGCTGAATCCACCAGCCACAAGCAGAGACCATTCTGCCTATATCACATGGAAAGGTTTTTCCATTTGACACCAAACCACCCCAGAATGGAAACAGTCTTTTTTTAGTCACCTCCAAGAAAGCAGAGCTCCAGGAAAGCTGAGACTTGCCCTGCAGTTCAAAGTTTCCCCAGGAACATGCAAGTAGATGACACAGAAGACTGTCATGACAGATGTGGTCATAAAGTTCCTACCAAATGTAACTTGAAGCAAACTGAACTTATCCAATCTATCACCAGGGATGGGAGGCTGAGACCCATTCTTCTGTGTCAAGTGCAATCCTTGGCAGAGGAAGCAACCCATAACTTTCTATTGGCAGCTTCATCTCCCAATCTCTTCACAGGTCTGGGGAATTAGGCTAACTGACACCATTTCTTGTTTGGACATTGAGAAGTATGTCCTGAGGTGTGATCAACCTAGAGAGTCAGGGCCCAGATTCATTCAGGGGAAGTGTCATGCTGGGATATCTATATGAGAAATAGGACCTTACCTTCTGAAGAAATGAAGAAAGCATATTTAACTGTGAGCTTTATTCTCTATTCAACTCATTCTCCTCCAAGGAAGCAAGTGGGTAGGAAAGCCGGTGCTGCTGGCATCCCTTCCCCTGCCTGGCCTGTACCTTGCTATTCCTAGAGGAGAGAGCTGACTCTGTAGTTTTTTCCCAAGGCTGAAAACAGTCATTTGATTTGTTATTCAAAAGCACAAGCAGCATTAATGCAATCCTGAAGCCTTCAACAGAACTCCTCTTTTCTACAATTACCATGTATACAGAGTCCCACAGTTTGCCAAGCAAAACTGTCACGTGATGATTTTTTGGTTTTTGTTTGTTTGTTTTTTGCAGTGCTGGGGATTGAACCCAGGGCCTTGTGCTTGCAAGGCAGGTACTCTACCAACTGAGCTATATCCCCAGCCCACATGTGATGATTTTTGATGCTGATGATGATAGTTAGTATTTATTTAGTAGACACCCTACTAACTGCTTCACATACATCAGGGCATTTCAGCCTTACTGCCTTATGAGGTGGAGATGTGATCATCCTAATGCACAGATGAATAAATTCAGACCCAGAAGGGAAGTCACTTGCCCTTCAGTGACTCAACTCAGCAATGGCAGCCTCACTTACCATACTCAGAAATTATATTCCTGAATATTTGTTCTAGAAATGAAGGCTTATGCTGGACATGGTGGTGCATGCCTGTAATCCCAGTGGCTCAGGAGGCTAAGGCAGGAGGATTGGGAATTCAAAGTCAGCCTCAGCAAAAGCAAGGTGCTAAGCAACTCAGTGAGACCCTGTCTATAAAAAAAAATACAAAATAGGGCTGGGGATGTGGCTCAGAGGTCAAGTGCCCCTGTGTTCAATCCCTATTAACTCCCTCGAAAAAAAAAGAAAAGAAAAAAAGAAAAAAGAAATGAAGGCTTATGTCCTCAGAAAATTCTGTACATAATTTTGCATTGCAGCTTACAAACTAGCAAAAAACTGGGAACAACCAAAATGTCACTCAAGGGTAAATGGTTAAAAAAACTACAATGCACTCATACTATGGAATACTATGGGTAAAGAAAAGGAATGGACTATGGATTTATGCAACAATTTGGATGGATCTCAAGGGCATTATATTGAGTAAAAAATACCAACTTCAAAAAAAGTTGTATTCAGCATAATTTCTCCCCCGCCCCTTGCCAGGGCTGGGAATGGGCCTCACACATGCCAGGCAAATACTCTACCACTGAGTCACAACCCCAGCTCCTACAGAGCATTCTTATAAGTCTTATAAGTTACTTATATTAAGTTACTTCCTCTGTGACATTATCCCCACCACCCCAAAGAGCTTCCCTTTGTTCCATAGCCCTATCTCCATCTGGTTTCCCACCAGTCTCAGAACAGGGGTTAAACCATCTTTTTCTTTTTTGTATTCTCTCAAACAGAAAAGGAGGTAGAAGGGGAGGAAATTTTCCTTGGAGTTCTCTTTCCTCAAGTTCCTGGCTCAAAGCAGACCCTTAGTAAATATCTGCCAAATGACTTAAAGAGGGTATGTCTTGCCCTCAATTCCATCAAAGAACAATCTAGATGCAATGGAAGAAGAATGTTACTTCCTAAGTTGGAAAAAAGTAAGGTAAATTCTAAGTGACCACAGAGAAACTGGCTTCCTTCTTGTCTGACTTGACCCTTCTGGCTGCCCAGAAACATATTCTTTTGCCCAATACCTGCATCTCCAGGAATCTGGCTGTTGTATCCCACTAATGAGTAAAAAAAAAGTGAGACTTGCCAATGGAGGCTAAAATTACAGGATGGAAGTTTAATAGGAAACAGAATATTTACAAGATTTGATTATTAGTTACAAAGGAGAAAATAATAATTTAATAGAGGCAGATACTATTTTACTTACTTAATGTTATCCAAATTTATGTCACTTGTAATGAGATAAATCAGCATCACATACCACATGGAAAGACAACATCTTTAGTTTCCTGCCCAAAGACATAACCTGAATCCAATCATAAAGAAACATCAGACACACCCAAATTGGCGGACACCATACAAAACAAATTGCTCTGTATTATGTGAAAATAGAGCTGTGCCCACATTGTCATGGGTTGACTTACAGTGATTCAACTTACTTTTTTTGCGTTACAATGGTGAAAAAGTCATACATATTCAACAAAAACTGTACCTTGAATTCTGAATCTTTTCTGTGGCTAGTGATATGCTGTATGATACTCTGGTGATGCTGGGCAGCCGTCAGTCATGTCATCAGCAGGGGAAACAATTGCGTATCTAGAGTGTACTGTGTCATCAAGTTATGATGTTCAGTAGGTTAATGAATTAAATGCATTTTTGACCTAATGATAGTCTCAATTTATGTGGGGGGCACAACTCCATTGTACATTAATGAGCATCTGTGTCAAGGTCACAAAGGCAAAGGGAGGCTGAAGAACCACTCCAGATTAGAACTGTGCAAGTCATGGAGGATCCTTGATTGGATTCTGGAGCCATCGGACGGGAGGGAGAGAAGGTAGACACGATACAAAGGCCATTTTGGGAAATTGCAGCAACGTGAATGTGGACTGTGGGTCAGATAGTGGCAAGCATGGACCAATGTGACATCTTTCAGTGTTGACAACCTTACTATAGCATTTTAGAGAATACCCTTATTCTCAGGAGATACATGACGAAACATTTATGAGTAAAAGAGGAACTGCAGAAATAAAGCAAATGTGGCAAAATGGTGTCAACTGGTGAATTTAGGTGACTGGTTCCACAGTTCTTTTCCATAAATTTGAAATTATTTCAAAATTAA
Source organism: Glaucomys volans (assembly GCA_020662805.1). Classification (NCBI taxonomy): domain Eukaryota; kingdom Metazoa; phylum Chordata; class Mammalia; order Rodentia; family Sciuridae; genus Glaucomys; species Glaucomys volans. The sequence continues at coordinate 119,260 of JAJEJO010001879.1, forward strand.
TAAAATCCACATGGACAGGTTTGCACACTGAGAGGAAAGACAACGGTGAGCAGATTGTGAACTGTCACATCCTGCAATTGATCAAAAAGGGAGGGAGGGAGGAAGGGAGGAAGAAAGGGAGGAAGGGAGGGAGAGAGGGAAGAAATCTTCCTTGGATTTCCTCTTTCCTCAAGTCCTTAAATGCACACCAGCTCTTTGCAGTCCCCAGCACGCTGCTCAACTGCTCAGCGGGGGACAGAAGAGGCCCCTCCTCTCCCAGCAGCTGCGCTCAGGCCCAAGTGAAAATGGCTGGAGGAGGACCAGGCAAGTGCAGGAGGCCCGTGAAGCATCTGAGACAATGAGCTAACCAGCCCCTGCCTGAACCATGGCAATTTGATCAAAATGGTCCAGGAGATGCTCTCTCTCACCTCTTCTCACAATGGCAGGATAGCCCTATTTGGCTCAAGCCAACCCATAGATTTTGCTCATTATTTTTCCTGTTGAACTCTTGGTCCACAGTGAAGATCATTTGCAAATAAAGCCCAGGGTTTCAGAGGGGTGTATGAGACAATCAACCAGGCAGGAATATAGTCTCCCGTGTCAAATCAGTCTCTGACTATCCATTATTATTCTTTTTTTTTTTAATATCACTCATTTTTTCCTCTGTTAAAGTTGTTTCTATTCATCTCACTTTACCATTGCCCAGACCAATCTTCCTAAATTAGCAGAGGCCTGCAGCACCCTTCGTGGAGAAGGGAAGTGGGGGGCAGGGACAGACAGACTGCAGCAAAACTATTTAATTTGAGCTGGTTGCCCCTTCTGAAAGACGATGTCCACATCAGATAAGGAGACAGGCAGTTTAAATTGTTCTATCAGAACCGAGTTGCCTGTTTTTGAAGCTCATTCCAGACAATTGGAAACTGTTCTCTTCTGCTTTTTTTTATAAGGCAATTGCCCAACTTGAAGGCTGTTTGTGATTGAAGCAGAGGCCACAATAATTTATACAGTAAAAGCCTCTATCTAGATCAAATTGTATATTTTCTAGGTAACTATGCTGGGTAAATAGTCCCTCTGTTTTATCTTTAATGCAGTGTCTTTGTGCATTCTGTCAATCTAACACTCCTTGGGGAATATTTACATGCTGGGACACAGGTAGCTTGCTACTTAATACATTTAGTGTGGTTTGTCTTTTTGCAGATGAGAATATTAAGTGTCATATCTTCCTTCCTTAGAATCAGTTTGCCCTATGAATGTGTATTTGTTGCCCTAATGGGTCTTTTCCTGTTCTAATTAATATGACAACACAGTATTGCCACCAACCAATATTTATGGAGCAGCCTGTAAGGCTTGGGGCCTGTGCTGGGGGCTTTAATTAAAAGGTCCTATCTTATTGTAGGGATCTATGCACACAGACGCTCACACAGCTGTGCAAGGGCAGCTGTACAAGCACTGGCTGCAGCATCACTTGCTATGGGAAAACAGTAGAGTAGGACTGACTAAATAAATGATTATACGGCCACTAAGAATTAAATCGATGTATATTAACTGAAATGGAAAGATACCATGATATATTGGGGTACTGAAAAAAGCAAACTAAAAAAAAATCACTGATCAAATGATCTCATTTTCAGAGAGGAAGAAATCTCAGTTTGTGCAATGTGTGCACATGCATGTGTGTATGTGCAAGTGTCTCTGAGTGTGTATCTATTCACATGTAGATACACATGAAGCTTACAGTCACATATTTTAAGGTGTAGAATAGCATTCACCAAACTCTTACTACCCAGTTGCCCTAGGGAATAAGATGAAAGCAGGGGCAAGGAGAATATTTCTACTTTATTTCAGACATTTGTAT
>JAJEJO010001879.1:121193-163458 GCA_020662805.1 Glaucomys volans
CGTGCGCCACCGCGCCCGGCTAGAATATGTTACTTTTATAAGCAAAGAAAATAAAAGTTTGTTTGTTTGTTTTGCAGTACTGGGGACCCCAGGGTTGCCCTATCAGTGAGTCACATCCCCAGTCATTTTTATTTTATTTTGAGACAGGGTCTCACTACATTGCCTTGAACTTGAATCCTCTTGCCTTGGTCTCCCAGGTAGTGGAATTACAGGTGTGTGCCACCAAGCCCCACCATTTAAAAGATTTTTTAAAGGTAGTATTCATTCAACAATCATGTATGGCACACTTTATATGGTAGGCACTGGGCTACCATTGTAACTACAGAAGTTAGCAACAGAGAGACCAAAAGAATAAACAAGTAGAAACTTAATCTTTATAAACTAAAACTCTTCAAATTAGCTGTTTTGCTTTAAGATGGCAAATTTTTAACAGATAAAAATCTAAGAATTAAGATCCACTGCTACTTCCTGAACATTCCCAATTGACATTACTTAATGAACCACACATGAATGGTATGAATGAGCATCATGCACAACCATAGAAATGAAAAGTTGTACCCCATTTGTGTACAATGAATCAAAATGAAGTCTATAAAAACAAACAAAAAAACCAGTGAATCTGTGACACCTCCATATGCCCAGGGGGCGCTGTGATTTCCCATTTATTTGATGGAGAAAAACTACAAAGAGATTTCCAGGGTTTCATGAGAGGCTCAGAAAGACAAAGGACCTGGGCAGGTGAAGGAGAAATCTGCAGAAAATTAATATTAATAACGCATTTTTCTTAAAGGACTAAGTACTTGAAGCCTTGTTATTTTCTGAAAACACTGTCTTGCTGAGACCAGAAAATCACCAAATTTCTGGGAGATAACAACATGATGTGGAGTAGAGGGAGAAAAGGCAAAAAAGCCTGTGGCCAACCCTGAGTTTGCTGATATATCAGACGCTGGTGGGTGGGTGAATGTGGCAAACCAGTCATGGTGGAAACAGAACAGATCCCCAAATGCACCCTCACCTGGACCCTCTCCTTCCCTGCTGAAGCCTGGCCTTCTCCCAGACTACTGCAAAATCACATCTTTTAAGCCTTGATTGTGAAGGTCATTTGCAACAAGAACTAAACCACTTTGTGGTTTGGGCCAGCATACACAGTGTCTTAAGGATATTGCCAGCATCAAAATTGTCTCATAACAAGCTCTGCTAGAGCCCTCAGCAGACCCTTGATGGTCCCTATTATTAACTATAGTTAACTATTTCTTGGCTATCAAGGAGGAAAATCTTATCAAAAGAGTTTCCTGGAAGCCAACCTGTGCCTTGGTGAGTCTGGAGCAGTGGAAGTTGTCACAGACTCACAAAACCTGGACCTAAATTCAATCTTGGCTATGTCTCTTTCATCTTTTAAGAAAATGAAGTCTGGAAGGCAGAGTAAAAAGTTCAAGCTCAACAGCTCAAGGTGGAGCAGGTTCCAGAACTCAAATCTCCCCTAACCTCATCATACTTCTTTTTTCTTTTTGAACCAGGGATTGAACTCAGGAGCACTCAGCCACTGAGACAGACTCCCAGCCCTATTTTGTATTTTATTTAGAGACAGGGTCTCACTGAGTTGCTTAGCACCTTGCCTGTGCTGAGGCTGGCTTTGAACCCATGATCCTCCTGCCTCAGCCTCCCGAGTCACTGGGATTACAGGCGTGCGCCACCGCGCCCGGCTCATCCTACTTCTTTTTAGTCTACAATCAATCCTTGGGATCCAAGGAGGATAGGTTCCTGGACCCCCTCAGATACCAAAATTCACAGGTACTCAAATCCCAGATATAAAATGGTGCAGTATTTGCAGATAACCTGTGTGCATCTTCCTATATGCTATAAATCATCTCCAGATTACAGTACAGTATATATACTAAGTAAACATAGTATAATACAATATACATGCTATGTACATAGTTGTTTTAATGTTATTCTTTAGAGAATAATGACAAGGAAAAAAAGTCTATGCCTGTTTGGTAGATATGACTTTTTTAAAAAAAAATATTTTCTATCCTAAATCCTAGGATGCAGAACGCACAGATACTGAAAGCTATATCTATCTAGCAGAACTGCACCCATGTATAAACTTTGAGCAACCAAAAAGGTAAGTCAGACTTTATTCAGATCATCAAGTAACTGAATATAATGCCAAATGCCAACACAGATTTCCCTGCTACCACTCGGCAAACAATTTTTATATGCTGCTTGCAACTTGGAAGGCTCTCATGCTACTCCACACTGTCCCATCATTGCAGACCTTGATAGACAGAAACACCATCACCCATCTGTGGACACACTCACTGATGACCCTGTCTTATCCCTTGCACTTGCACTTGCTCCAGGGACCACACACCAAGAACACAGCATGGACATGCAGGCCACAGGGGAACAGATGCTGCTGGCTGTCTCTCCTCACCCCAGCAGTTTCCTTTTTCTTCTCAGTCTGGGCACTTGAGTTTCAGATAAAGTGCCCATCTCCCACGGCCAAGAACAGGTCAAATTAAGAATGGCACTCTTTCACAACCACAAAAAGTGCTCATTTTCTCATTGAGTAAAGTTCCCTGATGGCTGGCATAGGAGCTGGATTTCTACCTAGCCCTGAACGGCCCATTTCCCTAGCAGCGGTATGGACTCCCTGTGGGGCAGATTGCCACAAGCACTGCAGGTGCCTGGAGGCTCAGGCAGAAATCATCATTTCTCCCTTCCAGGTTTCTTGTCTTTAGGGTTTTAATCCTGTTCCAAAGTCCTAAACCTTACAAGGGGACTGAGAAGTCACAAGAGACCTTAGACCCTTTGAATTGGATGCAGCAGCCCATATTTATTTAAAGAAAATCAGTTCCTCCTTTCTAGACTGGCCTAGAGAAGAGAGGGGATAAAATTGGATGAGGTCAGGGGGAGTCTCATGCTGAACAAATGACCAAAAATCACTGTCCACGGGGCTCTACAGCCTCTATAGCAAAGGCTTTCAAGAAAACCCTGGAAGTCACCCCACCCAAGCAATACTCAATGTACCAAGGTATATTCTGGCTCTGCACCGAAAAGGACATACACAAGGTTCCTGGGCTCCCACCTGACCCGGTGTGTGCCCTGTCTGGCTATGTCTATTCCTGGTCTAAATCAGAAACCATGAGACACAAAGGCCTCTTGTTCTCCATGTAACAGTTCAAAGGCAACCAACCATTCTCCTGGCTCCTAAATCCAATGCCTCTTGCTATAGCCAATGTTGTCACCACCAGCCTGGCATCTTCTGATACCTGCTCAGGCTACTAAGCCTGGAAAGTGGCTGGAGCTGCCAGGTTCAACGTTCCCCTTCATTCACTCATCATTCATTCTGACACCATTTGGTGGCTACTGCATGCACCATGCATGAGGCAGACCAAAGCCCTGCCCTCAGAACTGCTGAGATTCACATCTTAGGGGACAGGCACTTTGCTGGATTCAAGCAAGGAGAGGTTAATCTTGTTGCTGAGTTCCTGGGTTCTCTACTATTGACAAAGAAAAGAGACACATCCTTAAAGTGGTCCTTCTTCCTTGGCAGCCAGTCCTGAAAGCCCTTCCTGGAGGAATCTTAAGTTGATAGTCTCCAATTGAATTTCGCTGGGCTCCATTTCTTGTTTAAAATGAGAAACCCAAGGCTCCAAGCAGTTAGGTAACTTGTCCGAGATCACACAAGCAGATAACTGACTCCAAGACTACTATGGTCCCTTGATGTTAAGCAGCCTCCTTCCTAGGGCCCTGACCCTGCCATTCATTGGGCACGCACAGGGCCTTGTCCTTCCATACTGGGAGTGGGTATTCACTGAAGTCACCCCACTCTCTCAGAACAAGCAGAGGGAAAGAGAAACCATCTGATTTTTCTAACACAAGTGGGCTGCCACCAGGCTCAGCAGCCTCTGATCTGACTCTGCTCCAGGAAGCAACCTTCCGTGGCTCCCTATCACCCACATAACATCCAGGCCTCAGCCTGGCACACCAGCCCTCCAAGATCCCACCCAGTCTCCAAAGTCCCAGGTCTTCCTCCTGCTGCTTTACGGTGTGGAAGCTCAGACAGGGCACATCCCTGCACACCAAGCTCTCTCCCTCCACACTTGGGCTTGTGCTGCTTCTTTCACAGGAAACAGCACTGCCCACCTCACCTCCAGCCTCACTCTCACTCTTCTCCCTTCTGCACGCAACTACAGACAGACTCAGATGACTCTTCCCCTGCCCCGGGAAGCCACCTCTAACTCCAGCCCCTTGCCTAGGCTCCACAACACCCTTCTCCCATGCCCGACCAGAATCCTCCCCTGTCGTACAGCAATCTGTGTGTCTGTCTTCCCTGGCAGTTTCTGGAATATAAGGGCCTACATCTTATCACACCTGTGTCCCCAGCAGAGCCCTCAGCTGATGTGGGCCCTGCCAAACCTGTGTGGTTCAAATTCTTAACCTGGAAAGGGTACTGGCCCAAAAAAGGCTACATGCACCAGCCCCACTGAGACCCTGAATTTCCAACCCACACTGCAGACAAAGCCATGCTCACAAAAGGGACAGCACTGTCACCTCTCCCAGAGCCTAGAACAAAGGCATGGCACGTGGGCATTGCCTTCGCCTGCAGCGGCCACTCCGCGCCCAGCTACACATACCTCGCTGGTTGCCATGGCATGTTTTAATTAAGTGTAAGGATTTTGTGTCTTGATAACAGAAAATGCAGCTCCCTTTTGTCTGTCTCCGGTCCTTTTAGGAACAGACAGAGGATACAGAGCTTGGAGCTAGTTCTTAGCAAGAAGGTGGGGGTAGGAGGGCTCCTGGGGACGGGTCCCCTCAAAGAGGTGGGGAGGGCTGCCCCTCTGACATGCCCCTGTGCACTGCCCTGGGATCAGCCTCCACTGTCAAGTGGAACCTCCTCCAAGCTGTTGCTCATGCTGGGCTAAGGATCAGGACAGTGCTGGGCAGGCTGTTCTGCTCTCAGTCCCTAGTAGACACCCTGTGCTTCCACCAAGGATGACAGCCAGGCCATGGTGGGACACAGAAACAGAGCAGGAATATCAAAGACCACAGGGGCATCTGCCAACAACCTATATGCAGTGCGTGTGGCAGCCTGCCCCCAGGTATGCACTTGTATGCACACGAGCTGCCCCACTTCAGCCTGTCCCACTATCCAGCCTGAGTTGTTCTCACCCTGAAATCAGCATGCACTTGCACTAAGAGCTGGCACAACAAGCCCTCCCATGGGCACATCTTTGAATTGGGCAGACCGTGCTGAGCAGAAACAAGCAGACTCCGCAGATGTGCACTCTCCGGCTCATTCATAGAGGTTAATGACCCACCAACCAGGAGTTGAACCAGGATTTGAATCCTCGTTTGTCTGACTCCAAAAATTGTGGGATTCCCTCTTCCCAAAGCCTCTTCCACATTCTCTAGACACCTACTACATTCTGAGCACTCACTTGGACATGTGTTGGGCATCTACTGTACCCTGAGCCCTCGGGAAAGTCTAGGGAGATACGGATGTGAACACCATCCTGAGCTTATTATCCAGGCAGCAATCCTAACAGAAAAGAATGCCAGCCACATACCTTATTTTACATTTTCTGGTAGTCACATTAACAAAGGAAAAGAAATAGCTGAAATCAATTTGAATAAAAAATCTCTTTAAACACACTACCCAAAATATCATCTCAACATGCTAATGAGATAATTTCCATTCTCTTTTTCATAGTAAGTCTTAGGAATCTGGACTGTATTTTACATTCACAGTATATTTTAATTCTATACACATGGGGTTTTATTGTTGTTCTTTTTTAAGAGATGAGATCTCATCATGTTGCCCCAGATTGGTTTCAAACCCTTGGACTCAAGTAACCCTCATACCTCAGCCGCCCAAGCAGCTAGAAATACACCCGCTCAGGCCTCCTGCCCACAGCTGCCACACTTACTTGCCAGCAATTTGAGCACCCTCGGAAATAAAACTTCAGCCCAAGTTGAGGGTTTTGATTGTTTGTTTGGTACTGGGGATTGAACCCAGGAGCACTCTACCTTGAACCACATCACCAGCCATTTTTGTTTTTTGTTTTGACACAGGGCCTGTTGCTAAGGTTGGTTGCCTACTTTTGATTCTCCTGCCTTAGCCTCCTGAGCTGCAGGGATTACAGGCATGCACAACTATGGCTGGCCCCAGTTGAGTTTGGAGATGAATGGAGCACCACCAAGAGCAAGATGGCAGCTTTGTGAGACCTGAGTCAGAGCTGCCAGCCAAACCACTCCTAGATTCCTCCCCAAAGAAACTGCCTTAAAATTGTGATTTCTGTTTGAAGACAGTGAGGTTTGAAGTAGTTCATTATGTGGCAATTGATAATCACCAGGCAGACAAGGACACTGGCCCAAGTGGACACACCTCAGGAGTCGTGCAGCTAAGCAAACCCAGCTCAGTACCAGAGCATCCCAGCTCTTACCTGGGCCTATTCCAAGGACCCTAGTCAAGCAGCCCTTGCACACCACACAAGCCTTCCCTGCTTCTCCACTCTAGCTGGTACTTCTTCCCTCAGACCCTTACTGAATTTCTCCATGACACATGCCTCCAGGTCTCCAGGAGTCATGATCAGACCCATTTTAGACTGCAGGTCAGGCAATGGGGAAAGGCGGAGGCTGCTGCTGAGCAGCGAGAAAGGGTGTATCTCAGTGCCCAGGCCTGACTTCTCCCAGAAAGCTCCTGGTCTCCGAGCAGCATCCCCCAGTCTGTCTCCTGCCATGTCTTTTCCCAGACTGCTGCTGGAAAGGCCTAGGCTCCCTCTTAAACCCCCTCACCTGGCCCACCTCACGTTCTGATGCAGTGAGCATAAGAAACAGCATCACAGAAGTCCAAGGGAAGTGGGAGCGTGTGCATGACATGGGGAGGGAACAGTCAAAACCAATGCCCCTCCACCCGCCCCTCCATCCTCAGGTTTCCTCCACTATGGATAATTGTATGCTGGAGAACACTAGGTTTTCTACTTAAAATTGTTAAAATAGAAGGAAGAAAAGGACGGAGGGAGGGAGGCAGAAGAAAAAACTAAGTACTTCCCATAGCCTGAAGTTCTTCTCTTTTCAAGATGAGGTTTCCTTGTTTGTTCAACAGATGTTCATTGAGAACCACCAGGGAGAAGGCTCTGTGCTCTGCTGGCCTGGATAAGGTTAAATGAAGGGCTCTGTCTCACAACCCCAGCACAAGCACATCACTACCAGGAGGTCTGAGGAGGAAAACTCCAGGTTCAGAGACAAAGGCACCTGCAATAGAGTAGCCCTGTCCTACTCCCCCCAGGTGTTGGAGTAGAGGTCACAAGTCTCCCCAGCCTATTCAGGGAGGATAAACAGTAAGAAAATGGAGGCAAGGGTGTCAAGAAGGGCTGGGCAAGCCCAGAGTGACAATCATCCCCCATAACCCGGTACCTACCCTGTCAAAGATAATGGAGCACAGGTTTTATTAATTCATAATAATCAGAAGACAAAGCTAACTCTACCACTTCCTTCAGGTTAAGCACTGTGGGGGGAATTCAACTTGCATTTTCTTGTCTAAGACCTGCCATACGCATAGCCCCAAAAGGTAACTGCAGTTACTATGCTATTTCACACATGAGAAAACTGAGATCGGAGAAAAACGTGCCCAAGGTCTTACTGTTGGAATAATGCTCATGAGTTGGAAACTGTGCAGAGATTATTTTTCTTTTATTTTCTTCTCAAAACCAATAGGGGTAGCCTGAGGAGTAAAATATATATATATATATGGAGTAATAATGATGGTTGTCTTGAACCCAAACCTTCCCAAATCTATGTGACCCCAGAGCTGACCTCCCCCAGGTCCCAGCCAAAAATTTGGGCACACTTATCACCCTGAATTGTCAGTGGATTTCGGGTTCCATTTTATGCCTCTAACCTAGAACAGGGGCTCAGTGGAGAACTGAGAAAGAGCCCTGGATTGTACTCAGTATCCCCGTTGACCTCTTTCTGGAAAGAACTCTAGTTTACTCCCCTGAGTACTGGAAGATGCAAATGCTAGAAGACAATCTAATCTAAGTCCCTGGCCTTGGCCCTGGGCTTCAAAATTAACAAGACATTCATAAGCTTGCTCTCATTTAACCCCTCCAGAACCTGGTAGAGTAAAATAGCTTATCCCCACTTCACAGATGAAATGAGGCTCAAAGAGGCAAGTTATCCTGTCTCAAAATTCTAGAGTAAGCTACATAGTTTGTGGGGCCTATTCAAAATGAAAATGCAGGGTTCCCTGTTCAAAACGTTTTAAGAATTTCAAAATGGCAGCAGCAGAGCACTATGACTCTTCTCAACACAGGAACAGGTTGCTTGACACTCAAGTCAGCTGGGAGTTAGAAAGTGAGCCTGGACTTGGGAGGGGGTTTAGAGCACACTCCAGCACACTCCAGCTGCCTCTGATGCCCCTTCTGGCCCTCAGCCTGCAGCCCCCATGGTGGGGAGGGGTCCTCTGAAACAAGACTTCAGGCAGAGATGCCTGGACAGAGGGCTCCAGCAGGGGCCCCCACATCACTGATTGCATTAGCTGAATTCAATTGTGATTCCCTCTAATTACAATCCTTTTCTAGGAACAAGAGGGCCAAACTGAATTAGGAGGGGGAACAGCCCATACTCTCATTCAGAGGGGGAGGAAAAAAAAAAAAAAAAAGAAAAGCAAAATCAGATTTTACTCATGGGTCCTGAATTTAGGAGGCAGAAGGCCTAAAGGAGTCTTGCCTGACATTTCAACTTAAACATGACTAAGACAAAGACATCTCTTTTAGCCTTTGTTTTCTTTTCTGAGAAATGGGAATAAAACAACTACTTTTGGTACTTCAATGAAAATAAAATTAAATAATGCAGTGGTACTTAATCTTTTAGAGGAAACTCTCAAAAAATATACCTTTCTGTTTAATTTCAAGGAGTTTCATGGTCCCCTGAAATCCAAGTATGAAATATCTAGAAATGCCTGTTAGTCATCAAGAAATGTTAAGAAAAGGAATTAAAGTATTTTTGTTATTTTGTAGGATTTCAAACCACTGTTATATGAATGCATTGAACTGGAAAGGATTTGTTGAAATGACTTTTTAACAAACAAGCCAGAGGACCTATGCATTACTTTATTCCACTCTAGCATGAATATTTCATAAATTACATGCAATTATTAACAACATCAACACTAGCAAATTAATTACTGTCAATTCATATTAATAAAATTGCATTTTGTAATAAATAAAGTTAGCTTACTGAGCCCCATCAGTCTCAGAGGTATTCATATTTGTCAATTGTCCTCTACTTCAGGCTAAAACAAAAGTAATCAAATAACTAATTATTGTACAAAATGTATCACTGCTTACATGTCAATGAAAACTCAGTTATTTATAACCCTGAGGACTGAATATTCAAATCAGTGTTTATTCCTCTATGAAGAGGAATTTTCCAACTCTCTCCTTTTCCCTACTCCCTCAGTCTCCATTCTCGGCCACCTGACCCCTGGTGAAGCCCAGCAAGGGCAGCACAGGGGCTTGCTGCAGTGAACAAGGAACTAACCGGAGCAGGAACTGCACAAGCTTTGCAGAATCTGACAGTGGTGTCCCCAACACCAGTGCCAGTGGCTTCATTTCTTGAATTCAGTGTCACATAGGCTCCACTACCATTTTTCATCCTAACAAAAAAAAAATCCCTTCTCCTTCAATAAAGGCTCTGGAGTTGTAACCTGGGAGGCAGCACTGATTTGCCCCTCCTATTCATTTCAAAGCCAGATGTAATCAGCTCACCAAATTGAAATCAAAACAGCAGCAACAAAAATGATCTACATCCTATGTACGTGTATGATTATGCAAATGGTGCAACTCTACTTCATGCACAACCAGAGAAACAATAGTTGTACCCCACTTGTGTGCAATGAATCAAAATTTTAAAAAGATTGATTTTAAAAAGTCATGTGACTTATTTTTATTTTTATTTGTCCTTTTTAGTTACATATGACAGTAGAATCTATTTTGACAAAATTTATACACACATGGACTATATCTAATTAGGGCCCCAGTCTTATACACAATGTTGAGATCCACTGTGGCATATTCATATCTGTGCATAGGAAAGTCATGTTAGAGTCATCCCACTGTCTTTCCTATTCCTATCACCCTCCCTTCCCTTCATTTCCCTTTGTCTAATTTGCAGAACTTCCCTGAAGTCATGTGACTAATTATGGAAAGAATTAACCACTCAAAGTATAACTTCTGACTTCTAAAAAAAAAAAATTATCTACAAAGCCTGCTGCAGTTAAACCACGTGTTCTTGATTTCATCTGGTGCTCACTCATAAGCTAGATTGTCAGAAGTTCCATTTTACAGATGCAGAAATAGGGGCTCCACTAGCTTGTGAACTGTGCAAGAGCGAGCACTCAGGAGTGAAGAAGGGCAGGCAAAGCTAGAACCCATTCTGCTGACACAAGGCCTGAGATTGTGCCAGTTCCACATAGGTCAGAGTACCTTATTCCCTTGCTACTTAATCAATAGTTTAAAATATGGACCAACACCTACTTGGCCCAGAGGGGGAAATTATTTTCTAAGATTTATACAAATGTTTATAAATGTCAAACTCTTCAAAAAATAGGCCTCATCACCAGAGTTTCTGTCTCAATGCAGGATTACAGAAGGTGGCTGAGAGCCTAGATTTGTTTCCCTGGGCTGCTATAGCACATCACCACACACTAGGGGCTTCAAACAAGAACTTACACTCACATGGCTCTGGAGGCCATGAACAGAAAGAAAGCATCAGCAGGGCCCTGCTCCCCACCTCCCCCAGCCCCTAGAGAACCATCCATTCTTGTCTCAGCTTCTCCCAGCCTCAGCCTTCCTTGGCTGTGGCAGCATCACTACAATCTCTACCTCCACCTTCACGTGGCCAGTTTCTGACTATGACTGCCTCTGTGCCCAATTTTCTTCCTCTTATACCCATTACATCTTAACTTGATTACATCTGCAAAGGCCCTATTTACAAATCAGGTCACATTCTGCATGGACAGGAATTTTGGAGGAGGGCACTATTCAATCCAGCATAGAAAGCACATCTTGATTCAACTGGGGGATATTGTGCCCTGTTAAACACAGGTACTGGCCTGTCCGGGAACATGCGCATCACAGGTTCCCAAGCTGAGCACCAAAGCTATCAAAAGAGCATGCAATGAACACACTCCCAGAACCCATGCTTGCAGTTTTAACTCAGGAGGTCAGGGCGGAGACCAGGAATCTATGTTGAAGGAGTGTTGTTTTCATGGGGCTGTGCCTGGAGCTATGCCGAGGAAGGGAGGACCCACCAGGAAGTATGATGACCCCAAGGGGAAAAGTGAAGAGGCCAACATCACTATTCTAAAACAATTACCTCAACTGCTGTTTCTTAAAATAAAAACTCCATATGAGAGATTCTTAGATTTTTTTTTTTTTTTTCAGTGCTGGGAATCAAACCCATAGCCTTGTGCTTGCAAGGCAAGCACTCTACCAACTGAGCTATATCCCCAGCCTCATGGGAGGTTTTTATTGCAGGCTAATTACACAGTGAGAAGACTCATCATTTTGGTGAACATTCCCATTCCCAAAACATGGAGAAATCAGCCCATATCAAACAGGCTCTTTCTCTTTTTCTGAAAAGGAGAGTATTGTTTCCGATACACTTCTGTGACTTCAAACATGCATCCCAACAGGAGAGTCTTTGGTCACCCTCAAGGGGAGGAAAATATTAGAACATCCATCAGAAGCCATATGGACACATTCCCACAAAGGGAAAGAGAGGGGTCACTCATACCTGAAACATTTGTCCTAGGAGGACACAGCCCTGGGAAGCATCTCCCTACTCTTCAGCCCTAGGAGTTTAGTAGACACCAGACAGCAACCATTGGCAACCCAGGAAAGGAGATACTTGGACCCACAAGAAAGAGCACCATCACAAGGAATGATGGAGCATGTGGGAGTCAACAAACTTCAAATCTAGGCCATTCTGAAAAGACTCTAACACAAATTCCTTCTACTACTTGAAGACTCCAAGTTTCTAAATCCTGGAGACCATCTGCCCAAACTCAGGCATTTTACACAGGATGGAACTGTGATTCAAAGAGGTGTTCCTATCCAAACAACATAGCCGGGCAGGAGCAAACAGGGCCAACCTCCACCCCCAGCCCCAGCTCCTAGCCCACTGTCACTTCTTCCACAGAAATGTTTCTTCTGCAGAAACAAAACCAAAAAAGCAAAAGCATGTGCATGTGCACACACACACACACACACACACACACACACAAAATCAGTAAAAATAATTGCATCCAAGAGACCAAAAGTCAATGTGGCATTTCCTTAATTAATGATGCTTTCCTATATTTTTCTCTCTTCAAATTTGCTTTCAACAACAGGAAGAGTTAAGTAGAGGGACTATATTAACTTGCTTTTTAATAGTTGGTGTCACCACCTTCACATGATTCAAATTTAGTTGCATTGCATCTAATTAAAGCATTGCACAAAAAAAACCAAGGTAATTTGACATTCAAAGGAGGAGTGAGAGAAGACCAGAGAAAAGAAGGGACATATTACTTAACTTTATGATGATAATTACCTGAGCACAAAGGCACTTATAAGAACATTCTATGTTGGAAATCATCCAGAAAAATTAAACCTATGTTGCTGCTTCAATACATCTGAATACTGGGAATTGGCAGAAAAAAAAACATCTATTCTATGAATAATAGCCTCTACAGTCCCAGAGGACAGCAGTACATGAATTTAAAAAAAAAAAAAAAAAGAAGAAAAGAAAGAAAAAGAAAAAAATAAAGTCTCAAGCCTTTTCCAAAATGGTGCTAATGCGCCAGTGAAACTTAATTTTATAATTTACTGGCAGTCAAGATGGCAGGAAATAAAATAATTTGCTATATTCTGCACAACAAACCCTGCTTTTCCTGGGAAGGGGTAATTATCCCCATGGAAAAAAAAAAAAGAAAAAAATACGCCATCTCATATTAAGCTAAAGTCTCATCAAGAAGAGAAAAAGTGCCTCATTACATGTAATTACCAGAGAATTAGAAACATCATTTAACTAAATGAGCGAATAATGCTCAGGATATTGAAGAAACTTGCCTGCACTTCTGCAAAGCACTCTAAGTCCCATTACAAAAATTGCCCCTCTTTAATGGAATAATTTTAGGCCTTGTCTGCCTTGCTTTAAAAATAAAGAGCCTCCGAGAGGCAGAAAGAGGCTGAAACTGCCATAAACAACTGTTGAAAGGGACTGGAGAGAAGGCGCTGTCTCTCTTGGAGACCAAGACTCAGAATGACTCATAATCTACCATAATCAGGAAAATTAAACCTGAGGACTTGAAAAAAGGACTGCCTCCTTCTTAATTGTACTTCCTCAAGACTGTGATGTACTTATGAGTATGTATTAAGGATAACAGATGAAAGATTTTCAAGTTCGGGTACAGCTTCCCTGCTCCAATACAAAAGCAGTTACAGTCATTCGATGTTCTCTTAAAAAAATAAAATTATAACATACCTGCAGATTGATGTTTATTGTGGCTTAATGCAGTGATTTTCTAACCACTCAAAAGCTTCCAGGCTTGGGATCCCCTCCCCCTCTTTTTTTTGCTCTTAATATTTGTCAAGATTTAGCATAAAAGCAGTGAATTTAATATAAGCATCTCATCTTCCAGCAATACTAATTCATTCACCCAGGGAACTAGGAGAGAAAAGGACACAGATACCCATGGCTTCATTTCTTGACTTTAGAGCAAGTAAAATTTAGA
Source organism: Glaucomys volans (assembly GCA_020662805.1). Taxonomy (NCBI): domain Eukaryota; kingdom Metazoa; phylum Chordata; class Mammalia; order Rodentia; family Sciuridae; genus Glaucomys; species Glaucomys volans. The sequence goes on from JAJEJO010001879.1 coordinate 134,983, forward strand.
AAGGAATTGGTATTGGTCAGATTCTTAGCAAATGGCCCAAGAGCAGTCACTTGAAAAAGAAACTGATCAAATTATGTTATGTTCATGTACAAATATGGCATAATGAATTCCAATATTATGAATTCCAATGTGTATAGTTATAATGCACCAATAAAAAAAAGAATCCTAAAAAGAAGAAACCAGAGACAGAAGGGACTACAGTATCATCCTGAGGATCCTGCCCTGAGACCCAAGGAGTTGCCCACCCACAATCTCACACAAGAACCAGGCCCCTTCCCTGGGTCAGGTACAGCTAGTTGGATCAACAAAAGTGTCATTCCCTCAGATGCAGACTTTTAGTTAGTATCAACTGCAAACCCTCATTTCAGCAGGGAGGAAGCTCAGACCAGCCTGAGGCAACAGAGCTCCCAGCAAGGCAATAATGATATTCTTACTTATGATACCAAACCTGAATTCTCCATTCCCTCAAAGGTTCCATACATTCCTTCCTCCAGCACACGTGAATGATGGTAAGAAGAGGAAATGACAGTGTCCTGCTCTTGGGATGCTGGGAGATGAGGGTGTGGGAAGGCAGGAAGAGCTGAGTCTGGGTTATTCTACATCTATTCCTTTGCCCCCTAGGGCCCTTAAATATGTCTCTTGGAACCACCTGCAAGCTCTAGGGTCCTACATCCAAGAAATCAAAAAATAATGAAAGGCAATTGCTGGTTTTCTTGGCAATAAGAACAGCTTCAAAGAGCTAAAGCTCTGGAAAGCAAAATCACTTTTGGGGTTGAAGATAGACAAAATGCCCTGAACTTTTTAGGTCTACTCATTTAAGTCTGAGACAGAACTTGGCACTTTTGAAATTTCCAAATGAGAGGGAAAAGGGAAGTCAACCTCCTGTCTCAGGTAAATGAAACAAAGTAAAAAGGACACAGTAATGACAGCTATTGCATAGTTTCGAGTTCATCTCAGATGAGTCAGGTTAACTGATTTACCTAGGAAGACCATACAACTGACAAGAGGGACCCAGAATCAGAACACATCTCTACCTGCTTCAGAAATGCTTTCCTCTAGCATGGTAGAGCACCTCCTAAGGCCCTGGATCTCAAACCCCAGCACCACAAAAAAATTTTGTTTTTTCAAAATGTTTTCCTTGGGCCACACAACACTGCCTTCTCCACTAAGCATTAACAAGGAGTATAGGCCAGGTGTGGTGGTACACGCCTGTAATCCCAGCACTTGGGAGGCTGAGGCAGGAGGATCGTAAGTTCAAAGCCAGCCTCAGCAAGTTAGCGAGGCACTAAGCAACGCAGTGAGACCCTGTCTCTAAATAAAATACAAAATAGGGCTGGGGATGTGACCCAGAGGTGGAGTGCCCCTGGGTTCAATCCCCAGTACCAAAAAAATAAAAAATAAAGAGTATAACCAAGAATACCTCTCACAAGAGTACAGCACTTCTAATGTTCCAAAGTGTTTTCACGCTATTTCTCTCCATTTCACACCCAAACTTGAAATGATCCAGACAATGTCATCCTGCCAACAGTGGCCAAGACCGATGACACTTCATCCTGACCTGGTGATCCCAATGGCAGTGGTGGTGATGGTGATGGAACAAACTCTGTGAGAAGAGCTATATGCCCGAAAATTTGCATTAAAAAAAATCTTTGACCCTTTGTTCATTTTGCCAACCAAAGTTTATATTCTCAATGTAGGTAAATAGAAGACTATAAATGCTTGAACCACATCCTCCATTTTTCCAATTATTTACAGTCAAAACATATATTTGGTGCCATTAGTACAGAAAAATAGTTTCAGTCACGTGAGTTAGCTAATCAAGCTGATACTGTAAGATCACATTTTGATCACTCTCCCTCCAAACACCACAGCAATGACAGCTGTTATGAAAAAAAAAAACAAAAATGACAGACTCTAAAACAAAAATAAACATTTCTGTAGAGCTGAGCAGCTGATCTCCGTGGTGGAAAGCAGGAAGTAGCACAGCAACTGTGAGACAGGAAGAAGGGAGTATAAAGAGAAAAACCAACAGCAACAATCAATGACTAAAATTTAAAACCTCCACTTAAAAGAAGCCTGACGGTCAAAATGACAGGTCAGGCACCAAGACCAAAAGTGAAACATGTATTTATTTCATATTAAATTTTGAACATTCTCATGGCAAAGAAATGATAGATGCATGAATGAGGTGAGAGCTGTACTAAATACCCTGATCTGATTAGTATGCTACACATACCTGTATCAAAGCATCACACTGTAGCTCATAAATATGTACAACTGCTATGTGTCAGTTAAAATTAAAAATAAACAAAAATTTAAAAATAAATTTATAGTTCCACTTACCAAAGACTTTTTGTTTAAAATATTTAAAGAGGTAAAGGAGGTACAATTTCATTTAAAAATAATTGACAAAATGATGTTTCAAAAATAAGAAAATATAAAGTAGATAAGAAATAAAACAGAAATCCTAGAAATGAAATAAACCTACTAAGTAAAACAAATTCTGATCTAGTTACAAATAGAGAATCAATAAATTGTAAAAGGTTTCTAAGGAACTCACGTATCCAACATTCATCAAGCAGGAGAACCAGAACAACTGATGGGGAAGAAGCAATACTCAGAAATATAAATGATGAAAATCTTCAAGAACTAAAGATTTGTACTACACTTTGAGTAGCAAGCAGGGATACATAAAAATAAATCCACAACTAGACATATCACAGTAAAACTGCAGAATATAAAAAAGGCAAGTTCAATAGCTCCCAGAGTGTGATGATTAATTTTATCAAAATGGCTGGGCTATGGTGTCCAGACATTAGGTTAAGATTATTTTCATGTTCCCGTGAATGTGTTTTAAAATGAGATTTACATTTCAACTGGTGGTCTTTGAGTAAAGGAGATTGCTTTCCATAACGTACATAGGTTTCATCCAATCAGTTAAAGAACTGACAAGAACAAAGGACTGATGACTTCCAAGCAGAAGGAAATTCTGCCAACAGACTGCCTTCAGATTTCCTCCATAACCGTGGCTCTTCCTGGTTCACCAGCAGACCACCTTTGGTCTTGACTGCAACTCTGCTGAGTCTCCAGCCTGCCAGCTTTCCCTATCCAATTTCAAGTCCTGCTTTTCTGCTCAACAGCTTTGGTTTTCCTGTGTCATCTTGTTCTTTGTGTTTTAGTGACAAGAAAAGGAGATAGGTTTACATTTATCTGTTCATACTAACAACATGAAAAATTGAGTCTGGGAAAAAATCTGAAAGTTAAGTACAATGACCAAGGCAGGACAGGATTCGGGATTCCACTGACATAAAATCAGATTCAGGGCTGGGGTTATAGCTCAGTTGGTAGAGTGCTTGCCTTGCAAGCACAAGGCCCTGGGTTCAATCCCCAGCACTACAAAAAAAAAAAAAAAATCAGATTCAGACATTCCTATTGTGACAGAAATTGGAAAGGGTGTATGTATATATACATATAGGTGCATATATACAGTCATTTAGCCTTCAGGTTGCATGAGCTATTTTCACAAAACAAATTTCTCTCTCTGTCTCTCTCTCTCTGTATGTGTACACACACCCCCACACACACACACACACACCTTATTGGTTCAGTTTCCCTGGAGAACCCTAATACACAGGGGAAAAGAATTTGTCTCTAAAGAAACAATAATTAGGCTCACAGCAGACTTCTCATCAGGAAGCATAGATGCTAAAAATGTATGCATATACCCATGTTTATAGCAGCACAATTCACAATAGGCAAATTTATGGAACCAGTCTAGGTGTCTATCAATGGATGAAAGGATAAGGAAAATAATGGATAAGGCACACACACAAAGGAATTTTATTCAGCCATAAAGAATGAACTTACGTCATATTCAAAAAAATGGATGGAACTTGAAAGCATTTGTCTTATGCTAAATAAGCCAAACTCAGAAAGTCAAGAGTCGTATGTGTAAACTAAAGAGGAAAATAAAAAAGAGAAGGGAAAAAAAAGGTATGCGTTGGGATGGGCCTCATGAAAATAGAAGGGAGACTAGTAGAGTAGAAGGAAAGGACCAGGGAGAAGGAGGAGGAAAGGGAAAGAGGAAATACTGGGGAATAATATTGACCAAAATTATATTCTTATATTGTGTGTATGTACAAATATGTAACAATGAATCCCACTATTATGCATGATTATAACATACCAATAAAACTGGAAAAACAATAAAAATGTGTGCAGAGCAAAAATTAACTGCCAATCTAGCATTTATATCCAGCTAAACTATCCTTCAAAAGTACAAGTGAGGGGATGGGAATGTGGCTCAGTGGTAAGGTGCTTATCTGACATGCATGAGGCCCTGGGTTCAATTCCCAGCACCACACACACAAAAGAAAAGTACAAGTGAAATAGAGAGTATATGGAATACAAAGATACTCATAAAATGGACATTATATAGAATACTGCATTCTTTTTATATCTTTGTTTTCCATATGCTATTGTCTATTTCATGGCATTTTCATGGGTATCTATGATTCTTATTCAAGAAAAAAAAACTAATAAAAGATATAGTTCAACAAGAAGAAAAATGAACCCAAATTAAAAAAAAAAAAAAAACCCTATGGACAGAGATTTTAAACATTACAAATATATGTAATTAAATATTGCTCATTCATGTAATTAAAACATGCTAATGCATATAATTAACTACTGAACTATAGAAATAATTAACTTTGACATTTGAAAATTGGAAAAAACTAAAACAATAAATAAGAGTTATAAGATGGTGGGAGGAATGTCCAATGAACAGGTAACATGAGAAATGATTATTGTTGGGAGGAAGCTAGAAATAACTGAATTACTACAAAGTTTGACACAAAAGTTTCTAATTATAAAGAACAAAACATTAAGGGCTGGGGATGTAGCTCAGTTGGTAGAGTGCTTGCCTCACATGCACAAGGCCCTGGGTTCTAATCCCCAACCCCACACACACACACACAGACACACACACAAACAACATTAAGGGTAACAACTGACTCCAAGTCTGTGTGGCAAAGTGGCAGCCCAGGCAGACTGGAGCAAGGGGGGCAAGCACAGGCCAAAGTCATGCTGAGTCTGCCAAGCTGGCACACAACTGAGACATGGCAAGCCAGGTACAGGCAAACCAGGGCACATCAACCTGTCATCCCTCTGCAGCCTGGTACAGACCCAAGGAGCAGGAAAAAACAAAAGTGGGATCAGACCCCAAAGAAGACTGCAAGGCCAGTTAGCATAAATTTGAACCAGTAGCATTGACCCAAGAGCTATGTAAACCCCTACACTAGCACACTCAAGCAGCAACCTGCTATAGTCCCCTCTTGCCCTGTATGAAATTTATGCCTCTTTTCTTCCCACTTGAATAAATCCTCCATTCACTCTCAACTTCTGTTGTTCATGAATTTCATTCTTCAAAATTTGCAAGACAAGAACCTGGAAAGATGCTGGCAGTGAGCTGCTGGCATCTACCCTAACACTGGAGGGCATAAGCCCACCATTAAGAGCTGCAACATACCATTCAACAGTAGTGGAGAAGAGTCGGGCTTTTCCAGCTGTAACCCTCAGAGCTGATGCCGGCAAACATCGGCTGCCTTGATTAGCTGCTAACACTAAAACGGACTTTCTCGGCTACAGAGGCCTAAAGATAATACAGACCCCAACCACCAGTGGAGAAACTCCAGTTTTACTATCAGTCTATAGCTTCCAAACCAGAGGGAAGAGGGAAAATGGGGAGGTATATGAAAACTATCAATCCGATAGAAAGCAGAAGAGAAGACAGAAAACAACACATTGTAAATAAAAGTAAATACAATAGTAGAACTGAAGAAGAAAAGCCATATATACATCTCTATTCACAAAAATGTATATTAATGAATTAAAGCCATCTATTTAGAGACAAATTATTAGATTGCCCTTACATTTTTTAAACTAGGTATATAATACTTAAAATAGACATACCTAAAACCCACAAGAAAGGCTGCAAATAATTGGATATAAATATATACCATATGCAAATGCTAACCAAAATAGAAAAACATTATATCAGATAAGAATATTTAAAGAAAAAGATATTAATAGGGATAAAGAGGCATACTTTGTAATAATCAAAGGAAAAAATCCATCTAGAAGATTCAATAATCAAAACTGGACACATAGCCAGGTCTGTAATCCCAGTCACTCAGAAGGCTGAGGCAGAAGGATCCCAAGTTCAAAGCCAGCCTCAGCAACTTTGTGAGGCCCTAAGCAATCCTGTCTCAAAATTAAAAATAAAAGGGCTGGGGGTGTTTCTCAATGGTTAAAGACCTCTGGGTTCAATCCCCAGTGGGTGGGTGGTAGGGGGACTTACACATACCTAATATAATCTCAAAACAATGCAATTCATAAAAATACATAAAAATGTAAAAGCAAAAAGACCATATAAATCAAAACAGAATTACAAGCAAAAACTGACAAATCAACATGAAAGCTTAATATCAGAAAATTGATAGTATAGTTCAAAAAATTAGAACAAAAATAAATAACAAATCTAATGAACATAAAATTTAAGCTTTACACCTAACATAGATGCATATGTCAAATGAAAAACATAACAAATCACACATACACACACAAACACTGGTATCATTCAGACCATTCTGATTACACTGCCATTAAGTTATAAATGAACAATGTTTTTTAAAACCCATGTTCATAAACTTGAAAATATACTTTTCAGTAATTAATGGGTAGAAGATGCAATCTCAATAGATATTATAAAAGCATGTAGAATCAATCATTAAATACTTCATATCAAAACTTATAAGATTGGGGCTGGGGTTGTAGCTCAGCAGTAGAGTGCTTGCCTGGCATGTGTTAGGCCTTGGGTTCAATCCTCAGCACCACAGGCAAATAAATAAATAAATACACTGAAGGTCTATTGACAACTTAAAAATATTTTTAAAAACAACTTATGAGATGTTCTCAAGGAATGTTAGTTTTATACAAATTTACTTTAAAATGATACAATTTGAAAATCAATGAGCTTGTGTTCCACTCAAGAAGACATAAAAGGCTGGGTGTGGTGGGACATGCCTGTAATCCCAGAGACTTGGGAGGCTAAAGCAGGAGGATCACAAGTTCAGTGCCAGCCTGGGCATCTTAGTGAGACCTTGTCTCAAAATAAAAAACAAAAAGGACTGGGGATGCTCAGTGGTAGAGCACCCCTTGGTTCAATCCCTAGTACTGTCAAAAAAAAAAAAAAAAAAGTCATAAAAACTAAGGAATAAACCTAAAGAAGACCAACAAAATTTTAAAAAAAATGTTCTTTGGCAGAAGGTGATTAATAAAAGAGACAATACTGTAGCAAGATTCAACAATAAAAATCACAAATAATCAATACTAGGAACAATAAAATAAACACCCTTTTCTTAAAGAGGATATAAATAAGAAATTTGAAAATTTGCATGCAGTGAATAGTTTTTAAAAATATATATAAATTACAAAAAGATGCAAGAAGGAACTCTAAATAAATAAAACTGAATTGCTCACCCAGTCTTCCTACTACCCCAACACTTAAAACTTACATGATTCACATGCATGCTTTACCAAACGCTCAAGGAACATAATGCTTGTTCTAAATGGTTTCAGACTAGAAAAGAGGGAAAACTATCCAATTTTTACAAGGTGAACATTAACTTGATACTAAAAGTGGACAAGGTCCATACAGGACACAAAAATTACAGCATGTGCAGTAACAGCACTGAGATGAGGAGCTTTTTCACAGATCTGGAAGGGCAGGACACACTTTTCTCCCCAGGACCCACTTTTCTCCCCACCCCAAGCTCCAGGTTTAAGTAATTACACTCCTGCCAGCCTCATAGAAACTTCAAACGAAAATCCATCAAGGATTAGAAAGAACATTTTCATTTCTCTTCCAAATTTTTTTTTATTCCATGTCTTCTCAAACTCCCAGGATTCAAATGATCCTCCTGTCTCAGTATCATTTGAGTATGATCATTGCACCAGTCTACTCTGCATTTCTAGAAGTCATATTTTGCTTTCTCTAAGATATGACTGGGCAAACTCACATGAATCGAGTGAAATCAGACACGCTCTAGTTATTAAGACACCATTTCCAGACTATTATAATGCAAATCCCTCTCCAGACTAATAATACTAATCCCAAAGGGACTTTTATTTTTTAGCCAATATTTATTCAGAAAGGATACTGCATACCATGCTAAGTCAGGCATGTTAAAAAACATAAAATTTACTATTTTAACTATTTTTAATGTCACAGTTCAGAGGCATTAAGTAAATTCACATAGTTGTACAACCATTACTATCATCCATCCCTAGAACTTTTCCATCTTCCCAAATTGAAACTCTGGACCCAGTAAATGATAACTCCTAAATTCCCTTCTTTATCATCTGGTATCCTGTACCTCATCTCTATGAATTTGATTCCTCTGGATGCCTCATATAAGTGGAATGCAGTACTGTCTTTTTGTATCTGCCTTACTCCACTTAGCATAATTTCCTCAAGGTTCATCTATGTTGTAGCATGTGTCAGAATTTCCTTGTAAGATTGCATATTTCACTATATGTGTATACCACGCTTTGTTGATCCATTCTCCTGTTGTTGGGCACTTGGGTTGTTTCCTTTTGGCTACTATGAAGAATGCTACTCTGACTATAGCTGTGCAAGAATGTTAGTCAACTTTTCATCACTGTGACCAAAATACCTGACAAGAACAAATGAGAGAAAGGGAAAGTCTAACTTGGGCTTACAGTTTCAGAGACTGAGTCCATGGTTGGCAGGCTCCATAGCTGTGGGCCTGAAGCAAGGCAGAAGAACATCATAACGGAAGGGTATGGCAAAGGACAACTGCTCGGCTCATGGCAACCAGGAAGCAGAGAAAAAGACACTTGGCCGGGCGTGGTGGCACATGCCTGTAATCCAAGCGACTTGGGAGGCTGAGTCAGGAGGATCGAGAGTTCAAAGCCAGCCTCAGCAACTTAGCAAGGACCTAAGCAACTCAGTGAGACCCTGTCTCTAAATAAAATACAAAATAGGGCTGGAGATGTGGCTCAGTGGCCGAGTGTCCCTGAGTTCAATCCCTGGTTCAAAAAAAAAAAAAGAAAAGAAAAAGACACTTGACCACTGAGCCACATCCCCAGCCCTATTTTGTATTTTATTTAGAGACAGGGTCTCACTGAGTTTCTTAGTGCCTTGCCCGTGCTGAGGCTGGTTTTGAACCCGCAATCCTACTGCCTCAGCCTCCCGAGTCACTGGGATTACAGGCGTGCACCACCATGCCCGGCTTAGCAGCTCAGACTTTATATCTCACTTCACATTTTAAAAGAGACTGGGAATAGGGTGGGAGTTAGGGGGATATAGTTACACAATGCACTACCTGAAATAAAATTCCTTTCAGATAAGGAAGAGAATATTAGATTTAGTGATTGTCCTGAGAGTTCAACACCACAAAATTATACTCCTATAGCCCAAAAGGAAATAAATAGGAATTTGCATTTGTTTTTGACTTTATCAAAGACTACCTTCAAAGGAATATGTAATAGCCAATATTATATATTATTATAGGTATAGAACTAATTAGCACGTAGTTAGCTCTAACTATATGCCAGACCCTAGGTGAAACATGTTACATACATTTTCATTTAATCCTTTTTTTTTAACTGATGAGGTAGCTGGAGCCTAGAACACAAAAATATGCCCAGGATCATGTAGGTAAGCATTGGCAAAGCCAGGAACTAAGCCACACGTTGCCTAGTTTAGAATTTTCCATTCAAAAGGTCATTTGATTTCAAGATGTTTTTCTATCGTGTCAGTTTTCTTCCTTGAACTTCAATTCATGCTTAAAGGGGATCTTCATCAGCTACACTACAGTTCTCAAATGAACTTGTTTATTCCCTCTCTCAGCGGAGATCATGGAAAGCACACACTCAGCTGGTCCTCTTTGGATTATAGCACACATTAAGTGCTAAAGGCACAGGACTGGACCACCTTACAAACTAAAATGATAATTGGGAAGGGTTTGTACCTACAAAACTAGAGCTCCCAATTTTTAAATGAGATAGCATATATCTGGTGAACAATCATTACATTCAAATTGACATGACTACTACACAATCTACCCTCCTAAACTCAACACTATGTCCGGGGAAGGAAGGAAGGAAGGAAGGAAGGAAGGAAGGAAGGAAGGAAGGAAGGAAGGAAGGAAGGAAGGAAGGAAGGAATCTATTAGGAAAACAAAGTGATCCACAACTCAATACTACGTCCAGGGGAAGGAAGGAAGGAAGGGAGGAAGGAAGGGAGGGAGGGAGGGAGGAAGGAAGGAAGGAAGGAAGGAAGGAAGGAAGGAAGGAAGGAAAGAATCTATTAGGCCAGGCGTGGTGGCGCACGCCTGCCTGTAATCCAAGCGACTTAGGAGGCTGAATCAGGAGGATCGAGAGTTCAAAGCCAGCCTCAGCAACTTAGCGAGGCCCTTCGCAACTCAGTGAGACCCTGTCTCTAAATAAAATACAAAATAGGGCTGGGGATGTGGCTCAGTGGCCAAGTGTCCCTGAGTTCAATCCCTGGTTCAAAACAAAAAAAAAGGAATCTATTAGGAAAACAAAGTGACCCACAAAAGGACTATTTTCAAGGGATAAGCTTGGCACATTAAGGCGTTTTTTTTTTGGTTTTTTGTTTTTTTTTTTGAAAGAGAGAGGTCAATGATATTGGTTTTGCCATATTACTGATCTAGCTAAAACTTAGACCTCTAATAAAAAATCCCCACCACGGGCCCTAAAAGTGTAATTATTCATATTAAAGGGAGGAAGAGTGCTCGCTTCAGCAGCACATAGACTAAAATTGGAATGATACAGAAACATTAGCATGGCCCCTGCGTAAGGATGACACACAAATTCGTGAAGCATTCTCATTTTTAGAGGATCCAAAAAGTTCCACCAGAAAACTTCTAGAACTAATAAATTAATTCAGCAAAGTAGCAGGATATAAAATCAACACTCATAAATCTAATGCAATTCTATTCATAATTGATAAATCCTGTGAAAGAGAAATTAGGAAAGCTACCTGTTTTGAAATTTTGCCAAGCTTGGTCTTTTTAATTTAAACCAGCAGGTTCGGGGTTGTATTCACCAGGCCGACACAAAAATACAATCAATAAAATACATTTATTAGTTAAGGAAAAAGACAATAATAATAATAATAAAAGGAATATTTACAAAATGCACCCCAGTCAAACAATCTCTCACCGATCAGCACTGGAAAATAGCATCACAGGCATCGCCACACTAATCAGCACTGGAAAAAATAGCATCACAGGCAATGTGGCGATCAGCACTGGAAAACATCACAGGCAATGCAGCAATTCTCACTGAAGTAATCAAAATCCACCGCTTTTTTTTTGTTTTGAACCAGTTTTGAGAATTGCAATTCTCAATGTTTTGAGAATTGCAATGCAGCAATTCTCACTGAAGCAATCAAAATCCACCGCTCTCATCCAGTCCTCCCTTTTCATAATTTTTTAAGTGGACATACGAGTCAATCTGGCGCTATGAAACCAGCTCCATATATTATTATAAAACTTGGGTTCCTGGATCTGGTCAGGAGCCAAATTCCCTAGGATATGGTTGTTGTGTTCTGTTTCATTTGAGCTCAAAAATGTCCCAGAACATTTATGGGACTCCAAACAATATTATATTTCTCATCTGTCCACTTTCTGCTATGTCCACCAAGCATTTTGACCTTAGGTAGCTCACCATCAAAAACCATAAACAAAACTATTATAAATTTTTTATATACTACCCCATCCACAATAGCTTCCAAAAAAAAAAAAAAAACAACTTGGGAATCAATCTAACAAAAAAGGTGAAAGACCTCTACAATGAAAGAAGAGTAAAGGAAGAAATTAAAGAAAATCTTAGAAGATGGAAAGATCTCCCATGTTCTTGGAAAGGTAGAATTAATATTGTCAAAATGGCCCTACTACTAAAAGTGCTATACAGATTCAATGCAATTCCAATTAAAATCCCAATGATACACCTAATAGAAATAGAGAAAGCAATCATGAAATTCCTTTGGAAGAATAAGAGACCCAGAATAGCCAAAGCAATCCTTAACAGGAAGAGTGAAGCAAGAGGTTTCACAATACCAGAACTTAAACTATACTACAGAGCAATAGTAACAAAAATGGCATGGTATTGGCACCAAAATAGACAGGTACACCAGTGGTACCGAATAGAAGACACAGAGACAAACCCACATAAATACAGTTATCTCATACTAGACAAAGGTACCAAAAACATAAAATGGAGAAAAGATAGCCTCTTCAACAAATGGTGCTAGGAAAACTGGAAATCCATATGCAGTAAAATGAAATTAAACCCTATCGCTCACCTTGCACAAAACTCAACTCAAAGTGGATCAAGGACCTAGGAATTACACCAGAGACCCAGCACCAAACAGAAGAAAAAGTAGGCCCAAATCTTCATCACATTGGCTTAGGACCAGACTTCCTTAACAAGACTCCCAAAGCCCAAGAAATAAAAGGAAGAATCAATAAATGGGATGGTTTCAAACTAAAAAGCCTTTTCTCCGCAAAAGAAACAATCAATAATGTGAAGAGAGAGCCTACAGAGTGGGAGAAAATCTTTACCACATGCACTTCAGATAGAGCACTAACCTCCAGAATTTATAAAGAACTCAAAAAACTTGACACCAAAATACAAATAACCTAATCAATTAATGGGCTAAGGAACAAAGCAGACACTTCACAGAAGATATACAAGTGATCAACAGATATATGAAAAAATGCTCAACAGCTCTAGTAATTAGAGAAATGCAAATCAAAACTACCCTAAGATTTCATCTCACCCCAATTAGAATGTCTGTTATCAAGAATACAAGCAACAATAGATGTTGGCAAGGATGTGGGGAAAAAGGTACACTCATACATTGCTGGTGAGATTGCAATTTGGTGCAGCCACTCTGGAAAGCAGTATGAAGATTCCTCAAAAAACTTGGAATGGAACCAACATTTGACCCAGCTGTCCCATTCCTTGGTTTATACTCCAAAGGACTTAAAATCAGTTTATTACAGTGATGCAGACACATCAATGTTCATAGCAGCTCAATTCACAATAGCTAGATTGTGGAACCAACCTAGATGCCCTTTAATAGATAAATGGATAAAGAAACTGTGGTATATATACACAATGGAATATTATGCAGCCATAAAGAAAAACAAAATTATGGCATTTCCAGGTAAATGAATTGAGTTGAAGAAGATCATGCTAAGTGAAATAAGTCAATCCCAAAAAACCAAATGACAAATGTTTTCTCTGATAAGTGGATGCTGAAATACAATGGGCGGGGAGTAAAGAAGAATGGAGGAAGGTTGGATTGTGTAGAGGAAAATGAGGGGAGGGCAGGTGGGAAATGAAAGATAGTGGAATGAGACAAACATCATTACCCTATGTACATGCATGATTACACGAATGCTGTGACTACATCATGTATAACCAGACAAATGAAAATTGTACTCCATTTGTGTACAATGAATCAAAAGAAGGGGGAGGAAGACATGAACAATAGCAACAGACACATGGTCAGTACTGACTGGGAAGCTTCACAAATCTAGATGTGTCTGGATTAGAACAAAACCAGCTTTAGAAGTCAGAAGGGCCATTTTCACAGGGAAAAGATACTTCATTATGTCCTAGAGATCAGAGCCAGAAAGGTTTAGCACCTTCCCCCACCTCTAAATAAGCACTTGCCCTTCACAATTTTGAAAGCAAAAAGCTTAGAAAGAATGGAAGTCCTTTTGAAAAAAAAACAGCTTGACTCTAATTCTTACATCATGTGAGTCAGGGCTCAGATGGGGGTGACGCCAGGAGGTCAAAGAGCAGGGCAGGAATCTGAACTTATCAGCCGTGGGTGAAGGGGGAAGGGTAGTGAAGGTCTAGAAGGAGAATCAGTAGTAATGGCCAACCACCGAGGGGCCTGCAAAGGAGAGCTGGGCAGAGACCTCTGTGTAGCCAACATCCTGAGGTCTGCACAAAGCATCTGGTGGTGAGCCATGGGCTCCAGCTGGGCATCAGGTTGGAGAAAAGAGGAAGAACATAACGGAACCCAGAAGGCACCTCTGCAACCATGACTGCACCTGATCACAAAGAAACCCTGGAGAGAAAAAGCCACTGCTTTCCTTCAGCCTTCCCAGTCTGTGTAAGTTTCCTCTTTGGAAACTCCAACCAGGAACCACACAGGGAAGGGGATGCTGGGAAACATACCCAAGTTGACGGAGCAGCCCACCAGACTCCTCTAATTAAATATAGAATACTCAAAAGTGATTATTCACATCTTTGGGGAGACTGCACATTTTAATCATAATTACGTGATAAATATTTCATGGTATATATCTTTGTCATATAATTAGAATAAAAAATGTAATTTCAAAAAGATGCTAAATAATTCAAATGGCTGAGGATGTGATTAAAGCTATGACTGAAATGTGTTCAGAAGGCAACCCAAGGGCTTCAAATGTGATCTCCCCAGCAACATGTCTCCTGACAACCAGCCCAAATCTGTCATCACTGCACAATATTTTCTTGTGAAGTCTTATTTCAAGGTAAAAAAATTTGCTTCAAGAACAAGTTCATGATCGGGCACAGTGCCCCATGCCTGTATCCTCAGTGGCTCAGGAGGCTGAGGCAGGAGGATCTCAAGTTCCAAGCTAGCCTCAGGAAAAGTGAGGTGCTAAGCAACTCAATGAGACCCTGTCTCTAAATAAAATACAAAACAGAGCCGGGGGTGTGGCTCAGTGGTTGAATGCCCCTGAATTCAATCCCCAGTAGAACAAGCTCACAGTTGGAGATGTAGGTCAGTAGCATAGCCTAGGATGCATGAGGTCCAGGGTGGTTTCTACCATCAGTACCAAAGATGAAAGAAAACAAGCCCACAATATTTTCCTGTCATCCTCTCTTTATAATTGGAATACCTAGATACCATTCAAATAGCCATCTTATTCCTACGTGTGTTTAACATGCAGGGGTGCCCCCTGACAGTCTTTTAAAATCCCATGTTCAGGTAAATCAGAGCTAGGCCCAGAAGTGGGAATAAGAGCATCTCTGAAGCTACTGCCTGGCAGAATCCCTGCACACTCCACATTTTAGGGTTTTATTGTACAGGAAGGAAAATAGGCTGTGATGTAGCATTTTTAAAAGGCCCAGCTACCTCATAGCATGCGTATGCTGGATCAGACCCAATTCCCGGCAATGAGCTGATACATCCAGGGCTATCCACTGCCACTGGGACCAAATGGCACAATCTCAAGCATGTTTCAAAACCCACCAGTCAATGGCCACATTTTCCTATATCAACTTTGGCACAAAGGCCTTCTATTTATCTGGTTGTGGACTGAAGGAAAGAAATGACGAGAAAGAAGCAAAGAACTGAGATAAACAGGAGAAAAAAAGAAGGGTCCTGAATCACAGATCTGTGAGTAGTGGTCAAGGGAAGACCTTGAATGACACGGCCATTATCATTCAGCTCAGCCTGGCCCAGGCTTCTATCTCTGAGGGTCATAGGTTCTCATGAAATACCCGATACTTTTTTCCAGCAAGTAGTTGGCAGTGATGGATGACTCCATTAGAAGAATAGCCATGACTCCCATGTTTTGTACGGGGCCCTCAGCATTCAAGAAAGGCTAGCCCTTAAGAAGCCTTTTAAATCTCAGTTCTTTGGAGGCCCAAGGAGTTGAGACAACGCCCCACCATTCAGTAGCTTTTAAAGTAGGTCAGAGGAGGCTTATTTCAAACTAGTTTCTTCAGTTTCCAATTCCCAAACTTTGCATTTCTGAAGAGGTAACAAAAACAAGATTAATCCCTTTCTCACAAAAATAATGTCAATTCTACCCACAAATACTACAGGCTCAAATTTTGGCATAACTGTCACCCCATCCTACACATCATCTTCTCTATCTTGCCAGGTTCTTCTCAAGCTGTCAAAAAGCAGGACCTTTTATAACCATGTATGTGCCCTTAATTCCAAATCTACAATTAGATGCTTGCAGTAACAAGTATTAAGAAATAACTTGCCTGGGCTGGGGATGGGGTTCAGTGGTAGAGCGCTCACCTAGCATGCATAGGCCCTGGGTTTGATCCTTGGCACCACATAAAAATAAAGGTATTGTGTCCACCTACAACTAAAAAATATATACATAAAAATTTTTTTTTAAAAAAAAACTTTCTTGCCAGACACAGTAGCACATACCTTGTAATTCCAGTGACTCATAAGGCTGAGGAAGGAGGATCATATGTTCAAGGTAAGTCTTAGCAAGTTAAGAAGGCCCTCAACAATTTATTGAGAACTTTTCTCAAAATAAAAAATAGTAAGGAAGGGCTGGGATGTAGCTTAGTGGTAAAACACCCCTGGGTTCAATCCCAGTACCAAAAAGACAAAGAAATAACTTTCCCTCATATATTTTTCTTCTCATACATTCCACTGAGTTAGGGAGAAACCAATTTAGATTAACAAGTTGAAATTGATCAGGAATAGTGGCCAA
Source organism: Glaucomys volans (assembly GCA_020662805.1). Taxonomy (NCBI): domain Eukaryota; kingdom Metazoa; phylum Chordata; class Mammalia; order Rodentia; family Sciuridae; genus Glaucomys; species Glaucomys volans. Next base: position 151,566 of record JAJEJO010001879.1, read on the forward strand.
ACTGTCAAAAAGAAAAAATAATCCTCTCCTCTAGGTTCTAATTATTTGTGGGATTATTTCCTAATTAGAAAAGTTTTTCTGAAATACTGGTCGCCAAAGTAAACTTTTGCCTTGACCCAATTAAAGTTTCAAATTTAAATTTTGAGTTAGTCCTGATTTCTCAATTCACTCAACAATGCTAATTTCTCACGTATGTCCATTTAGAGTTGTTCTAAAGCACCAGATTGGAGGTTTTGAATAAATCTGTTTTCAACCAAAGTTTTTAGAAATGTTAAATTTTCAATCTCAGTAATGTGGGTAACTAGTCAAGCATGCTCAAGCAGAAGCCTTGTTCATTATTAGTAGATCAAACATCACTACTACTATTAACGATGTGTTAATACCTGAAAAGAATTCACTAATCAAGAGTTAAATATGTCCTCTCTGATCTCACTTTTTCTCCCAATTTACCACAAATTTTGTTAGGGGTAAAGATAAATGAGATTTCTGTAACTTTGATAGTTTCAGATGAGTCAAAAGCAAAACCCTGGGTAATGACTGGCAGCACAAGAATGGTGTTTGTTTTTGTGGTACTAGAGACTGAACCCAAGGGTGCTCGACCACTTAGCTCCATCTCCAGCCCCTTTGAGACAGGGTCTTACTAAGTTGCCAAGGATGGCCTGGAACTTGTGATCCTCCTGCCTTAGCCTTCCAAATTGTTGGGATTATAGGAATGTCCCACTGCACCAGGCCAGTACAGGATGTTTTAAAATGGTATATTAGCCAAAGCAAAGGTGCAGTCTAATACTTAATGGTACATTCTATCATTGTAAGTAAAACAAGCACACTGCCAATCCACCATGTACCAAGTTCTCAATGCCAATGCCCATTCTAGACCTCTGCTACTAACTGGAAGGTCAGTGTTCACTGATGAACAGCAACAAAAGGCAACATTTTGACATGTTGAGAGGCTATCGGTGCACTATCCTCTTCCATGATCATCTCTATGCTAGTTACGTATGGAAAGCCCTTATTCTTCACAGTATCACCAGCAATCTAACAATGAACCCAGCAAGAGAGCCACTTCTATATTTGAAGCTTGATGAAGTTGTATATTGCCATTGTTCCAAGAAAAGGCTTTTAAGTGTAGAATGCTAATAACTGAATGCCATGTTGAGCAGTGAAATAATGAAAGAACTGGAGGGTTTTTTTTTTTTTTTTAAGGCAACTCAATAGTAATGTTAGGTCTTAACAGCTGAGGAGATATGGATAATGTAACACTGAAGACAAATTGTCTGGGCTCTTTAAGAATACATGGCTGGTGCTAAGAAAATCTTCAAGAGCCAAGTATTTTGAGAATTATAAAGTGATGTTATAACAAGGTCAGGAGTCTAGGTACATAGGTTTTAAATTACTGCAATAGCCTATAACAGAGTCCTATAAAGGGAATGAAAGGTACTTCATTACAACATTGGAAAAGCAAACTTAGGTGCTTTGGAGACCAGCAAGTCTAATTTGTATGGCTTCTTCAGGTTTGTGTTAACTGCACATAGTTGGCTAATATGGTCAGAGGTGAAAGAATATTTCTTGGGAAATTAGTTAATGAAATAAACCATGGAAAATGAACCTTCAATTACTTAGTATGACACCCTGCTACATTAAAGGTCAGGAATGCATTTCTTTTTCCATTTCTCTATTCAAGTCAGGTAATCTGGACCAGTCATACCACCAGTGGTATATTCAAGGAAAATAAAACAACAAAATAAAATCAATTGCTTTTCATTTAAAATAAGTCTGAAGACCAGTTGCCAAATCCTGAGTTATATTAATAAGCAGGTAACACGTCATGTTGTTCGAATTATAATCCCCTATAAATTAAGTCTAGTTTTTACCTTCAGATTTTTTCTCTCCCAATCAGGAGACAAAACACTTGTCAACTAAACAACCAGTGCCCTCCAACAACCCAGGACAAGTTCTGAGGGTATCCCTCAAAAATAAAAGCACTGTTACAACACACCCCTGATCAAGGGGAAAGTGCTTTTGTACTCAATGGTCCAATTGGTATATGTAGTCACTAGGACTAGCAGATTCCATTTCTTCTAGCACTAGTTCCAAAGCAATGTTTGTCAAGTGCCATTTTGAAAGGAAACCTACAACTTCAGCTTCAAGCTTAAGTGAGTACTTGCCCAAGTGAAAGATGGGCCACCCAGAGACATTCAAAAGGCCAAGATGGGGAAGTCAAAGGAGAGAACCCCCAGGAAATTTGAGTTGTGTTTGCTCTCCAGGTTGACGGCACAGATGTAATATTTTTTCATACTCAAACTACTGGGTACTGTTAACACACTCACATAGTTTCCTGGAAGAACAACTTTGGTTAGGTTATATAGTTTTCACCCTTAAAAGACCCAACAAGTCAGAGACAGCTGCCATTCCTTTTGTCATGAGGGTTGATCTATTAGAAAGGGGGCACACAGTTTAGCCACTCCCCTAACTTGCTGCTGCTAAATCATTTGTAGCTTTCTTCTACCCTTTTCTTCTATCACATTTCTTAACCATGCTTGATGTTGAATGAGGGTGGGCTCATTCTAGAATAGCAACTATCATTTATGCAAAATTTTAAAACTCCAATACACTGTGTATGGGATACTACAAAAGTGTAAGTACAAATAGGCAAAAATACTTCAGAAAAATTAAAAATGGGAATGGGGCGAGGAGGGGGACAATGACACTTCAAGTATGTGCAAAGTGTTATTTTAAAATAGATGAAAGTGGCAAAATATTGAACATTTTAAAGTCAAGATGGTGTTTTATGGATGTGATCTTGAGTCTGAATGTTTAAGATATTTTAAAAAGAATGCTGGCATATTTAATAAATAGGAATCCAATATTATCTAACTACATTAATTTGTGAGAGAAAATATGTCAGCTGACCAATTATATCTGAGTGATAGATTATTTTTCATTCCAAGAGCAGGGCTGTGTCCGAGGCACCATATAAATATTTTAAGTATTTGTTCAAACTCCATAAGCTAGGTATTACCTTCGTTTTACAGATGAAGACATGACGACTTACATTAACTTGGCTAGTAATGCAAGGAAATTAGCAGTAAGGTCAGGATTCACACTGTCATGTCACACTGCTTAACCTAATAAAACTGACTCAATTCTGTAAAAGTGACAGGCCATGTGGGGTCCAGGAGGCTTAAAGATTTGACAAGGTGCTAGGCTAACCACCTCTCTGAAGTACAAGCCAAATCAGACATGTGGGTGCATGCCTATAATCCCAGCTACTTGGAAGGCCAAGGCAGAAGTATGCAAATTTAAGGTCAGTCTGAGCAACTCAGACACTATGTCAAAATAAAAAATAAAAGGTATAGCACCATAGATCAGTGGTGAGTGGTGGAGCATCCTGGGTTCAATCTCCAGTACGAGAGAGAGACAGAGAGAAACTAACCAGATCCTTGAATAGCTTTCTGCCCACATTGTTTTTCTGGTGTACTGGTTGTCACATTGCCTGAGTAAATGGGTTAAGTGATCTTAGATTTAAGAGCAATCACCAACTTCCTTCCCCCCCACCTCCCCACCCCCTAGTGGTGCTGGGGATGGAGCCAGGGCCTCACACATGCCAGGTGCTCTACAACTGAGTCACATCTCCAGCTGAGCAATCACCAAACAACTCCTGTGCTAACAGGGCAATGGTTTTACAGACCAGTTAGCCAAGTTCTTTAAAAAGAAAACGTGGTCACACAATGGTATCATACTATCTGTCAGACTGTGTTCTGTCCACATACTGATATATCAAGCACACTCAATGACAGCAGGAACCTCTATTGTCAATGGCGCTCCAATACCTAGCAGTGGCTGGCACACAGCAGGCACTAAAGGTTTTTTCAAAAAACTCAAATACTAATTAGTTGACCATTAAAAATAGAAAAAAGTGAGAAAATTTTCATAATATATTAAGCACATCAAGCAGCATAGGCATATAAACACCATTTTTAAAAATCATATGAAGTACTAACTGGCCCCCAAGGTTGCTCAGGAGTATTTCAGTCACAGGTAAATATGTAAACACCAGCAGCCCCTCACCCTACAACAGCAAAGAGAGTAAGGGCCTATGTGAGAAGTAGTTAGCCAGGTGCGGTGGCGCACACCTGTAATCCCAGCACTTGGGAGGCTGAGTCAGGAGGATCGCGAGTTCAAAGCCAGCCTCAGCAACTTAGCAAGGCCCTAAGCAACTCAGTGAGACCCTGTCTCTAAACAAAATACAAAATAGCGCTGGGATGTGGCTCAGTGGCTGAGTGTCCCTGAGTTCAATCCCTGGTTCAAAAAAAAAAAAAAAGAGAAGCAGCTGACGTGGAACTATCAGCCACTCAGAGGCACTAGAGTTGTCCCTGTAACACCAAGGATGCAAATGTGAAGTTGCTATTTTCTGTCCACATGGGGGAATCCATGGTCATGGATTTCTTGCATCCAGGTTTCTGATGCCCTAGGGGTAACCAGTCATCTAGGATAGCTCCCCAAAGTAAATGTCATGCAAGCCATGTGGCCTATATCATTAAGTCACATCTCAAAATCTTCAAATTCATCCACCCAGGCATTTTCATATTTGGTTAAACAATTTCATTCGTGGAGAAATAGCCCAGAAAATCCTTAGGAATGGATAGAAATCAAAATGCTAAAAGTAGCCGGGCGCGGTGGCGCATGCCTATAATCCTAGCACTTGGGAGGCTGAGGCAGGAGGATCTCGAGTTCAAAGCCAGCCCCAGCAACTTAGGGAGGCCCTAAGCAACTGTGAGACCCTGTGTCTAAATAAAATACAAAATAGGGCTGGGGATGTGGCTCAGTGGTGGAGTGCCCCTGGGTTCAATCCCCACTACCAAAAAAAAAAAAAATCCTGAAAGTAGAAATCTCCTATTAGATGAATAAGTTCTGGAGAACAAGGTAACAATTGTTAATAATAAAGTATTGTTGTATACCTGAAATTTAATAAGTATTCTTCACCACACCCACAGAGAATGGTTAAACTGTATAAAGTGACAGATCCATTGATTATGGCAATCCTTTCAATGTATACATAGTATACCAAAACATCACATATGTAAGTGCATGTGTAAATATATGTATAATTTTTAGTCAATTATAACTTGATGAAGCTAAAAAAAGGCTTATCCTCCATCATAGGATTAGGATAGCACAACTTTTACATGTGTTATCTCATTTGTTCTACAATGAGTTAATTCTATAATTACTTTATGAACTAAAAAGGCTAAGGTCGTATCTTGTGTACCAAATTATCTACATTCCAAAACTATATTTCAAGTTTTGAAAAATAATCACTTCAACAATATTAGTGTTCCAACATTCATATGCCAGAGTACACAAAAAGATGGAGTCCTGCTTCTAACACAAATATGGAGGCAAGATGTGCACAAAAGTAACAAAGTGCCATACAGAATAAGCAAGTACCTCCAAAGGTACAGAAGCAGAAGGCACTTCATATATATTTTGAGAAAGGGCATCCATATTTGTTGTGAGCTGCAATAAGGACAGAGAGCTTCACAGAAAAAAGACCTTGATAGGATCTTTCAAGATTCTAATTAAAACCTGAAAGAGCAATCCAGGAATAAAGACTGTGATTTGGGGATCAACACAAGCATCTGAATTACAATGAAGCAACTAGTCTGATTCTCAGCATTATCAAAATCCCAGTGTTTTCTGCAAATGGTCAAATGTAAAAATGACTGGGGGCAAAGGTGCAATGCAACAGGAGCAAAGAATAAACTTGGGGTGTCAAAGCAATCTGTGGGATGATGAATCAAACAAATTTAGAAAGACTTCCTTACCGCTGGAGTTCTCCAAGCTATCAGTAGCCTAATGTACACTGAGTCCCCACTGAGAGAAGGGAACTAGTCTTACTTGACCACAAAATCTTGCTTTCATTCAAAATAAAAATGCTAAGCATGGTGGTGCACACCTATAATCCCAGTGACTCGGGAGGCTGAGGAAGGAGGATCTCAAGTTCAAGGTAGGTTTCTGCAACTTAGCAAGTTCCTAGGCAACTTAGTAAGACCCCCATCTCAAAAAATAAAAAGTGCTGGGAGTGTAGTTAGTAGTTAAGCACCCCTGGGTTCAATCTATGGTAACCAAAAGAAAATTAAAAAAAAAAAGAAAAACCTTAGGAAACATTATAATTAAATAGATAACAAAGGCACAATACCAAGGACCTTGAATGCCAAGGCCAAAATGGATAGTCTGGCCTCAGTTCTTGTAACAAAGCCTGGATTTCCCATAGAACAAAGGATGATCTGCTAATACATCTTTAAGTTTGTACACTGTGGACTCACAACCAGAATCTGCGGCCCACATAATATGGCCATTTCTTCTACATTCCCAACAAAGGTTAGTCCCCCAACTTTCTGAGAACACTTTACAAAGGATTTGGAAGAAGCCAGCCTTCTTATGAAGATATTGAAGGGCCACTTCTTATTCTATGAGAATAAGAAGTACTAAAGGACTCCCAAGTATGGCATGATAAAAAGCTTTTTAAAATCTTGGAAGGTACTGAGCAATCTCTGCAAATTACAGATGGCAATGTGTTTTGTTATAAAAATCAGTTCAGAGCACTATAAGCAGCATTTAAATGAAAGGAAAATGAAAACACACACACACACACACACCAGCTACATCACATGAAGGAAGGGCAAGTAATGCTTTATGAACCTTTGGTCTTATGTTCTGGACTACAGTTCAAATTTCCTTTCTCACTTGAGTCACAGCTAAATGTTTGAAAGTCAATGCTCTTGAAGACAGAGGACTTAGGGCAGAGACTAGAGGCTGCAGCATTCAACCAGAAGGACATGGAATAAAAGCAGTAGGAATATAAACCTGAAACACTTAAAGAATATGGATGTGAGAAACTGATAAAAATGCCCAAGTTAACTACAACTGGATAATTGGGGGGAAAGGTGGCTATAATCATGAACAGGCAATTATGAAAAGAAGCTGGTTAAGTGGTATGCACATTTGGTTTTAAGAGATAAAGAGGACAGACACCCAGATGGAACCACCAAAAAAAAACTCTACTACACAACTTCATAAACAGGTCCACACATGACTTTAATTTGGTCACCTTTAACAACACTGTATTAATTCTCTTTCAGTTACACAACATTTTTAAATTTATGTTCTGTCCTCAACCAAGTGGTTATGACTTTTAAAAGCACATAATCACACTAAAGAACCAATACCATCAGTTAGTCTCTGGCTATTACATTATTTACCATCCCAAGGGCTTCACTTTGATTTAGCATTTGATGAATAAGTCCAGAAGGGCCTGTCATGTGGCTCTCTGCATGTGGACGATGATTTCATCAGCACAGGGATGCATGAGCTGCATGACCCCCACAGCACTGGCACCACTAACATCATGCCAGAAGGCGACCAGAGGCTGCCGTGGTGAGGGCCCATCCTGAGGGAAGCTGGGGGTTGCTCAGGGCCCCGCTGAGCCTCCAAAGGGGCACCAGGGAAATGGCTGAACTCCAACACATCACTTTATCCAGGACTGAAGCCCCAATATACATCAGAATAGACATAATTAAATGAGGCAGAATGGACTTAAAGGTAAAATGTCATCCTCAACATGCCCTCAATGAAGAATTTTGCTTTACAGAAGCCTTTTTATGTAGTTAATTACATTAATTACCAATATTTAAAAACATCCAACATTTCAGGGTTCTTAATCTGATTTATTAGACAGCAAGGAAATAACAGGTTTAGATTATACTACAAAAAGAGCTCGAACTGCTCTTAACAATAATGGGGCTTACTTGGGGAAAGATGGGGGGAAGAATTCTTCAGACTACTGCACAAGGACAGAGACTCCTCACCCTAAACGAAAGTATTAAAAAGTAAACAGGCAAATTTCTTGTAAGACAAAAAAAAAGAGAGAAATCCACATACTAAATAACATGTCCACAATGACTATAACACATCCCTTAGGGGATAAGCATGTATTTGTAGGAAGCAAACAAAGCTTTCCATAGAGAAACCACTTTCACGAGATGATTAGGTGGACCTGCAATGAAGAAAATACATTTCAAAAGATGCGTTCAGACTGAACTCATTTTTCACTGAAATACTTAAAAAATGAAAATAAGACCCTTCTCCGTATCAAAGAATTTTTAAAATTACACCACGGATAATCATGGTTTAAGTCCTACTCAGAGACATACATTTGCAAACAATATAAGTTAAAAATAAAAAGTGTGAGTGTGTAATACTGTTTGGAACTACTTAAAACAGGCCAAGCTGAGTTCGTGTTCTGCTTTAAGGAATTACTTTGAAATGAGTCTCATTCGCACTATAATTTTTTTCATTTTAACCTTAATCACCAGTGGCTGGACAACTAAAATGGACATAAGAACTGTATAAATGTCAGAGAAATATGTAAACCTCATTAATGTTTCCAAAAATTCATTTAGCGATAGAAACAGGTCCAAATAGATGCCTGTCTAAATGTACTGCAATTACGTTACAATTATTTTTCCAAATACACAGATATGCTCTGTCTTTTCTCAGCTCATTACTGACTCAAACAATTTGCCCTTCTGGGATCAATTGTTTGCTAATAAATAATTGTTTACAGTCACAAAATGATGTTAGGAGGTTTTCTTATTAGTTTTCCTTCTGCACCCTAATAAGATTGAAAACTAGCTGATTCCCAAGAGTCTAACCTTAACCTCGCTTTGTTTAACAGCCCAGGAAATGATGAACCATCTGCTTCAGAAAATAATGGACAGCCAAGAGGAAATATTGTTTAATTGTAGATTAACCTCCTCATGAGGCAGTCTGAAGCAGCTTTAGAATTAGCAACTACAACCAGAAAAAGAAAGGAATAGCTAAAGAGTGTTTTCCCCTACCATTTAAGGTCCAGAAAGAATGCAAAGGGATTTTTATAAACTCTATTTATTTACAAACATTTATTTCCACAGCGGAAACAAAAATCAAGGTCAAAACTAGTTCTTAAAAGTGCAGTCACTGCCCTCCAATTTTGTTTGCCCAAATACCTTTAATGCAGCAAACCATCAAACCATCTCATGCATTTAGGAAACTTTTCATTAAAAAAAAAAAAAAAAAAAGAAACAAAACAAAAACGAAAAAAAGAAAAAAGAAAACCTCTTTTCCATTATTTTCAGGTTCTTATAATATTAAAATTAATATTTTCCCTGGTTTCTTTGTTAATAGTAATAAATCCACCATTGGGGAGTACGAATTGTTTTATTATCATCAACATGGCACTTAAGTAAATGAAATCTTGTCAAGTACATGGTGACCTACAAGTTCAAAAGAAAAAAAGAAGAGCATGAGATCAAAATGGCCGGCCAGGACAAGAGATACAAAAGTGACAGATCAAATATAAACACAGCCCTTTATCCAACAGGCTTCACATGCTAAGACTTTTCTAAAGTCAAACCTGTAAAAGCATATCTAATACTGAATAGTTAACACTCTGCCCCCTCTTTGGGGCTCAACTGATTTAGCAAGAGTACCATACCCATGTTAATTGAGAAAAGTATAGGAATCCTGAAAACACTGTTATTCCACAAATATTTATTGAGGACTTTCTTCCAGGGCCTGGACATAGGGACATAGTATAGGACAGACACTATGGGAATTTTAGAGTAACATATGCCTGAGTATTAGTTTTTCCATAAGCATGGTAGAGATAATTAAAGTAAAAAGCTTTGCCCCATTGATATGAAAAAATGTAAATGATTTCTCTCAGTCAACAATTACAACCAAGAGCCAAAGACATCTATAAAAATTTCAAAACTAAGGAAATTTGCTATTCTAGGCAAAGGCATCTTACTCTGGATTTTCAATAAGACCTGAAGGTCATTTGCTTTGTGTAAATATTATAGAAATGACCTCTGTGGAGAGGGAAGATTTTTGGCAGTTCAGATTCTTAAATATCTTAAATAGAATTTACTAAAATAAATTATCCTTGAATTCCTCAACTTAATTTTGAAGCAATGAGCTAGTAATAACTCCAGAGATTCAAATAATAGTGTCTATTCAAGAAGAATGAGAGTTTGACATTCTTCTCTACAAAACAACTAGGCACAATTTTATCCATCAGACGTCTATCAACCTACGGATATTGAAAGCTTGGGAGAACAAGATAAAATCAACTCCAACCCTACAGTCAGCTGTAATATCAAGCAGGCATCAACAATGCTATTCATGAATTTAGAAAAATTAATAAATCCTGGGTTGAATGCAAGAAAAGGCTCAAATACAGGTGAAGCATACTCACTTGGGTTTTGTTTCTGCATCTGTCACTTGGCGAATGAAGATACCATCTTCAGGATGTTCCGTGTCATCCATTTCATACATATATGATGATGCTATTGCAAGTGTAGTCCCATCATTGCTGAAGGCAAGTGATGCGATGCTGGTAGGGTACCGATGAAACTGGCACAGTCGCTTTTTATTAAATGGATCCCAAATATTTACAAATCCATCAGAACCACCTGAAAGTTATTTCAAAATAGTTGAAATGGTTAACACCAGAAATAACCATTATCTTAAACATCTGATTTTTAAGGCCATGTGTTACATTTTCCCCAAGAAGTACTACAGATTTTTTCCCAAAATACCTTAAAAGCACAAATTTTAAAAGTAATTTTGCCAAAGTCCAAACAATGTTCAATTAATTTAAAAAACTACATAATAATCATTACATATAAGTTAGCAAGCCATACTTTACCTGTGGCAAATGTATTGTGGATATTGTGAAATGAAATGGCATTGACTGGGTAAATCTGCTCAATATTATTTTCTTTTAGTCTGTGACATTTGAAAGCATACTTCTTCTTCTGTACCTCAGGGCTTGGGTCCAAGTACTCAACGGCCACCCGGCCTTCAATAGAGCTTAATACATAGCCCTGTCAAGAGCAAACCAGAAGACAAAAATGGTAAAATCCCGCTTCCATAAACAAGGCACTAGTTCCCAAATTCAATCCATACTAAAGAAAGATGACTATTTCAGAAAAGGAAAAAAGTATGGCCAGGATTTAACAAAATATTTAAGCTGTACTGACAGTTACGACAATTCTAAAACACTAGCACATTAATTTGTGTTTTATCTTAAAAAAAAAAAAAAAAAAAAGCTATCATCACTTGCAAGATCACTGTGCCTTGCACATGATAATCAAAAAGGTCCAACGACTCCATCAAAACTAAACAAGAATTTTTAAGTGTTTTAGTACCATTTGTTTCCTGTCCACAAGGAACTCAAATTTGTTCCCTCAGTTAAAATACATTCTTTTATTGTTCTATGCCTTTTCATCTTTTAAAAGGCTGTAAGAACTGCTTGCTTCATTGGGAACATCAATAATCCAAACTGACTGGAATACAGGTCTTCCATTTCAGTCGTTCCCCCTCTTGCATTTACCACGGCTAGTCGGGGTTACACACAGCAGAGACTTTCAGGAATGGTTAAAAGTGTTTACAATTTCAAACCTTTCCTCACCTTTCCATGAAGTGACAACATGCTATAAAACGTAAGATAATATACTGAATACAAAATCTATGTTTTCTATCTTCATTTTTTTCAATCCTTTTGAGATAGGAGTTATTCCTAAAAACTGCTTATATGAAAAAAAAAATGCGGTAAAAACCTGTGTTAAATTTCTATTATGAAGTTGAGACAGTCTGACAGAAAATTTTAAATGTAAAGAAATAAAAATAAGTTCTACAATGCAAGCATTGTACAAGAACTTTTAATCACACATTTAAATCCCAAAGTTTCACCTAACTGCAATTCCTTGTCCTGGATGGAAATTTATAATTACCTGGAAAAGAACTGTGATCACCATATAAGATATTGGCCTTTTGAGATTAAAAAAAA
>JAJEJO010001880.1:0-82590 GCA_020662805.1 Glaucomys volans
TTTGAGAGCCAGAGGGTTCACACAGTTCTACCTTATGTCATTGGGACTAGTCATGACAGCCTTGCTCACCCTGGCAAGCAGGGGTCTGATACTTGGTACCTAGAGTGCTGACCACCCATGTGGGATGGTGTTTGTACCTTAGGAAGGGTGACCCTGGGAGACCTCAGAGGTGTGACATGTACATAAGGACTTAATAAGGAGGAACAGCAGCCAGCTGTGTGCAAGGGCCAAGGACAGCAGTTGGTGATCAGTGGAAGAGGGGACAAATCAGGGACTCAGACTCTGGAGGTAGCAGAGGAGAGAGGAAGAATTCTCACACATTTAAAGGGAAGACAGAGGCCTTGCAATTGGCTGGGATATGACACTGGAGATGGGGTATTGGGCTGGACCTAGGGAGAGGGTCATTGCCCTTGGCAGAAGTGGGAAAGGTGTAGCAAGTACAGTAGAGGCAGGCAGTGAACAGGGGACACTTTGATGTGAGGTTTTGCCTGGCAGGGGTGGGCAGTATAAAGTTCAGGGGAGGTCTGGACTGGATTTGCTACTTTGGAGCCAGGTTTATTCCATCCTGCAAGTTCCTTGTCACCTCCTGGCCAGAGGCAATGTGCCCTGCTGGCTCAGATAGTGCATCTCTGGGCCCCACCTGGTGGGGTCTGACTGCTTGGGCCCTTTTCTGAGTGAGCTCCCCTAGGAGAGGCAGGGCGAGGATTCTATTCCTGGGGAGTTGTAGCCCCCAGGACTGAGAAGGAGAGGGGAGCCACAGCATCTCATGACAATGGCCCCCTGAATGCTGCTAGGGTCTACCTGGCTAGGGCCCCGGGAGCAGTGGGACAGCACCACCCACAGCATTACACACCCAGAGCCCATGGTGGACTGCAGTGGCAGTATCCATGGGGAGAGGGGCAGTCAGGAAGTCTGCCTGGGGCAAGAATCACATCCTCAGGGGAAGGGAGAGCTGGCCTGCCTATGGAAGCTGCCTGTATTGTTCACACTTCTGGATTACTTGGTGATGGCCCTCCAGGGGAGCTGTCGGAGAGTGTTGGGCGTGTCAGAAGACCAAATTGTGGTCTCCCTGCCCTTCCTTCCCTTAATCCACTGGAAAACCCCCTGGTTATATTTGGAAGCCCACCTCAAAATTACCTCTTCTAGGAAGCCCTCCCTGACTTTCCATTTCAGAGTTCATCCCCCACCCTGTGCCTCCCTGGCACTCAGCAGAGATCCTTAATGCCAACGAGATCCTGCTGTGCTGTGATGTGAAGTCTGTCTCTTTGGCAGATGTGATTGTACTTGGGCTCTTCTGTTCAGTCTTATTGGCATAGCCTGGGAGGCTTCAGTGGATGCTTGTTGACTGAATAAGTGAGGGAAGGAAGGAACTAACAGAGGAGTTGTAAATGGCTTGTAGAGACTGGCTAGTCCTGCTTCCATGTTTTCCATATGGGGAAACTGAGGCCCAGAGGGGCTGTGACTCGCTTGAGGTCAGCCAGGAGGTCAGAGGTCCGAGCTAGTTCCCATTCCAGGATGCCTCTGCTATGCCATGTTTGGGGTTCCTGGGTCCTTGTGGGTTCCAGAACAAGGGAAAGCTCAGAAGCTGACAGGTTGCAGCACTCTGGGGGGCTTCCAGGTAAACCTGGAGTCAGTTGGGGTGTGAGGACAACATAGGGCCTTTGGAATGGGAAAGCAGCCAGGAGCTCTGCAGCCCCTGAAGCCCCGGCCATGGCCCCTTGGGCACTGCTGACCAGCAGCTGGGCCGGCACACCCACTGTCCCAGCCTCCTGTGGAACAGCCCCACCCCCACTGTCCCGTGCCTTCCTGCCTGGGCCCAGCCTCTGGCATTTCCCAAATGTCAGCGTGGCTGCCCTCTGAGCCGCCCCCTGTCCTGGGGCTGGTGAGTGTGAGTCAGAGAACCTCTGTGGCCAGAGCAGTCCGTGGGAGCTGGGTTACTGGCATGAGGTGTCCTTGAACCCTTTCAGCGTTGCTCTTTCAGTGACAGAGTTGACAGATGAGGAAGCCAAGGCTCCTGAGGCTCAGGTCATAGTGACAACCCCTGGAGCAGGAAGACCTTCACCCCTCCTCCCTACCTGCTCTCCACCACCTCATACTACAGACATCCCGAGAGGAGGGAGGAGCCCATTCCACAGGAGGCTGGAAGCCCGTGCCTGGCCCGGAGTGGTGGGGCCAAGGCCTCAGCACAGCTGACTTGGTCGGCAGAGCAGGCCCACTGGTGGCAGCAAGTCCTGGGTTGATGGCAGTGGGCCAGTGTCCCAGGGTGATGGCAGTGGGAACGTGTGTCTCTGTGTCTGACTGTGTAACTCATTTTGTATGTGCGTGTCTGCATGTGTGCCCATGTCTGCATGTATCCAGGAAGACACCCACACACGTTAGATACACACAAAAAACAGCACACACATTCAGATCCACGTAGACATACGCATAGACATTCGGACATAGACACAGACACAGACACACACCGAGACACATGCACAAGATGCACACGCACATAGAAAGATACATTCAAAATTAGTTACAGGATCAGGCACAGAGACACACAATCATACCCAGACACACACACACACACACACACACACACACACACATACACACGCACCCCTACATCTTTACCCATTGTTGCTGGAGTGAGCTTCCCACATGCCCTGTTTGGGGACACCTCAGAGGAGCTAGATAGGTCATCCCTTGATTAAAAAAACATGTTAGATAATTGATTATTAAGCTCTTGTTAGTTTGAATAGATTTTTAGTTTGACTTCCTGAGAAACAAAATAAATTATCATATTATATACACATAAGGAACATTCTACCTCTTCATATTTAATGTCTTTTACTTATTTTCTTACCTTATTGTGTTTTCCAGAAGATGCAAATCAATACCAAGTAACATCTGTTGTCCTTAGTTTGATCTTCATTGTAATGAGAAGGCCTTGAATGTGTTAGTAAGTCTGAAATTGGCCCTATAGTGCCCCTAGGTATTCATCATGCACAGTCTTCCCTATTCCTACATTAATTGCCAAGCAGATATATCAAGAATGGATATTCAGTTTCATCAAGGGCTTTCCTGAATTTAGCAAAATCATCAAATGGCTTTCCTCCTTGGGCCTTTTGATGCGTTGACTTGTTTAGCTTTTCTGAGCTGAATCATCCTCTTATTTGTGGAGTAAATCCACTGGGGCAGTCTCTATTGTGCTTAAAAATGCTTCTGAGTTCATTTTACTGATATGTTGCTATTTCTTTGGTTATTTTTCATATATATATATATTCATTGGTAAGAATTTATATGCATTTCCTATTAGGAGACACATTTGTCATATTTATAAATCATGTTATGTTAGCTTCATGAAATTAATAGGAAAAATTTTCAATGTGAATAGTGTGGTTGAAATAGTTTAAATATCATATAAAAATATTTTACTCTCAAAGGCCTGAAATAATTCATTTTAGGAACTGTCTGAGACACAGTTCCTAAAACTGTCTGTCTTTTCTTTTTCCCTGAGGTTTAGTTAGCTGTCAATTTAATTTGTTCTGTGGTTTTTTTTTTGGGGGGGGGTATTCTAAACATGTTTAGTCTATTTTGGTTATTTATATTCTCTTTTTTCTTCCTTTTTCTTTTTTCTTGTACCAGGGATTAAACCTGGGGTCGCTTAACCACTGAGTCACATCCCCAGCCTCTTTTTATATTTTATTTAGAGACGGGGTCTTGCTGAGTTGCTTAGAGCCTCACTAAGTTGATGAGGCTGGCCGGCTTTGAATTTGAAATCCTCCTGCCTCAGCCTCCCAGGCCACTGGGATTACAAGTGTATACCACCATGCTTGGCTAGGTTACTGTGTAGAAATACCCAGTTCAAAGAGCTTTCAGACCATTTAGATGAACTGATTCTTTTAAAGTTTGTTTTCCATATCCTTAAATTCCTCTTTTCATGCCCAGTGTAGTTTTGCATTTCCTACCTCTTTCCCTTCCTCTGTATCTCCCTCCCTTCCTTTTGTTGATTAGAATTGCCAGGGATTTATCTTTTGGGGTTTTCAAAGAACCAGGCTCTTGAATTTAATAAGCAGTACTACTTTTTTCTTTGATTAAATCCACTTGTTTACCTTTTAGAAATTCTTTTCTCTAGTTTGCCTTGCTACAAGTCTGTTTTATTTAGAAGCTCTCTTCTGAGTTTTGAATCCAGTGCTTAGTCTTATTGTAATATATTGAAGTCTATGAATTTTTCTCTTGAGTATAGCTTTGACTGAATCATTCTTATCATTTGATGTGGAATTTTCTTAAGGTTTATTTTTTCTTTTGTTGGTAATTGGAGTTTGCATTGATTCTTTAACACAAACATTATTTAGAAAAGTTTTTCAACCAAGTAGGTATGTGTTTTGGCTCATTGTTTTTCTTATTTTAACAGCCTGAATTTTGATTCATTGTACACAAATGGGGTACAACTTTTCATTTCTATGGTTGTGCACGATGTGTTTTGCTTATTGATATCCGGCTGTGTTCCTATCATTCTGTCACCTGACATTTTGATTTGGGGTCTTTTCTTCCCTCCCCTCCCCTCCTTCCCCTCCCTCCCCTCCCTCCCTTCCTTCCTTCCTTTTTTCCTTTCTTCCTTCCTTTTCTCTCTCTCTCTCTCTGAACTGAGGGCCTCATGAAGAATGACATCCCCAGACCCTTTTAAAAATTATTATTTTATTTTGATGAAGGATCTTGCTCAGTTGCTGAGAGAAACCTTGATCCTCCTGCCTCAGCGTCCTGGGTGGCTGGGGTCATAGAAGTACACCAGCACGCTGAACAGGTTTAGGGACTGTGTTTGGCCTCACTGGTGGCATGACATCTGACAATGTAGCGGAGACTCCTAACAGTGGAATGAATGTGCCTCTCTTCCTATGGCCCTGCATTTCATATGTGACTCCTTACATTTCTGATTGTCCATCCCAAGAACATGCAGGAATTTTATCAGTTGGGCTTCCATTCCTTGTTAGGAACTGTAGCAAGTTCTGGTTGTTGTTCTGCTAGTTTTTCTTGCCCATGAGGAAGTGCTTATGCATTTTCTGGGTACAGGTTTGTGTTCTCTGGAGTTTGCCTCTAATAGAGATGTTTCTCGTATTCTCTACTTTCAATCACTCAACACAGCACTTCTGACACCAGATTCTCCAGCACACATCAGCTATCCCACAGGTTAAGAATTTAGTACCCAAGCCTGCCTCCTTCTTCTGATGCCAATCAAAACCCCCAGGTTGTGACCTGTGCTTCTAACTGCCAAGATGAATCAGGGTTCCCATGACCCTCTTCTCTGCTTTGATTAGTTTTCTAGAGAAGCTCACAAGATTCAAGGAAACACTTTATAATAATCTGGCTTATTATAAAGGATACAGATAATATCAGATGGAAGAGATGCATGGGACAAAGCATGAGGGAAGGGGTGTGGATCATCCATGCCTTTGTTGGGCATGACACTCTCTAGGAATCCCCATATGTTCTGCTGTCCAGAAGCTCGCCCAATCTAGTCATTTTGGGATTTTATGGAACTGTCATTATATATGCATGATTAATTACATAATTGGCCACTGGTGATCAACTCAACCATCAGCCCCTCTTCCTTCCTCCTAGGTTGGGGTTGGGGTAGGACAGGATTGAAAGTTCCAACCTTCTAATCACATGGTTGATTCTCCTGACAACCAGCCCCATCCTGAGGCTACTTAGGAACCCTCAGCCACCAATCATCTTAGCATATCACTTTGGAGATTCTGAGGGTTTGGGAACTCTGTATCAGGAAAGGGGGTGAGGACTAGATAGATAGATCTGTATATAGATACTTAGATCTATATCTTATTATAAATCATATCATCACAGTCTGTGTCTGGTTAACATGGCAGGAAGTCCCAGGGTGCAGGTATTAACCTGGGCTAGTTTCCCGACTCTGCACTATCCTTAGCCCCCATGGCTATGCCTTATCTGGAGGTGGACAGCAGTGCCCTCCTAGGAAAGTGTGGGGTGTTCCAGCACTGGAAAGCCCTCTGCCAGTGTCACTCATTGGCTGTGAGCCTCCTGGGCAGTTTCAGGAGAGACAAAACTCAACTGCTCAGCCTGGGGCCCCCCAGACCCTGGCCAGATCCCCATTTTGCAATGCTGCACTCATGGCCCCACCCCATAAGCTCTTCAAGGGTGGCCTCTTCTGATCTCTCTGGACTTGGCCATTCCCATCTACCTTCATGTCACACCTGTCCTTTTTCCTGAGCCCCTTGTTGCCTTCCCTGAATAATATGTCTGATCATGATGTTCATACTCACAGGGTTCAAATTCCAGCTCTGCTGCTTTTTAACTTTGAAGCTCTTTGATGATATTAACCCTTTGGGCATTTTCCCCCTCGTCTGTAAATTAGAATGGCAGGAGGTGAGATGCCCTGGGGAGGAACAGAGGTGACTATACCACTGGTCAGGGGATGAACTCCCAGAGCCATTGCCCACAGAGCATGTGGTAGGAAGGGTCAGGACATGTATCCTGTCCTGTCCCAGAGTGTGCAGCCACTGGACAAGGCCATAGTTCTTCCAGCCCAGCAGGAGCTGGACGCCCCTTTGTGCCATTCCCTCCCCACTGGCCAACACAAAACCCCCTGCTCCCATGGCATTCAGAATCTCAGGGGGGCCGCTTTGGGTGTCTGCCAGGAGGATGACAATTCAAGCAAGGAAATTGATTTTTATTTGTTTTTAAGCACAAAGGAAATATCTTTTCTTGGTCTAATTAGATGTCATTTTAAAATAAAAAAACTCTCTGTTCTTTTTTACATTTCTCAGCGCCCAGAGAGAGTACGAGCTGCTCACTCTTGGAAAGGCCTTCCTCACCCGTCCTTCCCTCAGACAAGCCTTCCAAGGGCCAGCAACTCTGAGCCAGGCAGCTTATTGTCTCTGTCTTGTAGTCATGTGTTGTTGATCCTTGTCTGGCTCTCAGCCTGACCCAAGACTTGGGGTGTCTTTCTGTTGGAGCCAAGTGAGACCCTGGCCAGTGTGCTGGGCTTTGATTAGCAGCAGGAGACTCTGTCCCAGCAGTCTTCAGTGGATACCCCACCTAGGAAGGGGACCCCAGAGGGGCAACTCCAGTTGGGGTGAGGATGTATATCCTCCTTCCCTTCTCTGTGGCCCACTGAGGGGACTCCTCGTAATGACAGAACTGCCTTCCAAGATTATCTTAGTTTGCCTTGTGTTCAAACCTGTACCCAGCTTGGCCTCCTGGAGTCCCGGAGCTGTACCCAAGTATAGAAGGCTCTCAGTAACCCCAGTTAAGTCCCAAGGAGTCAGCCAAGAGGGAGTGAGGCCAGAGGTGGGGAGCTTGGGGAGGCCCCAGACCGTGCCCTGGCCCTAGGGCAGCCAAGTGGGAGGCAAGGAGGCAAGCCTGCTAGAAAGGGCAGGGATTCTCTGAAATCCCACCTTCTCCTTCTCTGGGCCTCTTGAGGCTCAATAGTGGGACAGTTATTTGTGAACAATGACATTCAGTCTCCTGAGCAGCCACCAGAAGAAGCTGACTGGACAAAAGGGGAAAAGGAGGAGGAAAAAAGAAAGAGGAAAAAACCCAGACTTGGCAGAATTTGTGTTTAGGAGTGTGAAAAGGAGATGGCAAGATTCCTTCAATGCAGATAGTGTTTGGTAATAGAAAAAAATTGGAGAAAAAAATGAATCATGTTTTTAACAAAGGTTTTATTATCAGCATCGCTCCTCAGCCTGGGCCTTTGTGGAGAGGGCGCCCAGTGAGGTGCTGCAGCTAGCACTCCAGTTCCCATGGCAGCCGCCTTCTTGCTGGAGCCCGGCCTGCAACCCTCGTGTCAGGCCTTAGGACCACCCAGGCCAGCCCTGAGGCTGCATAAAGGTAAACACTGCCCTTCTTTGCAGCACTGGTGAATACGATTTCTTGAAGTTGGATTATGTGAAAAACAATGTCTTGCCCCTCACCCTCTGGCCATCTGATGCCCACTGGTTTGGGAGGATGAGAGTTGGGGATTGCAGGAACTCCTTAGTTCCTATCCTAGGGATGGGGCCAGCCTTGCCCTCCCAAGGACTTCCCTTGCAGAGGTCACGGGTTCAGAGGGAGGAGGGGTAAGAACTTAAGTTACCTATTGGCCAAGGAGGTGTATCACCCCATACCTTTCAGCCCACCCTGGACCAGAACCAGCTCTGAATAATCCCACATGCCTGGGATAGGGCAGTGCGAACAGGTCAAGGAATCAACCCTGATAGAAGTAGGAGGCAGCTTCTCCCTTTTCTCTGTCTGCAGCGGGGGCCCTAGGTAGGCTGTCCTGGGCATGGTGGGTGTCAGAGGGAACCAGGTAGAAGGCAACGTTAGCTCTTATAATCCATGTTTAGGACAGCAGCTAGGAGACCAGCAGGACAGGCGCCCTTTAGAAATGTTCTGCAGTTCCGATGCCACAAAACCCACGAGGTGCTGGGTGTCATCCCAGCCTGTAATTCCATCAGCTGGGGAGGCTGAGGCCTGAGGATCACAAGTTCAAGGCCAGCCTCAGCAACTTAGCAAGAACTTGTCTCAAAATAAAAAATATAAAGGGCTGGGGATGTGGTTTCATTGTTAAGCATCTCTGGGTTCAATCCCTGGTACCAAAGAAACAAAAGCCAAAATCACCAGGTCCTGAGGCTTCCTGAGCTGTATTGGTTTGGTTGGTGCTGTCAGCCTGTGAGCAGTGCTGGAGGTGATGTCTTAAGGAGGAGAGTGCTGGCCCCAATGGGTGGGACGGGCTAGCCTCCAGCCATCTCAGGGCCAACCTGGGCTTGCAGCTGGATTCTGCAGATCCACCATGTGGGGCACCAGCAGACAGAACCAGGACTCTGTGGAAAGGAGACACATTTTACTCACGGGAGATCTGGGAGCTTAGGTTTGGGAAGGGTAGGCAGGCCCTGCAGAGAGTTTCCTGCAGTTCCTGAGGCAGGAGAGTGAGTCCAGACTGGACCACCTGGGGAGGGCCCTTCTAGCCCTGGGGTGAAGGAACATGAGGGATGGCATCAGGTTTGGGATCCAGAACCCACCACCAGAAGGTGACGGGGCACGAAGTAGGGTTGAGCTTCCAGGGCCCTGGCTCCAGGCCCCTCTTGCACCCACTGAGGTGTCTAGAAATGAGGCAGAACTAAGCTGAAGACTCTCACACAGGTGGTACTCACCTGAGTATACTGCAGGTGATGCCCAGAGAGGCTGGGTCACTGACAGGTCACCCTGAATTCCTCATTTAGGACTTGGGTGCAGGTTTCTGGCTGTAAATGAGGATGGAGACTGCAGCCTGTGGGAAGGTGGAGCAGGGAGTGGGGGCAGGGGGTGTGGATTGAGGGATGCTGAAATAGTGGAATTGTGATGACAGGGGTGTTAGAGAAGCCAGGAGCCAAAGGAAGACAGGAGAGGGAGCAGCTGGTTGTGCCCCAAGTAGAAGGGTCCCTCCTTCTCCAAGCCTGCACCTCTGCTAGCTGGATTGTCCCATTGCCCTTGATGCAGGTGGGAGCTCAATGACTGTGGGGAAGTGTCCTGTTCATGTCCAGTTACCTCCTTTCCCTGAGTTTTCTGGTCTGTGAACCCAATTAGGGAACTGGAGAGGATGGGGAAGGAAGGATAGGGGAGGTAATGGGCACAGGGTCTCTGCCATCTGACCTGTCACCAGGAAACCCAGGCTGGGGAGAGAGGAGGAAAGGTGATGCCTCTTGCTGCAAGGAAGGGAGGAGGTCTTCAGAGGCTGGCCTCCTGCCCACTGTTCCCAGGGCCAATGAACCTCTACCCAAACTGGGAGGACACCCTGACCCTTCACCTCTCCCTTTGGGATGCATGAAGTGACTAGAGCTGTCTCTCATCCAAGGAGTGGGTCAAAATCATCTGATGCTCCGGGTGCAGTGGCACATGCCTGTAATCCCAGCAGCTCGGGAGGTTGATGTAGGAGAATTACAAGTTCAAAACCAGTCTTAGCATCTTAAGGGAGATCCTGTCTCTAAATAAAATACAAAAAAGTGCTGGTGATGTGGGTCCGTGGTTAACCACCCCTGGGTCCAATCCCTGCCCTCCCCGTAAATTATCTGATGCAAATTCTCTGGCCCACTAAAGCTGACCTAGAGATTTGCATTTGCACAGGAATTAAAGGTATGCCCTCCTCACCTACTCCTTCATGCATTTAAACAAGAATTTCATTTACAAATTTAACCTGAATTGCAAGTTCCTGGCTTCGAAGCCTCCTGTGTGAAGTGAGTACCTGACTTCCCACACACACTCTCAGCTCCAGCCAGTTCACCTCCCTGAGACTGTTCACTGCCAAGGGATTCAGGAACCACCTGCCTGATCCAAGGAGATTCTCTAGGAACTAGAAACTTACCTCTCATGTTTGGGCCAAAGGATCCATCCAAGACCCATGCAGGGCTGGGCATTGTTGGGCAGGCAGTGGGCAGGGTGCTCTCCTCCACAGTGGGATGTGCCCTCAGTCACTGGCAACCTGGCTCTAGTTGGCATGGGGGCACCTCCACACTGCTGGAGACCTTGACCTGGGTTCCTCCACAGATCCACATTTAGGATGACACATGCACCCATAACCGATAAATACTTGTTTTGGAGTGATCGAGCCAGCCAGGAAGGACTTCCCTGACAGCGACTGTGTGAAGGCTCGTACTGCTCTTTCCTCTAATAGCGAGGTTCTTCTTTTTCCAGAATTCTCCTTCAAGTGTTTGCTCAAAACTCACCTCTACAGGAAGGCAAGCCTCATTGGTGGTCCAGGTTAAGGTTACTATTTTCCTGTACCCAATCTCCTGACCACCTGCTTCTTCTGCTGACCACAGCACTGAGCCTCCTCTAACTCTTACCTGTGTGGTTGCCCTGTGCCAGCCTTACCTGTTCCAGTGGCTTATTTGTAGGGCGAGAGGGCAATGAAATTTCCTTCATTTGGATTTGCAGTGGCTAGGCTGTTCCTTGTTAACATTTCTGAATAAATGAACAAGGAGGAAGCGCTCTGGGAAGCACCTCACCTCCTACCCACCCCTGTGCAAACAATTTCAAGGGACTAGCCTACACTGGAAGGGCAATTGCAGTCCTTTTGGTAGTGTCCATGGTAGAGTGAGTTCCTGTGTTTTCTGGCCAGGTCCAGGTGGCCAACATGGACCTGACAGTGGCCTCTGAGCATGCTCTCTTGGTTATGTGACCCAGCAGGGTGGGGACATAGGGTTGGCACCCAGATCCCTGCAGGAACACTTTCTCTCCCCCACCTCCTCCCTAGCCAGCAGAGGGGAGACTGGCAGGATGTGTAATTTTCAGTTGCTAATTGTGATGCCCTGCAGCTTGCTGAGCTAAAAATAGTCTTGGTTTTTTTGTTGAGTAGGTTAAAAAATAGAAGCCCCCATGCTGCCTCAGAAAGAAGCCCCCACCGTCAAGCCTGGCAGAGGCAGGGGCTGCCTCAGGCCCCTCCTCCACCCCCTGGCAGAACCCCAGGGACTCATGCAAAATGGGCCCTGAGGGCCATTTTTGTTCCATTTTTCCAGGAAGCTGGGTTGTTTCCCTTGAGGTCACAGATAAGCTTCTGGGAGTCCAGAAGTCCCTGGAATCATACAGAAATGTGGTGGGAATGTGCCTTTGTCCATGTATCTTGGCAAAGGTCTCAACCTTCATCTCATGCTCAGATGGTCCTGCCCTTGCCAGGAACACTTAGGGGCAGTGTTAGGGAGTTCAAAAAACACAGGGCTTTGGGGCTTTGGGCAGGCAGGCCTCGGCAGATCCACACGGCGCTGCCTGCCTCAGCAGCCTGGTGCCATCTCAGGAGGTGAGTGTTAGTGTCCTCATCAGAGAAACGGGACTCTCCTGGTTATGGGAGAATTTCATTTACGTGAGACGAGTTTTGGAAAGCCCAGCACAGCTCGACTAACTCCTGATGATGGAAATTTAAAGTGCAAGGTTAGTGAAAAGTCCTTTGACCTTTCTCAAAAATTTTTAAAAATTGCATATTCCAGAATCTGGAAGGGACTTAGAATTCTGAATGTGTGCGGAGATGTGCCCCAGACAGCTCCCCTGCAGAGGTGAATGGAGGAGGCTGACCCTGGTCCTGTCCAGCTGTATAAGAAACACCCTTCCGCCGGGCGTGGTAGCCACGCCTGTAATCCCAGCACTTGGGAGGCCGAGGCAGGAGGATCGCGAGTTCAAAGCCAGCCTCAGCAACTTAGCGAGGCCCTAAGCAACTCAGTGAGACCCTGTCTCTAAATAAAATACAAAATAGGGCTGGGGATGTGACTCAGTGGCCGAGTGTCCCTGAGTTCAATCCCTGGTTCCAAAAACAAAAACAAACACCCTTCCTTAGGCTGCTGTCCACGCTACCCGCTGGATGGGGTTTATTGGGTTTGAGGATGGGCCATACCCGCCAGAGCTACCTTCCAATGTTTCTCCCTTTGTCCTTCTGGAGCGGAACAGGGTGCTCATGTCGACACCCAGGGCTGGGTATATTAGGAGGTGAATGCTGTTTTCCCCTTCCTTTCCTTTCCTGGATGTTCCTGGAAAGTGGATTTAAGTTGGAATCAGGTAGCGGAGTCTACAAAGCCTAAAGGCCTGAGAGAACTCATGAGTGGGAAAGGTTGTGGCTTTTCCAGTGTGGCTTCTAAAGGATGAGGGCCTGCCCAGCCTGGCCATCCTTCCTGCCCTCCCCTCCCACACCAGCATTTTGCCCAGAGACTTTAAGGCATCAAGATGGAGGCTCATAGCAGAGATAAGAGCATGTCCCTTGAAGCAGACTCACAGCACTGGGGCTCCAGTGAGGAGTGGAGGTGCAGGTGCACAGGACTCCCAGGACAGGTGTGAGGAGGGATGACCCTGTGCATGAATGGGGCTGTGATTGGATGCTCCTCTAGAGTCGACATCATTTATATTCCGTTCCCAAGCATACCTGAGTAAATTGTTTGTTACAACTTCAGCTGTAGGAGCGAGTCTTTTCTGAGGCCACTGGGTAGTATTGGGCCTCCCTTGCATCCTGGATCTTGTTGGGCTCTCATTCTCTGGGCATCCTTGGTACAGGAGGCAGGAAGAGCACAGAGAGGTAGGAAAGGATGTCGCCATGAACCAGGCCTGGACAAGAGCAAGTGTGGACCTGAGATGCCAAATGCAGTTGGCCCTGCTGCAGGAAGGCCAGAAGCTCTGGTCTAGAACTTCTGGGTCTCCATTGCAGCTGCAGCTTTTGGGACCAAGAGCCTCGGGTGATAGGGTGAGATGTAGGGTCTCTGAGTGTGTTTCTAGGACAACTGGAGTTTGTGAGAGGGAGTAGTGACTGTATCCAACTCACAAAGGTGTCCACGTGTGTGAGTATGGCTGCCTCTCTTGGGGCATGTGTCTGGCTCTTGGCCAGCAGCAGATGTCCCTCTGCTTGTGCTGCCTCTGGCCTGGGCCACTTGAGAAAGCACTGGTGCAGAGAGTAGCAGTGAATCTCTGAAAGTCCCTTGAAGAGACTATAAAAGGTAACTCCATACATACTTCCCTGAAAAATGTTCCCCAAACCCTCCTTTCTGTCTCTCCCAGAGTGGGTCATGGCACTGGGCCACCCATGATCTCTCCTCTTACTCTCTCAATTTGTTCGGGTTCTCAAAGTCTCTTAGAACCTGACTCCCTGACACTGCACTTGTGCATTGTGTTCCTTAGAAGGTGCAAGTATGCACATGTATATGCACGTGAGTTACGGTGGAGCTGTGAATACTCAGAAGCTAAAGTTTGTGATTGTGTCCCCTAAATGGGATTCTTTGCCTGCGTTGTACTAGGCAGAGCTCCGGAATGCAACTTCCAGGCTGAGCAGAGCCCTGAGAGCAGTGCTCACGTTCAGTCCTATAGCATGCCCTCATGTGAATGTGTTTTCTAGGCCCTTCATGCATCCCATGCTTGCTCTCCTCACAG
Organism: Glaucomys volans; assembly: GCA_020662805.1. Taxonomy (NCBI): domain Eukaryota; kingdom Metazoa; phylum Chordata; class Mammalia; order Rodentia; family Sciuridae; genus Glaucomys; species Glaucomys volans. The sequence goes on from JAJEJO010001880.1 coordinate 13,879, forward strand.
TCACCATGAAGTTCAGGTGCCAGAGTCAGCTAGTGCTCACACAACTGGAGTAATTGCCCAAACCAACAGCTGGAGGGAGGCTGGCCTGTGTGGGGGGCTCCAGATCCCTCACCCTCTGGGTATGTGGAGCATTAGCATGTGCATATTCTGCACTTTGGAGGGACACAGAAGCAAGATGATGGCTGCTTCTCCAGGCCCACCTTCCCTGAAGATCAGAACCAATGTGAAAGCTTATGTATGAACACTTCATTGGGAAATATGAAATCCTGCTCCCAGGGGAGCAGGAGACAGGGAAGCAGAGCCAATAGACAGCTGGGATGTGTTCCAACATCAGTCAGTCTCACCAGATGTCTTTGGGGAGCTCTGACAAGCTTTTGTCCCTCTGGAGTGAGGAGAGGGCATTTTCCTATGGGTTCTCATGCCCCATAGATCAACGATTGTGTCACAAGGTATTAACAGTTTCCACGTTACCTGTGCCACCCCTGCTTCTGGATTGTGCACACACAGGTCCACATGGTCCACCTGTCTCATGCATCAGTGAGAGCATGCAGTTGGGCCAAGTCTGATGGCCCTACAACCCTAAGTCAGAAGCCATAGGTCATAACCATAGGTCAGAATCGGTGGTAGATGACCATGGGCCATTCGGGTGCCATTGAGGCCAGGTACAGATGTGGGTGATATAGAACCATATCTGGTCCATTCCAGGGACACAGCCACATGGTTTGCCATCTCCTCACTCTACCCTCACATAGTCTGCATGAAGGTGGGACAAGCAACCCTACCTCCAATGACAGCTGAGAAAACTTAGGCTCAGAGCATCCCAGAAGTTTCCCCTTGGACTCAGAGAACGTCCCTTGACTCCACATTTCTGACTGTGCCCCACAGTCCTGGGCCCAGAACCTGCAACCACAGGAAAGGACTCAGGCATGTGTGATCACATGGCTACTGTGAGGGTGCAGACAAAGCATTGAAGGAGCAACAGGCAGAAGACTCGGGGCTTCTGCTGCATGGGGACTCCCCAAGGCTGTGTTACCTGTGCTGGGCCAGTATGGGGGGCAGTAGGTTTGAGCCCTACAGAGGAGGGGCTATAAGACCCTACAAGCCACATCATGTTCTGGGGAACAGAGATGCTGGATGGGGATTGGGGCTGTCTGAGTCAGGAGTCAGGCAAAGTGGTGGTATGGGCTAGCAGTGAACTGGAGGAGCTGCTGGGGAGAGGACAACAGTGCAGCTGAAAGAAGCCCCTAGGCCTGGTTGCTTTGCCCACCTCCCCTCTGGCCGACCAGATGTTGTTACCCAGGCCAGCAGGTAGCAAAGGGCCTCTGGGACTCTGGTCCCCTTCAGGGACCAGCCATCAGCTCTCATACAGAGAAGCCTCCTCCTTCCATGGTGCCCCAAACAGCCAGGTAAACCCAGCTATGGAAAATGGTTTCTACCCAGCTGGTGGGAAGGCCCTTCCCTCTCATAGCCTGAGTCCTGTCTTGTCTGACCGTCTCTCATGCCCACCTGGTGGGAGCTGGGCAGCTTTCAAGGCTTGTCCTCAGGGGGAGAGTGAGTCACCTGCACCTCCCTCCCTGAGAGCACAATGTTTTTCTGAGTCGATTAGGTCTATAATTAGAAGGTGGTGGCCTTTCTGCCTGAGCTGAGGAGGAGGTGCTAGGAGTTGAGAGGAAGCCAGCTGGGGCTACCATTTTGCCCCCTACTCCCTACTGCTGGCCTAGGCTGCTGCTTGGTCTAGGCCAACTCCATCTAACTTGGAGCAGAGGTGAAAGTGGGTCCTAAAGAAGGCGACCCACACCAGCCAGCTTCATCCTTACCAATCCCTTTGCTTGGTCTTCGGGGTTTCCTGAGCTCTCTGCAGTGTCCACAGCCTGGCAATGGGGTTTGTAGCCAGGAGCAGCAGAGGCAGGAGAGAGCCTGCCTGGGTTTCCTCCTCCCATTTGCACCTGGAAATTCTTGGAAAATGCCAGTGCCTGAGTTGCCCCCTAGACCAGTTAAGTTAGACCCATTGGGGTGGGAGCTGGGCAAAATGGTTTTGAAGAGTCTCAAAGATGTGCGACCTCAACTGAGGGCACCTGGTTTAGCTGGCACAATACACTTGGAGCCTGGAACTCAGTGGGACAGGTTAGTGGCCTTTTATCCTTCCTGCATGTGAGTTACCTGCGTGTCTCAATTAGATGCAGATTTGACCAGCAGGCCTGCCCTGGAATAATTTGTGCATTTTAACCATGACCAGGTGCTACTGCTGCTTGGTTTTAGAACATTGGCACAGGGTTGGCTTCCTGAGTCCTGGCACACATGTGACTTGTGAGGGATGCTGAGCAATTTTACAGGTAGGAGTCAGCTCCCAAGGAAGTGATAACCAGCTAGTGCAGGCACCTTATTTTGAGGGATTATCTGATCCTTCCCACAAACCTCTGCAATAGTTAGTGCTCCCTCCACCCATTAAGGTTCCCAGAGGTTGAGGATCCTGACAAAAACCCACCTCCCTTTGTGGCTAGTTGCCTTGAATTCTGGTCCTCTGTGATCTCACTGTAGGACCTGGAGTGTACTTAGCCCTCAGTGCCTTGTTCTCATCTTTGGATGCTCTCAGTATGGGGTGGTGTTACATGAGAAATAAGTGAGATGATTCAACACTAGCACTTAGTGTCACTTATGGTACATAGGATGTAAGGAGAGTGTTAGCTAATGCTGAGTGTTCCCTCCCATGTGGCCTCTATGGGCTCTGCCAATTCCCCAGGGGGGGTGTTCTGAGCTCCCACTGAACCTTGCCTGCCTTGGGTCTTCTTGCTGATCCTCCATCCAGGCCCCTGCCCTTAAAGGTGACCTGCTCCTACTAGACTCATCTGTCCATTCTCCAGCAGCAGAATTACAATAAGCTGAGTCCCCAGGCTGGCTCCCTGCCAGCTCCTGGTCTTCCAGGCAGGGCTCCCCAGCACTGGGGCAGGTCTCCCTTTGGCAAGGGCTGTGTGTGAGCAGTGTGTTAGGGCATTCTTCTCTTTCCCACCATGGCACCTTCTGCCTCTTCCAAGGGCAGAACATCTCATAACCCCAGGGGTTGGGATGAGGCCTTGTGGGTCAGCAGTCTAGGCTTAATCCAGGGAGGTACCTGGGAAGGACTTGAAAATTCTAGGATTTCCTTAGTTGAGTCTGTTCCCACTGGGCCTCTGATGCATCATCTGAGAAATGAAGGGTTCACTCACATCAGTGATCCTTAGACTTGAGCACAAGAAGTCCCTAGAGGGCCATTCAAAAATAAATGTCAAGTTTATCTTTGAGTTTCTGATGCAACAAGGACAGGGCCGGGCATGAGAATGTTCATCTAAAGTGCATGAGGTGCCGCTGCTGCACCAGCCTCACTTTGAGACACACTGTCCTCCGCATCCTGGAGTGGAGGCCGCCCTGAGCCTGGGGCTGATCGAGGGGGCTGAGCCTGCAGTGTGATTGATGTACTATGTCATGGGGAGGTGGCCCTCTGCTTGTAAAGCTCCTGGAGAGCAGTCCCCGTGGCCCTCTTACAGCAGTCTTCACGGCTATTATCTGCTTGACATAGTGGGAAAATCCAGGCAGGGTGGCTCTGAGGCTTGCCCTAGGCTGCAAGGCTGGGCTGACCCTCATGGGCTGCGCAGTGGGCCACGAAGCCACAGGAGGATACGGAGCCCTCTCTACTGCTTTCCAAATACCCCTCTGAGTACAAGGACCCCCTCCTAGGGGTTCCTAGTATAAGGAACCCCAACAGAGAGAAAGCAATGTGGCCTTGAGTCTGTGCCAGGGGCCAGTGAAGCAAAAGCACCTCCTTGCCATGTCTGTGCCCCCTGCCATGGCAGGAAGGTCCAGTTCCGCCACCTGGCCTCAGCTACCTATTCCCCATGCCCACCTGTCCCCCAGGGGTGGGAGGGTGAGGCTAGCCACGTGTGCAGCCGCGGGAGGGAGAGCACACTCCCAGGCCTGGGCTTTGGAGCTGCATTGCCCTTTTGCACTTGACCAGCTGCCTGATGCAGGGGGGAATCCGAGGCCTGGAGGACTTCAGAGTCTCTCCTGCTTCATGAGAACTTCCAGAAGAGGCCTAGCTGCAATGTTAGGTGGGACCCTGCAGCCCCCATCAGGGCAGGCCACAGGGGACAGCCCTAGGGAGGCCGACAGGATGCCATCCTACCTGCTCAAGCATCTACATTTCATATTCCACATGTCCAAAAACAAGTTCCAGATCTTTCCCTAGACCCTGCCTTCATGCTCTGTCTTATGCTGGTCAGTGTTCCAGGACTGAGACAATCCTTCACAGTGTCCAGGGTTGGCCGTGCCTCTGTTCCTCTGCTCCTACCTGACCTGAGAGTTTTCCCTTGGTTATGGCAAATCTGGCCAAGTCGTTTCCAGATGCCTCCCATGAAGGCTCCCTTAATGTGTTCAGAGTGGCTTCCTCTCACTCTGCCATGTGGTCAGCCTAGTCTCAGACCACTGTCCCTGCTCATCCTCTTCATACACACTGGCCTCAGGACTGTCTCTCATTCCTAGGATGTTCCTTTCTTATTCCCAGGAGCTGCATGGCCAATGCCATTTTGTATACATCACTTTTCCCCCAGGCTGCCTTGACCACAAGCTCCCTGTATTTCCTCCTGGCATTTTTTCCACAATTTCTCTTTTCCCCCTAGGAGGCAGGCTTTGTGTCCAGGCCCCTGGAATGAAGCCTGATGTGCACAGAGCAGGTGCTGAAGAAACTTTTATCAGGCATGCGCTGGCTGAGGGACCACTTGGGTAGTACTGCTGGGACTCTCACCACATACCCCTGAATACATGCAGGCTGCCTAATGGCCTTATTCTTCTCTTCTAGGAAACTATGCCCCAGACATCTGTGGTCTTCTCCAGCATCCTTGGGCCCAGCTGTAGTGGACAGGTGCAACCCGGCATGGGGGAGCGGGGAGGTGGGGCCAGTAGTGGCTCTGGGGACCTTATTTTCCAAGATGGACGCCTCATCTCCGGGTCCCTGGAAGCCTTGATGGAGCACCTGGTCCCTACGGTGGACTATTACCCCGATGTAAGTGCCTGGGGTCTGGGGGGAAGTTACAGGGAAGCATTTCTGGGTTCCAGGAGAGGCTGCTTCTGGGAGGAGAGGGAGGCCCAGACAATCCCACTTCCTGTGCTTTCTTCATTCATTGATCTGCACACATCAGCTCATACCCAGAAGAACCTACGGTGACTTCCCTGCTACTGCTGGGATGGTCCTGGAGGCCCAGGAAGCAGAGACACACAAAGGACCTGGCCCTAAGGGGAGGAGGAGGAGTTTAAAGGGCAAGTCCAGAACTCAGGTCCTGGTGAGGGTAATCCAGCTTACTTTCTAGAAGCCATCTTTGAGCTGAGAAACTGTATTTTGTGCATAAACCTCATGATCCAAAACAAAGGGTGATAGTCCCATCCTGAGGTATGCAGACCCCAACACAGGAAGCAGCAGGCCCTCAAGGGCAAGACTGTTCTTCATCAACCCAAATCCTTCCTCTTAACCTAAAGATGGTGTTGGACATTCTGGGAATGAGAAAATGTTCCCTTGTCATGTGTGGTTTCCTGCCACCTCTGATGGGTGATATCTCTTAGCAACAGTGGCTCTGTAAGCCTGCCTGCTTCCTTTTGTGAGCTGAGCATTCATTTTCTGGGAGGGCCTGTCCTGGACCCTTTATCCTCCTGAGGGTAGTCATGGACTTGGCGTTGGCTGTTGAGATGCAGTTTGAGGGGGTGTAGGCAGAATTGCTTGTCTCCAGTGGCTTCCTATTGGCTGTGCTGGAGTCAGCTCAGCTTCTTCACCTGTCAGGCCACCTCCCTCCTCCTGGGGCTCTGGGATAACTTGCCTTCACATTGTCCACTCCCCTGTCCATTTTTATGTCCATCCCATAAAACCTTTTAGAGAAAGTGCTGATGGTACAGACACTGCTGCTGAGTGCCTGCAGGACTGCGGCCCTCCAATGCTAGTCAGCCTGTGAGGCAGTGGTCCTGTGCCATAGCGGGAAGACCCCATGGGCCTATCCCAGGAGTCATCTAGCTCACTGTCGTCCAGTGTAGTTCTCAGAACACTGTGCCCTACGATCCTGCTTCCCAGGGGAGAACAGAGAGATGGCAAGGAAAGAAAGGCGGGCAGGAGAGTCCAGCTGGGCATCAGATCCTCTGCAGCTTCTGGATTCCCCCTCCACTGCCACCATGTCGTATGTATAGGCCAGACAGGCATGTGCACCCTGAACACACACGTCCCAGGAAGTCTTCACTTTCCCTGGAGATGGCATTGGCTCCTCCCCTATCTGCCTTAGCCAAGAGATGATAGTGTGCTTTTCCTCATGTATCTGTGTCATCTGCTTATCAGGGGGACCTGAGAGTCCCATCTGCAGGTGAAACCCCCAAGCACCCATGCTGCTCAGCTTAGCACAGGGCAAAGGAAGCGTGTGAGTATAGGGTAGAGGATCCGCTGATATTCCAGGGACCACTCCCAGTAGTCTTGTACCCTATATGGAGTGCTGCCTGGAGGCAGGGAGGACCCTTGGCCCTGTGTCCTGCTCCAGGAGACCTGCACTCCCAGCAAACCTGGCCCTGTCCAAGATGGGTGAGAGCAAGGAAATCTGACCAAGATGGGTTGGAAGAAGGAAATCTGACCTTTGGCCTGGAGTTGGGGTGGATGGACCTGGCCTCTCACTTCCTAGCCTGCAGCAGCAATTTCAGGGCAGAGTGAGGTTGAGTGGGGTAGAGTCCCTCCTGGGAGCCCCAGGCAGCCTCCCCTATGCACAAGTCTACCATATCTATCTCTATCTCTATCTCTATCTCTATCTCTATCTATCTCTATCTCTATCTCTATCTCTATCTCTATCTCTATCTCTATCTATAGCAGGGGCCACTAAAAGATTCCACAGGCATTGGCCCTGCAGACAGAAAGCCTGAAAATCCCTGACCACAGATATTGTGCCCCCAGCCCTTTAGGCCAATCCTTGAGGATTCTGGTGACAAGGGCACATGGATGTGGGATGGAGGGGCCCTGCTGTGGTATTTGGGGTCAAGGCCCACAACTGGTCACAAGACCCATAGCTTTCCAGGCCCTGTCCTCCAAGACCCTTCCTCTGCTGACCAGGCTATGTCTCATCCAACCCATCAGCTCCACTTACCCCACTGGGCAGGCCCCATCCTTTCTCTCTGTCTGCTCTGCCCACCACTCCCAGTCAAGCCACTCTGCTGCCAACACAGCCCTGTGTCACTAATCTAACCATCTCTCCCAGGTGTGCCCCACTGATCTTGGGCAAAGCTTGCAAGGATCTGGAGAAGCAAGAGGCCTGGACCTGTCTTAGGGAGGATCTTCTGCTAGGCAATAGGCCCAGAGAGCCCCGCCATCATCCAAAGGCTGGGATTAACTCCCACTGTGGAGCGGGACAGAGGGTGCTGGGGAATTCCAACCCAGCGGTTCCTCCAATGTGAGTGGGACTGCAGCGGCATGTGAGAGAGGCAAGGCATGCAAGGTGAAGGGAACCATGCAGGTGAAGGCGCAGAAGCCCCACAGGTGATGCTGGGCCTGGGAGGGGCCAAGCCAGGAAGAGCAGTGGCATGTGCCTACCTGGGGGGCTGCCATGCCAGGCCTGATCAGCATTTCGCTTGTCTCCTTTCTTCAGAGGACATACATCTTCACATTCCTCCTGAGCTCCCGGGTTTTTATGCCCCCTCATGACCTGCTGGCCCGCTTGGGGCAGATCTGCCTGGAGCAAAGGCAGCAACTGGAGTCTGGGCCTGAGAAGGTATGAGCGTGAAGGGATGCTGGTGCTGTGTCCCTGGAGTGTGGCTCCTCTTGGTCAGGGGGCTGTAGCCAGAGCTGAGAACTCTTCCTAGGATGCTCCAAGTCCCTCCTATTGATGACACTTGCACCCCCGCCCAGGGGAGGGCCCCATTCACAGCCCTGCCAGCCCTCCTGATCAAGGCCAGGCTCCCTGATATGGAGGGTTCTGTTGTAGCTCTCAGAAGAGCCAGCAGGGCCTGGGTCATTGCCACATCAATGGGGGTCAGGTGGCAGTGTCCTCGGCCTTTCACTGCTCATAGTATTTTCAGTGGTTCAAATAGGGGCCACAGTCTCTTCTGGATTGAGCCAGATTTCAGGCAGTCAGGAAGCCATAGCTTGACCCTGAGGCCTCAGAGGCAGGCATTTGGGCAAGACTTTCAGAAGCTCAGGGACCAGTGTGGAAAAAGGGGTGGCTGTCATGAGCGGGCAAGGCTGTCAGAGCAGCAGAGGAGTGTGGCCTGACCTGCCTTCCCCTCTCTGCTTCATGCGACCAGAAGTTCTGTCACTGGGTTTGCAGAAGAGGCCCGTGACGGCTGTGTGCCCTCCTCATAGTCTTCTCAGAGTAGTTGGCATCAGGTGGTTCAGCCCAGAACACCTGCCAGCCATGACATCCATAGGAGGCAGGTTCCAAGCAGATGCAGGGCTGGGGGCTGGGTTGTACAAGGATCTGAGTCCCTAGAGCATTAGGTGTCATGAAGGTGGTCAGGGTTCATGCTGTGGCCATAACAGTTGGGTTGGAACAGTGCGTTGGGGAGCTGATCAGGTTCTGGGAGGAGCCATGATGGGCACAGGAGTGGTTCTGGCCTCTGTGGGCATTCTGGTGGGTCAGTGGGGATTTGGCAACTGAGCATCCTGCACTGCTTCCTCTCCATTCCATGGGGGCAGAGGCCACGCAGGCATCCTCTGAACAGGATGGGCATCCTCACCCACACCCTCCTTCCCTCAGCCCTGTGCCACGGTGCAGGGCACCTGACCCCAGGCTGCATCTTCATGTTGACACAGGTGACAAGGGGTACCCCTGCCTTTCCTGACCAGGAGTCGCATCGTACTTGCTCCTCAGGTCCACACCCTGCCCCGTCTTTAACAGAGGGCAGATGAGAGTCATTTAACATTATGATTTTGTTTGGTTTTCATTGTATTCTTTTTATGGGTAACATTTAAGTATAGCAAGTAAAACTAATTTTCTATGTCATACTAGTGATGGGGTAGGTTTTTGGAAATTTGTTTAAGTGACAAAGTCTACTTAAGGGAAACAGGAAACAAACAGGAGTCTCATAGGTGGTTCTGGCAAAATCATAGGTGGCATGCGTGGTGGGAGACATTCCCAGCACAGGCCCTGGGGGTCGGGGTGTGAGTCCCGAGGGAGAGGGAGGCTGTGCCACTTGCCATTTTGCAGTCCACTCTGGCCCATGGGGCCTCACACTGATCCCTGCTGCCCTAGGCCAAGCTAAAGTCCTTCTCCGCCAAGATTGTGCAGCTCCTGAAGGAGTGGACAGAGGCCTTCCCCTATGACTTCCAGGATGAGAAGGCCATGGCGGAGCTGAAGGCCATTGCTCACCGTGTCACCCAGTGTGATGAGGTGAGGTCCTCCTTCAGCCCATGGTCAGGCTGCATGGATATGTACGGGGGTCTGTCTTCGGGAAGGCAGGGAAAACAGACAGACTAGTATTGTTCCCTTACCCTGTTACTCCCTGAAGAGGGTGGCAAGGTGGTTCCACTGGATCTTGCCACATCCCCAGATGCAGTTCAGCTGGCCAGAACTGGGTCAGCCTTGCCCACAACACTGCACGCGAGATTGTCGCTATGATCCTCTTCTGGCCCTTGGCACCCTTGTTCCTGGGGTGGGGACCTGTTGAGAGGGTATGAATCTGTATGCTCTTTCCAGCTCCTAGCTCGCTCTTGGCCTTTGCTGGACACAGGAAACCTGAAGAGCTGAGAGAGTTCTGGGAGGGGCTGGGGACCAGGCTTCCCCTACCAGGGTAAAAGCCTTTCTTGACGCCTTCGCTCATGCTGTGGGCTGCTCCTGCTGCTGGGAGGCAGTGGCAAGCAGCTCAGCTGGCCACCTCTGGGAAAGTCACATGTTTTAGACCCAGAAGACCAGTTCTGGCCCTGCCCTCAGCCCTTCTGCCAGCAGGATAGTTCACAGAGTCCAGCCTCTCCAGTGGCCTCAGAGGAGCCCACCCAGCATCCCTCTCTCTCAAGGGTCCAGAGGTTCATAGCAGCTTTGGACAGGGTGTGTGGACTCAAAGTCAGCCATGTCTCTGACAATGAGATGAGTCTCTCCATGATGGCAGTGGCCTTACCACCTGCCCATGCTGGCACCGTCCCCACTCTCTGACACTCACAGGAGAATGGCACAGTAAAGAAGGCCATCACCCAGATGATACAGAGCCTGCTGCTATCCCTGGCCACCCGGAGCCAGCTCCAGGAACTGCGGGAGAAGCTGCGGCCACCAGCTGTGGACAAAGGGCCTGTCCTCAAGGCCAAGCCACCAGCTGCACAGAAGGACATCCTGGGCGTGTGCTGTGACCCCCTGGTGCTGGCCCAGCAGCTGACCCACATCGAGCTGGTCAGTGCTGCCGAATGCTTTGCATGGAGTAGGGTGGGGCCAGGGCCACATTCACTGGTGCTTGGACAGGTCTGCTGGACCCATGTCCCTCTCAATATAGTGCTGTGGAGATCCCTGCCGTGACAGGGACGCTGACTTGCCACCCCTGGCCTCTGTGCCCTAGGTGGCTGTGTGTCCAGCTGGTATCAGGTCTGTGAGCACGGCAACTCTGTGTGAATGGGAGGGGTTGGGCCTGCACTGTCCCGGCCCCAGGATGGAAGATTGGCCTGGGAGGAGGAGAAGGACCTGTGCCCTGGGCAGGCCTCCACTGCTTCCAAGGCCTCAGTCACATTCTCCTACAGTTCTTTTTCCTCTTCTAGGGGAGGCTGGTCACCCTCCCTTTGCTGTCTCTTCCCCATAGGAGAGGGTCAGCAGCATTCACCCTGAGGACCTGATGCAGATCATCAGCCACATGGACTCCTTGGACAATCACAGGGTGAGTGGGCTGAGGCCCAAGTGCACTCTGGGACCTCCAGTGGGTACCATTGTCCTGGTCCAGCCTGAGGTCTACACCCTTTTGTGGAGTAGGTGCAAGCCTCATTCAGCATGACCCCTAGAGTGTTAGACCATGAAGCCTGATGGCTTTCCTGGCACCTGTTTAGGGGGTTCAGCAATGGCCACACAGAGTGATGCACGCTGGGAGGGACACAGGCGCTACTTGGGGTAGGGGAGCTAGCATGACCTACTGGCTTAGCTGAGCACTGGGCAGCCACGGAGCAGGCAGGTGTGAGCAGTGGTGAATAACTCGCCCAACCAGGGTCCTCTGGGATCCCTGTGACTTGCTTTATACCCCCCAGTGCCGAGGGGACATGACCAAGACCTACAGCCTGGAGGCCTATGACAACTGGTTCAACTGCCTGAGTATGCTGGTGGCTACTGAGGTGTGTCGGGTAAGCACGCACCACAACAGATGTGGGTGGGGTGGCTGTCCCCTCTCCAGACCTGGTGAGGCTGTGACTCCTGCCTTGCCTGCCTCAAGTTATATGGAACTTTTTTTTTTTTCTGCCAAACTTTAAAATGAAGTGTCCATTGCCAGGGCCTAAGTAGTGTTCCCCTCTAATTCCCCCACATACAATGAGTCCTTACGTGACAACAGAGATCCCATATGTGGAGTGTGACCTTTGTGCTCAGCACTCATCTGCCAGCCTGTGTGGGGCTTTGCTGGTCCTTACAGCCACCCCAGGCAAATGGCTCCATCCCTTCTGTGGCTGAGGAGACAGAGCAGGGGTCAGACATGTGTCTGGGTCTCACAGATACAGCCTTAGATCTCCCAGACCTGGAAATGAAGTCCCTAGGAATTTCCTGACCCTCTGCCAGTGGCCCCAGCTCCTGTGGTCTGTTGGTGGCTCCATGCTGAGGCCATTCTGCTGCCTTCCAGGTGGTTAAGAAGAAGCACCGGACCCGCATGCTGGAGTTTTTCATTGATGTGGCCCGAGAGTGCTTCAACATTGGAAACTTCAACTCCATGATGGCCATCATTTGTGAGTATCTGGCACAGGTTGGGGGCCACCCACACTGCTTGCCTCTCTATGCCCTGATCCCTGCCCACTGTCCCTGCAGCTGGCATGAACCTCAGTCCAGTGGCTCGGCTGAAGAAAACATGGTCCAAAGTCAAGACGGCCAAGTTTGACGTCTTGGAGGTAGGTGCCCAAGCTCATGGCACAGCCTAGTGTCCCACCTTTGCCCTGTGTTGGCAGCAGGGCTGGGTTCTTTCCTTTTATTCAGACATGCATGAAGCTGGCCTGGTGGTGGGTTCTTAAGCTGTCAGTGGCCCTTGCTGTATTGGGCAGAATGAGTATTGCCTAAAGCAAGTTAGAGTGGAGAGTTTGACAAAAGTGGTCATACCCACTGAGCAGCCTTACTGGCCTTTTCCTTGGTCGACTTCCCCTGGTTCTGGATCATCTGAATCGCCCAGAGCCTGGCAGACTATTTAGTTCATCTACACTCCTACCCAGATGTATTCTATCCCCACTCCCCACTGCAAAACATTTGTGCTTTGGAGCTGGTCAGGTCTTGAAGATGCCAGTGAGTATAGAAGAGCAAAGCAAGGTTTTGAATGAAGAAGGGTAAGACCTGGGCGTAGCAGGGCAGGGCTGTGACACGATACTTATTTACAGTTTTCCAGAGGCCCCAGTATTCAGTGGGTGCCTTTGGGCTTCACTCACTCTATGCTCACTCCTGGGCTCCCCTAGGGACAGTGCTTCTCCTTCTTGTGCTCGGCAGAGGGGCATGCTGAGTGGGTCTGAGGGGCTCACCTGGTCCTTCCTATACCCACAGCACCACATGGACCCATCCAGCAACTTCTGTAACTACCGCACTGCCCTGCAGGGGGCCACGCAGAGGTCCCAGATGGCCAACAGCAGCCGTGAGAAGATTGTCATCCCTGTGTTCAACCTCTTCGTTAAGGACATCTATTTCCTGCACAAAATCCACACCAACCATCTACCCAATGGGCACATTAACTTTAAGGTGAGCCCAGTCCCTTGTGGTCCCAGCACTGGTGGGGCAGGCAGAGATATTCCCACCCATGTGGCAGTAGCTTTGTGGCAGTATTTGCAGGTTTCCCGAGCTCTGCCTGAGGTTTGGAAGGGCCTTCAGGACTGAACCATCAGGGTCGCTGTTTGACTATGAGGCACACGGCTTGAGGAGTGAGCCCTGCCCTTTGTGAGGGAGGACCTGATCACAGAGCTTGTTGACACAGGGAACCTATATTTACACAGGATCCTGGTTTCAGCACTGATCCCACCCAAGAGACAGAGGAGAGCAAATTCCCATTTCTAGGAATTTGGGGTCAGAAGGATTTTATCCAAGAAGGAATCTGAACACAGATGACATAGTAGCAGAAAAGGGCACCTGACCAAGGACAGGAGGGCAGGACAAGGTGCCTGGGGAGGCGTAGGGGCACTGGGCTCATACAGGTAAGGGGCGGGTGGGTACATAGATTCCTATTCAGGCCTTTGCAAGTGAGGTCATGGTATGTTCTGGCTGGTGCTTTTACGTTGAGTGTGGCCAGGATCCTGCCTCAGGCTGGAGTCAGAGGTGGAGTCCTATCAGGGTTCCTGCACAGGGGAGAACAGACCCTGCCACAGTCTGATGGCTCAGGCAGAGGGCATGACAGCGTGGCCTCAGGGAACACCTGCTGGCTCTGGTGAGGCACAAGACACCATAGTCCTGGGGTCAGCCATGCAGGGCCACTGTCTCCATCCCATCTGGAGCAGCAGAGACCAGAAGCCACACCCCTGGCCCCTGACTGCGGGTTTTAAGCTCAGAGTGACAGATGAAAATCTTGTTGGTTTTCTGTTCCTTCAGAAATTTTGGGAGATCTCGAGACAGATCCATGAGTTCATGACATGGACACAGGTAGAGTGTCCCTTTGAGAAGGACAAGAAGATTCAGAGTTATCTGCTTACAGCACCCATCTACAGTGAGGAAGGTAAGGACCCCTTCCTGGCAGTATGCCCCCCTCTCCAGTTGTCCCCCACCAAGGCCCCTCGTCCTCTTGGGATTATCCTGGGAGGTGGGTGTGATCATTATCCAAAATCATATATGGATTACTCAGCTTGCAGCATGAGTGTTCATGAGGATGGGTCATGGACAGATGACAGATGGAGGAGGACAGGATACCACTCAAGAGAACCAAAACAAGGAACCGCCCAAGTCCCCTGACAAGAAGTCTAGGAATCCCTTGCAGTAGAAACCTGCATATTATCCAGCCAGAGGTTGTGCTCCCTTTGTCCAGGGATTAGCTTTGCCCCTGGAAGGGATGACTGGGTGTGGAAGGCAGACACCCAAGGAGATGTGGGCTCTGAGGGCTTTCCCATCCTCAGCTCTCTTCATCGCCTCCTTTGAGAGTGAAGGTCCTGAGAACCACATGGAAAAGGACAGCTGGAAGGCCCTCAGGTAGGACACGCCAGGGACCAAGGAGCCCACAAGGGAGGGAGAGGACTGGGAGTGGACGTGACAATCTGCCTTTCTGAAAGGGGCCTGGGGAGGTGGGAGGCTGAGGACTGGGTCTGGATTTGGGCCCTCCCCTCACAAGTCAAGGACCTACCCTTTTGCCGGCTCAGGGGCCTGACCATTGTCCTGTCCCTTACCCACCTTTAGGACCACTCTCCTTAACAGAGCCTGAGGGTGTGGACGCAGCCTGCACATGCTGGATGAAGCACATGCACAAGCCAAGTTCAAGTCTTGATTGACATGGGTTGGGATGAGGAGGCCTCACTGGTTGGGGTCCATTTTGTATATAACTTTTATGAAAAAGAAAATGGTAATTATTTCATGCATCAACCTTTGGCACTTACAAAGTTTTTTTGTTTATTTTAAATAACAGGGCAGGGCCCTGCTTTGGGGAGGGGTGGGGAAAGAGTATCATGGGAGATGGCATCCATGATAACATCTTATTCTAATGAAATGTAGATTTTTATTTTCTACTTTTGATTATTAACATCTTATGAAAAAAAATATTTTAAAAAACCCAACCAAAACCAACATGAGCCCTGCCTGCTCGGACGCCTTTCCAGCCAGTGTCTCTGATGTCGGGGTTAGTGCCTTAGAGGGTACTGGGGGTCCGGTCTTCCTGCTCCGTTGTTCGAGCCTGCAGTGAGCTCTGCCCTGGGCCGCAAGGCGCCCACCCTCAACAGCCTAGGCCGCGAGGTTCCAGGGGGAGGGCTGGGCGCCCAGGAGGTCTCTTATATACTTTTGGAAATGAACCTGTGAGTGCGGTTTCTTCAAAGTTTACATTTTCATTTTCCTTTATCAGGGATTTGTGGGGTCGGGAGGGGCAGGGAGACACCTGGCGGCGTATTTTCTGTGAGAATATGTCTGGCAGATTGTTCTTCAGTTGTGTTTTAGACAAGAGAAAATCTGAAGTAAAAAGGGGAGGGAGCCGTAGCACTGCAGCTTTTGTGGTTGTGACTGAAAGATGTACTGAGCTGTAACGAAGAGGACACCCCGTGGACTCGGGATGGTGACATTTAAAGCTGTTCTTAAACCCACGCACAAAAAGAAGAGAAAGAAGCAGTGTGCTGGGGGACTTGCCCTCCTCCTCCCTCTGGTGGGAGGCACCCTCACTGGAATCTGAAAATCAGAAAATTAGCCAGGCTGAAACCGCTGGAGCCCTTTCAGATGGAACTGCCCAACACCAGGAGGTATTTTTTTATATCCAACCAGAAGAGAACGCTCCATTTTTCATGTCTGACTTCCTGGCGTGAATCCTGGGCCTTACTGACCGTGGGACTGGACAGCTTGCTCCCTCAGAAAGCCAGAAGCCGTCCATCCACACTGACTGTCTCCCTTGCAGGAGCTTCTCACCCTTGTCCCTCTCCACTTGCCTGGCTTTGGCAGGAGCCATGAGTCAGGAAGCCAAGGCAGGGACCAGTTAAGGTCCCAGTTCCCAGAACTCAGAGGGAAAGCCTGGAGATGACTGGGCCAGGCCTCAGGTAGGAGGCAAGGTGGCTGCTGCCCTCAGCCAGGGTGGAGATGAATAGGTACACTGTATTGTCACAGTGTGTTTGCACTTTTCAGACATTCTAGCTAGTCCAGGTTGTATACCGATAGTACATATTGCTTTGTTTATGTCTTTGAGATAAAGAAAGGCTGAAACTTGAGAATATATATTTGGAATACGATGTTAGAACATTTCTGTGTGTGTTAAAGAGCTGTCATGTCAGTGTGTGCTTCACGGGTCACCAGTTCTACTTGAAACAGTGTCCATGTTTGCTATTTTATTTTCCCAATTTGATACATACCCTCAATTTGGTGTTTTGGTATTTGGAGCTGATCTCTGAGTATAAAGCTGTACCATAGCACAGGATGTCAGTTTGGTGTGACTGGACGTACTTGCATCAATAAAAGAACATGTTGCTCCCCATTCTTGTGTGTGCCATGTGGTGTGGCAAGCATGATGCCAGCAGCCCAGGGTAGGAAGGAAGAGGAGGGACACACCAAGAGTCCAAGGGGTGCCCTGACAGGGAGCTTTCATCTGCAGCTGGGCAACATATTTGACAGGGATTTTCCAATGTGCAGTGCAAGATTGGAACAGGCCGCACAGTATCCTAGTCCTGCCTTCCTCAAAGCTGGCTCCAAAGGTGGGCACTAGCTGCTTTAGTGCATGGTCGGGTAAGCTGAGGATACCTAGTGAAAAAAGACTGCAACAGCTCCTTCACTGCAGGCGCCTTCACGGTCAGAAGCTTTGTGAATGTGGGCATTGTGGGTCTTGTGCGTTCAGGGAGAGCTGGGACACACTTCCCATCTTCCTACAGAGGCATATGCTTGTCCTTGTAATGAGTCGCATTCAAGAACATTCAAGCAGGGTTTATTGAGGGGCACATGAATCTTGGGAAACTAAAGAAACTGAGGCACTGAAAATGGGAAGTAGAGTCCCCCTTCTCTTCCAGCCTGCCCATTCCCTGCTGTCAACAAGACCCAAGCTGGATGTGCTCCTTACTACAGACTGACCCTGTTGCCTTCACAGTAAACCCCATTCATTTCTAAATTTGTTCAGTATTCAATATTCCCACATGACCAGCACAGTGCAAAAGAAAGCTTTTTGCAGTGATGGAATGTTCCATAACTGCACTGGCCAATAAAATGGCCACTAACCACATGTGGCTCTTGAGAGTTGAAATGTGGCCAGTGTGCTCAAGGAACTGAATGTCTAGTTAAGTTTAAATAGCTGGGAGCCACTGCGTCAGACCAAGGCTGGGTGTGAGGCCTGTGTGCTGCTGTGCCCCAGCACCTAGTACCCAGCACTAGCAGGTGCTCAGGTTTTTGTAGAGCACACAAGGGTAATGTGAAGATAAGTGAGCTCTGGGCAAATGACAATACATGTTTTAGATCTTTAAATCCAATGGCATTCTTAGTTTCCTGGTAAAGTTATTTTTGGGTTTCACCTGCTTCAACCAAAGAAGGGGCAGCACATAATTATGTCTGTGCATTGGACGTGAGCTTGTGTGGCCAGCAATGACACCATCCTTTCCCATTGATGGCTTCTCCAGGGTGGTGACTCTCAAGTGTGGGTGCCAGGCCAGCAGTAGCAGCAGTGCCCTGGGAAACAAATGTGCATTCTCAGGCCCCACTCCAGAGCTGCTGAATCGGAAATCCTGCAAACCATGTTGGAGAAGCTCTGTGCAGGTGAAGGGCTGTGGGTGGGCTCCTGCATGCCCTTATAGCCCACCTCGCCCAGGAACCCTCTACTCACACATGGAACTTTCCTACGTCAGCCAGCATAGCGTACTCCTGTACCCTGCTCCCTTTCTCGTGTGAGCCCCCGATGTGCTCCCTGGGAGCGGTGACTAGGCTCCTTGGGCCTGCCCCCATTTTCTCATCACACTGTATGTGGGCTGATGGTGTCCACCTCATGCACTAGTCCTGGTTCTTCTGGGCAGGGGCCATTTCCTTTGTAAGAACATGGTTCCTTACAACACCTGTGATGTCCAAATTTTACCTCTCGCCTCAAAGTTTTACAAACAGATCTGTGTTAGAGCTCCAGAAGTAGCATGAAGAGGAGCTAAGGGTCTACCAAGATCCTGATCAAGGCCTCAGTGACAGATTACTTGTGACATACACATCTCCTGCACCTACACTTCTATGCCATGTTCCTTAGGGAGGCCAAGAAAGGAAATGGTCAGAATGAGGAGTGGAGTTAAAACTACTGGATTTAAGTTTTGGTCTTTAGCTCCCAGACACGTGAATAAGTTATCTGGCTCTTTAAACCTCCATTTTCTCAGGATTAAAATGAGAATAACCCTAGTAGGTTCAAGGTCCTGGGTTCAATCTCTAGCACTCTGTGGGGGGGAAAAAAGGTGGGGTAGGGAAATGAGGATCACTTCTCTCAGGGGTTGGAACAGTTGATGGCACAGGGCATGGGTGGCATCCCCTGGTGCTAAGCAGCTCTTCTGCAGACAGCAACAGCTCTTGGGAAAAACGAGGCCAGGCTTAGCTTATGACCAGCACCCCTCTCACAGGAATAGCTGAAGTCCTATCAATGCCAAGATACACTACCAGCACCAAAAAGCCACTACTTAGTTGTCAAATTCAACCAGCAAATAAATTTACATGAGGAAAGAAAATCTCTGCAAAGTTGGTATTTTAAAATTACTTTCTAAAGTCTTTAGCCACATAAGGACCAGTTTAGATCATGTTAACACAATTTCTATCTTTATTCCTCAAAGAAGTCCTAAGACTGGCAGGAGCTGAGGGACTGCCAAAACAGTACACGTATCTACCCCAACATAACCAGGACACTCAAGATGATCTTCAGCAACAGTGTTGAGTCAACTACGTTGTAAAGGATATAAAGAAAGAAAATCATGCACCTGTCCAATTTTGGCACCATTAAAGACTAAGTAATTGCCTGCTGAAAACAACCCACAAAGTTGTATAAAATGCACAAATCTAAGTTAAGGCAGGAATCCAGATAAGTCAGGGAAAAGCTGAATCCAGTTTTTGTCCCATAAGCATCCATTTTTTTTAAGACCACAGGGGGATGCAGAGAGTGATCTGGAGCCTGCTCAAGAGGAGGGATCAAAGAGGAAAGCCTATCTGCTAAAGCTGGCATCTCAGAGAACCACCCTCAGTGTAACAGTGAACTTGAAATAAAATGCTCTACCCAAAGCCCAGCCAAGATGGTTTAAGAAAAAAGTGTCTATTCTGAACCTCAACACTGAATGGAGTCAGGGAAATTCACGACTGATAATTTGTAATCACAAGCCAGTGAGCTTTACAAAGTTTTGCAGGATCGGAAAAACCAAACCCACACACAGATACATCAGAGTGATAGAGAACAAAGACTAAGTGGAGACTTACAGTCAGAGAAAAGAAGGCTGATTACTTTCAAAGAAGGGCCAACTATCAAACTAATACTTCATAGCAGATATAACTAAAGAGAGGAGGCTGCGGAGTAACATCCATGTGGTTGAAAAGAAAATTGCCAATCAAGAATTCTCTGCCCTTCAAAAATGTATATGTATGTGTGTGTGTGTATGTGTGTGTGCATGTGTGTGTGTGTGCGTGTGTGTGTGTGTATATATATATTATTATTTTAGTTCACTGTACACAAATGGAGTACAACTATCATTTTCTAGTTGTACACAAAGTAGAATCATACAATTTGCCTATTCATATACATAGGGTAAGGATGTTTATCTCATTCTATTATCTTTCCTTCCCCACCCACTCCCCACCCCTCAGTTTCCTTTACACAATCTGTCCCTTCTCCATTCTTCCCATACCTCCCCCCACCCTAGCTATATGTCATCAACCACTTATAAGACAAGTCATTTGGCCTTTGGTTTTTTGGGATTGGCTTATTTCACTTAACATGATCTTCTCCAATTCCATCCATTTACCTGCAAATGTCATAATTTTATTATTTTTTATGGCTGTGTAATATTCCATTGTGTATATATACCACAGTTTCTTTATCCATTCATCTATTGAAGGGCATCTAGGTTGGTTCCACAATCTAGCTATAGTGAATTGGGTTAGGGGTAGGGTTCCATTCTGAGTTTCCTGAGGAATCTCCACACCGCTTTCCAGAGTGGGTGCACTAATTTGCAACCCACCAGCAATGTATGAGTGTACCTTTTCCCCCACATCCTCACCAACACCTATTGTTGCAAGGACCTAGGAATTAGACCAGAGACCCTGCACCTAATAGAAAAAAAAAGTAGGTTCAAATTTTCATCCTATCGGCCTAGGACCAGACTTCCTTAACATGACTTCCAAAGCACAAGAAATAAAAGCAGGAATCAGTAATTGGGATAGATTCAAACTTAAAAGCTTTTTCTCAGCAAAGGAAACATTCAGCAATGTGAAGAGAGAGCCTTCAGAGTGGGAGAAAATCTTTGCCACACACAAGTCAGATAGAGCACTAATCTCCAAAATATATAAAGAACTCAAAAAGTCTACACCAAGAATACAAATAACCCAATCAATAAATGGGCCAAGGAAATGAGAAGACATTTGACAGAAGAGGATCTACAAGCAATCAACAGATATATGAAAAAATGTCCAACATCGCTAGTGATAAGAGAAGTGCAAATCAAAACCACCTTAAGATTTCATCTCACCCCAATTAGAATGTCTTTTATCAAGAATACAAAAATATATTTTTTAAATGAGAAAAAATAAAGATATTTACAGAAAAACTAAAATGGAGTTGACTATCAGCAGACCTCCCCCAAACCAAAAAAACAAAAAACAAACACAAAAAACCCCAAATGACGACGACGACGATGATGACAACAACAAACAACAACAACAAACAACAACAACAACAACAACAAAACAAAGAATGACTCGTGGCTCCTACGAAAATGATTTCCAGATTTATCACAGATCTAAATTTGAAAGACCATATAATAAATTAAAAGAAAACATGAATTTTTTTTTTCTATATTTTGGAATAGGCAAAGATTTCTTAACACCAAAATCATTAGTTATAAAAGAAAGAAAACTAATGAACTGGACTTTTTTGTAATTAAGAACTTTTATTAACAGAAACCCTTAAAAGAGTGAAAAATAGGCCCATTCTTGGAAGAAGATATTTATAATGTATAAATCTGACAAAGGGCTCAAATCCAGAATATTAAAATAACTTCCATGGATCAATTTTTTTTAAAGCCAATTTTTAAAAAAGGCAAGAGACTTTTTAACAGACATTTCACAAAAGAAGGGAGCTAAATGGCCCAAACTCATTGAGTATCATATAAGGTACTCAACATTTTTCTGATGATTAAATTAAAACCAAAATGAGATAACTGTATATACTTACCAGAAATTAAAATTACAGAGTCTAAATTAAAACTACTATAAATATGGTGCTGGGGAGGATGTGAAGCCACTGGATGTCTCATACATGTTGATAAAGGTCAGTTATTTAAAAGGACTGAAAATCATTTGCCAACCCCTGATCAATCAAGAAAAAACAGAAGGAGCTGGGCATGGTGTCACATGCCTGTAGTCCCAGCTACATGGCAGGCTAAGGCCAGAGATCGAGGCAGAATTGCTGAGCCTGGGAATTTGGGGCTGGCCTGGGCAAAATAGCAAGAATCCATCCAAATAAAAGTAAGTAAATAGAAAAATAAAAAGCAGCACAAAAACAGTACCAGAAATGTAAATGAAAACATCACTACAAATCCTGTGCATATTACACATAAATACAGGACACTGTAAACAACTTTGTGCGTTTCATCTAAACTTTCAAATTTATCAATAAAAATTTGCAGAAAATTGTAATTTACCCTAAGTAATCAAAACTACTCTAGAAAAAACAGAAAATCCAAATAGTTATATAATTATTACATAAATCGAACCAGTCAGTGATCACAAATCTTCCCCTAAAGAAAAGTTCATGCCCAGACGGCTTTCAGGCAGCTATACCTCATATTCAAGGAGGAAATAATTTCAGTTTTAAAAAACTTTATATAGAAACAGTAAGAGGGAACACTTGTAACTTATTTTATAAGCTAGAATACCTTAATAGAAAAGTCCAATAAAGACGAGAAAGGAAAGTTACATGCCATCTTCCTCATGAACATAGAAGAAAACATCTGAAAAAAATTTATAAACACACCCACATGAATAGAGAGATGTAAATGAACATATATGTGTGTATGTATGTATGAAACCAAATCTGCAACATTAAAAAGAGGCTAAAACGTCACTACCAATTGGAGCTTGCCTCAGGAATGCAAAGGCATGTCAGAAAACCTATTAATTTAATTCATCAACTTAACAAAGGAAGAAAAGAAGTTGTATGATCATCTGATGTGGTAAAAGTATTGATAAACGCTCAGAGATGCTAAAAGCTCACCAAGTAATGTTAGAAGAGACCTTCCTAGCCCAATAAAGGGTATTTACAAAACAAAACAAAAACAAACAAAAAACCTCCAGTAAATGTGTTACTTACAGAGGAAACACTGAAAGTGTCACCCCTGAAATCAGGAACACGAGCAGGGAGCCCACTATTACCACTTCCATCATCACAGAACAAATCCTAGTGAGCACAGAAAAATGAACAAATCAAAGGTCTAAAAATTGGAAACAAAAACCCAACCAAAACAAACAAGCTCAAAGCTCCCACTCTTAAAGATATACGACATGGTTGTACAACAGGAAAAATACAAAAGAAACTAGAAATATATTGACAGAATTAAGAGATTTTGGGAAGGTTTCTGAATACAAAACTTAACAAAAATCAATGGTTTCTAAACACCAGATTTTAGATTTCTAAGCAGACATGAAGAAAAACAAAACAAAACAAAGACAATGGATGCAATGGCATAAAAAATGCAAAGTATCTCAAGGGAAAAATAATACATGTAAGTCCACTGTGTGAAAAATTATAAACTTAACTGGAAGATAATGAAGACGTACAGACAATAAAGAGATATGTCATGTTCAGGAAGATTCCACATCATAATGATAGTTCTTCTCAATGTGACTGAATTAGATTACAGTTAAATTCATAAACTTTTTGAAGCTTATTACAACATTTACATGAGGGCACAAAGTCTATAAATACCCATGACTTCTTTTAAGAACAAGAGGAGTGGACAGCTCTCCCAAATGTTGACTTGTATAAAAAGTTACAGTGATTCAGACCATGTGGTAGGGGTATAGTGATGGACAGGAAGTTTGATGGCACAGAAGACAGCCCAGAATTAGACATGTATGCAGGAACTTCTGGTAGATAACAGAGTGGTTTTGTGAATCACTGGGTAAAAGTATTTCACTTTTTTTCCAGCATTGTAATAAGGTAATGTTGGAAAAAAGTGAAATACAATCCTTATATCAGCTCATACTCAAAATCTATTTGGTTATAGATGAAGAAAAGCAAAGCCACATATGAGGTATTTAGAAGATAATATATAACAATATCTCTAAGAAATCCTTCCCTATTATGAGGTCATAAGTCAATAATACAAAGTAGAAACCAATAGCTAACCAAAGATACACAGATGGAAAATAAGCATGTGAAAAGATGTTCCACATCATATGTCATTAGGGAAATGCAAATTCAAACAATGATATATTATTACACCCCTAATAGATGGTCAAATTATAGAACAGATACCACCAAATGCTGCTGAGCAATAAGATCTTTTACTTATCATAGATGGTGGGAATGCAAAGTTGTATAGCCACTTTGGAAGACTGATGGTTTCTCACAAAACTGATCATACTCTTACCATATGATCTAGAAATTGCACTCCTTGGTGTTTGCCTAAAGGAGTTGAAAATTTAGGTACAAACAAAAAGCACAGGGAAGCTTACAGACTACCATGATGATAATTGCCAAAACTGAGAAGCAACCACGACATCCATCAGCAGGCGAGTGAATAAACTGGTACATCCAGACAATGGAATATTTTCAACCATCAAGCCATGAAAAGACATGGAGGAAACTTAAATGGATATTACCATGTGAGAGAAGTCAGTTTATAAATAGGCTACATATTATATGATTTCAACTATATGGCATTCTGAAAAAGGCAAAACTCTGGAGACAAAAAAAAGATTGGTGGTTGCCAGGTTTTTAGAAGGAAGGGATGAACAGGCAGAGCAGTGAGAATTTTTAGGGCAGTGAAACTATCTTGTATGTTATAAAGGTGGATGCATGTCATTAACATTGACATGTCTAAGCTCATAGAATATATAATACCAAGAGTGAATCCTAATGTAAACTATGGTCTTTGGGTCATAATGAGGTATCAGTGCAGGATCATCAATTGGAACAAATGTTATCACTTTGATGGGGGTGTTAATAAGGAAATTTGTGCCTATGTATGAGCAAGGGGTTCATCTTATTTGTGAAGGATACAAGACTCCCAGTGGATGCCTGAAAGCTCCGAAAGTACTAAACCCTATATCACTGTATTTTCCTCTACATCTATACCTATGATAAAATTTATCAATTAGGCACAGTAAGAGATTAATAACAAAAATTATTAAAAATAGAACAATTATTATAATAAAAGTTATATTAACATGACCCCTGTTTTAGTCAGCTTTTTCATTACTGTGACTAAAATACCTGGTAAGAACAACTCAAAGGAGGAAAAGTTGATTTTAGCTCGGCTCATAGAGGTTCAGTCCATGGTACACCAACTCCATTGCTCTGGTCCCAAGATGAGGGAGAACGTCATGGCAGAAGGGCATGGTTGAGCAGAACTGCTCCATTCATGGCAACAAGGCAGAAGAGGCAGGGTGCTACAGGGAAGATGAACCCTGCAACTTCCTCTAGCCATGCCCCATCTGCCTACAGTTAGAACCCATTCAAACTAGGATGGGCAATTGGGCTACAGCTCTTACAATTCAATTATTTCACCTCCAAATATTCCTGCATTAACACAGAAGTTTTTGGGGGATATATCATATCATACATTCTGCCCCTGTCCCCCAAAAGCTTATGTCCACCTCACAACACAAAATACAATTAGTTTATCTCTAAAAATCTCATAGTCTTAACAGTTCCAGCATTACCCAAAAGTCCAAGTTAAAATCTCCCCTGTGAGACCCAAAGCAAACTCTTGGTTAGGAGTCTCTGTAAAAGTCAAAAGCAAGTTACGTGTATCCAAAACACAGTGGCACAGAGTAAATATTCCCATTCCAAATGGAAGGAATAGGGGCATAGAAAGAAGAGATGGGGCGAAAGCAAGACCAAAACCAAGTTGGGCAAACAGGTTCTGTAACTCCTTGTACCGCACTTGGGACACATGGCTGTGAGATGTTCTTTCCAAAGAGCTTGGGCAGCCCTGCCCTTTGACCTTCCTGGCTGCAGTGCACATGGCTCTCTCCATAGCCACAAGCTTTCTTGGCAGACAGCCCACATTGCTGGCACCTCTGAATTCTTAGGTTCTCCATTT
The DNA here is from genome assembly GCA_020662805.1 of Glaucomys volans. Taxonomy (NCBI): domain Eukaryota; kingdom Metazoa; phylum Chordata; class Mammalia; order Rodentia; family Sciuridae; genus Glaucomys; species Glaucomys volans. The sequence continues at coordinate 39,149 of JAJEJO010001880.1, forward strand.
CAGTGCTGCCTTCACCTACACAGCAGCATGCACTGTCCTCTCAGGGGTGGCCCACAAGGATTCTGACCCTGCTGAACTCTGCCTGGCCGCCCAGGTCTCCCTTTGAAATCTCAGTGGGAGCTTTCCTGATTCCCTAACTAAAGTATCCTGAATTTTTGCAGAAACAGCACCATGTGGATGATGCCAGTTCATGCAGTAGCTAAGCTCCCTGGGATTACAGCTGCATTAGCCTTTGAGCGTCTGACAGGCTGAGTACGGTCAAACAACCTCCTAGGCCCTCAAGGGCAAATAGGGCATCCTCATGATCTCTTCTCAAAGCAATTCTCCTTTCTACACCTTTGAGACTGCAATAGGTGTAGTCTTGCAAAATCCTGAGATGTCCTCAAAATATCTTGACTGTGCAAGCTTCTGTCTCTGTGCAAAGTACTTAGTATTTCTTCAGGGGCTATAATCTCTTCAACAAGCACACCTCTCTTGGCTCCAGTTTTACAAGCACTTTTCTGGTCAAACTGCAAGCTTTTAAAATCTTTTAGTTCTATTTTATGCCCCCAATTCTCAGGGTAAACCTGGGTAAAAGCTGCTAGTAATATCCATGCTATTGACCAAACACTGTGCTGGCTTGAAATTTCCTCTGTTAGATTAATTAGTCCATCACTTTTAAATACAACCTCAAAGCCTCAGAATATGGGCAAACTGTAGACAAGTGCTTTGACAGAATGTGACACAAATGGCCTCTAGTCCAATTTCTTATAGAATCCTCATTTCTTTCCAAAATCTCATGAGTACAGTTTGCATTCCAATTGCCTTTCTGGCCATTCCAAGGTTTCCAAGAATCTCCCATAAAGCTCTCCTTACAATAGTCTAAAGCTTCTTCCAGGCTGCGTCTATAAACTTTTCCAAATTCTACCTGCTTTAAAGCCTTCTGAACCAAATGGTCAGGATAGTCACGGCAACAACCCCATTTCTCCATACCAATTTCTGTTAGGTTTTTCATTGCTGGGACCAAAATGCCTGACAACAACTTAGAAGAGAAAAAGTTTATTTTGGCTCACAAAATAACAGAGGTTTGGTCCATGATGGACCAACTCCATTGTTTTGGGCCTAAGGTGAGGCAGAATATCATGGTGGAAAGGCATGGAGGAAGAGTGATGCTTCACTTATGGCAACTAGGAAGCAGAAAGGACAGGCTTTATAAAGGCAAGATAAATCCTTCTTAAGGTCCTTCCCCAGGGATCCACCTCCTCCAGGCATGGCCTACCTGCATACAGTTATTATCAAATCCATTCAAACTAGGATGGCCTCATTATGGTACAGCTCTCATAATCCAATAATTTTACTTCTGAATATTTCTGCGTTAACACACAAGTTTTTTTAGTATAACTCATATCCAAACCACACCAGTCCCTGTCTCAGAATATCTTTTTGTACTATATTCACCTTTCTTAAGATGTAAAATGATACAATGCCTATGTGATGAGATAAAATGAGGTAGATAAAATGACATAGTCACTGTGACATAGTGTTAGGCTATTGACCTTCTAAGTTCAACATAAGCACTGTGATACCATAACATTAGATCTGACAACTGGGATGGCTACTATATAGTGTGGATATGCTGGACAAAGGGAAGATTCATGTCCCAGGCAAGATGGAACAAGATGGCATGAGATTTAATCACACTACTCAGAATAGGGTGTAATTTAAAACACCTAAATTGCTTATTTCTGGAATTTCCCATTTAATATTTTTGGATCAGCTGACCACAGGTAACTCAAACTGCAGAGTAAAACTGTAGATAAGGTGGGACTACTGAATGTGGAAACACTGTACTTTCCGTTCAATTTTGCTGTGAACCTAAAACTGCTCTAAAAAATAAAAAGTAGAAATCATAAAGAAAAAGATTAGTCACACTGAAGTTAATTTTTACTCATCAAAGAGTATGATCAAGAAAGGGAAAAGACAAACCACATCCTGGGAGAAGATATGTGCAAATATTTAACCAAGAAAAACTGGTATCTAGAGTATGTGAAGAATTTCTATGAACTGGTAAAAATGGGCAAAAATATTGGAAATGCAAATTATAACTACAATTCATGCCTAAAGCTCACTAGATTGGCAAGAATTAACACTGATAAAATTAAGTATTGCCAAGGATGCAAAGGAAATTTACCCAGTGCTGGAGGATGGTCCACTTTGGAAAGTAAGTTAAATATGTACCCAACTAATGACTTAGCATTTTCATTCCTAGTGAAATAGTGCTTGCCCATGAGAAGCAGGTACAGTGGTGTTTGTGACACCATTGCTTGTAGAAGCAAAAGCACACAAGCCACAAAAAATATATACAACCCAAGTGACTACCAACAATAGGATAGCAACAAGGAGTTGGAGAAAACTCAGATATTACCAATAAATTAATATTGTAGTGTGTTTGTGCAATGAAATACTATTCAGTAATAGAAATGAACCAGTTTTGAGGTTAATATGGGTGAACCTCAAAAACATTATACTAAAACACATTGTGAAATAATATAAAAAAATTAAAAACAGGCAAATTAAACAGAATTCTGGATAGAGATACATACACTGTTGGGAGATCTATGAAAAAAAAAAAAACCAAGTGGAAAATCATCACAAAAATCAGATGGTGACTATTTTGGAGGGTAAGGGTATGTACTCCAGAAGGGCTACATAGGGGCCTGTCATTGGTGATGTCTTATATCTTCAACCAGGTGGAAGGATACTGGTGTTTGCTTCATTAGTCTTTATACACAATAAGTGTACTTTTTCTGTGTTTGTGACGTTTTACAATAGAAACCAATTTTCATTTAATTCTTGGTAATAAAATACTTTATTGATATCATTTAATGTCAAAACAGTTATGTTTCCACTGCTTACTTTCTAGCTTTTCTACCTTTAAATTAAGAGTTTTAAAAAATAGGAGTAAAAGTAAAATAATTCAATTTTCTCAAAAAACAAGCTGCAACTTACCATTACAAATAAGTTCTCTCATTTTAAATACCATAATTCACTGCTCTTAATAATAAATAACTGCTACAAAAGGAGACAATGGCCTGAATTATTTTGCAGAGAACATTTTACACGTCTTTAAAAATACCTAACACTACCCCAACTTAAAACTTGTAAGAATAATTAGTTAAGTTATTGTAAAATTTAATTTACGTAGCACCTAGAAATTTGGAATTTGTAATGTTTCAGATAATATGATATACAGAGCAAAATGAACAATAATTTTTCTTCTGTGAATTTTCAGGGGTTTTTATACAAATAGTAGGTCCCTTTTAAAAATCAAAGGATAAAAAAGTTCATACATGCCTTTCACCTTCTAATTTCTGAACCTAGCAATTGACCTAACGGCAAAAGATCACATGTGAAAAATAATGTAGTATAGTCCTATCTGAATATAATTTCTTATTCATCTTGTCTCATGAATGCAATTTACACTTCAATTAAAACATTCTATCTGCAAGTATATATTTCTCTAAAATAGTCTGTAATACAGATTTTCATTCAGACTACCTTCCCCTCCTTCCCTTACCTCAAATCGGAGTGTCTTATGGTATACCTTATTAAATTGCTTTTTTTCCCCCTCAGAAATTCTCTTTCAATTCAAAGTATTGTAATAATGCAAATACAGATACAGCAAATATAACACATTAAAAAGTAAAGGATAATAAATACATATGGCTCCATGCTAAATGAGATAATACAAGCAAAAATACATGCTATGCTCATTTATTCTGCACCTCCTTAGGAAGGCCCTGATGGATCTTGCTCACATAAACTTGATGTTCAAACATAGCTAGTATCCTGCATTCCAATATAATTAAATGCTCTGATAAAATGCTTCCATATTTGTTTGTTCAGAACAGTCAATAGCAACTTTAACTACTTATTCCCAACATACTGATAGTGAAATAACATATTTTTAATCAAGTCATAGATTCTAAACTCTTTTCTACTATTATCTACTTATTTAAAAACAGATATTTGAGAGCTAAGCAATATTAAGTTAAGGGGTTTTGGTTTCTGCCTTCTCTTGATGGGTTGGGAATTTCAGATTATTATCTGCTTCAGGAAAAAGGATTACTTAAGCTATCACCGAAAGTTCTTCCTTTAAAAATGAAGCAGGTTGCTGGGCATGGTGGTGCATGCCCCCAGCTACTCAGGAAGCTGAGGCCGGAGGACTGCAAGATGGAGGCCAGCCTTGGCAACTTAGGGAGACCCTGTCTCAAAAAAATAAAAAGGGCTGGATAGAGCTCAGTGGTACAGGGCCCCTGGGTTCAATCACCAGTACCATGAAGAAACAAAGAAAAACAAAACAAAACAAAACAAAACAAAGCAAAAATCCAACTGACGGACTTAGTGGTTAGCAGGTGAAGCGAAGATATAACACCTGCTCCTGTGGTCTGCACCACTCAGTTCCCTCTTAGCAGTGTGCTGAATGGCCCACCAGCAGCCCAGCGTTTTCCATCCCTCCACCAGATGCCATCACAGCATGCAATCCCACGGAGAGTCAGAACATGGGCACCAGGTACAAGACTGATTCAAATCTACTTTTGGGACAAACACCAGATTTCATTTTGTCTACTATCCCATAGTGTAGTATTCTCACAAAATAGGCTTTGCAATGAAACACTTGCTTTTTCTTCTATCAAGTTGAAATGTCAAAGTAATGTCACAAAGAATATGAAAAATAAACAGGTCTTTTCTGGAAGAGGCACAGCATCTGGAACTGGAATTAAGGCTAAATAAATAGTGCTGGTTTGTAGTTCAGACTGTTATGCATTAATGATTTTGTTAACCAACAGCCTCGCTGTTTGTCCTATATGCCTGTTTATGAAGATGCATCTCTATTTCTTCCCTGAAGACCATCATTCCCAAGTGGGAGTGAGAAGCCTCGTTCATGGCTTTGGACTGGATACACATGCGGTACTGCTCAGGGGTGAGCTCATCTGCACAGTGTTTTTCATGCCAGAGGTGGAAAAGACCAGGAATTGGAGTCCGAATCACAATAAGGTCACCATGTAAGTATTTTCGGTAAAGATGAACATCTTCTCCACCCCAACCTTTTACTTCCATGTCAAATCCACCTGGTAGGATGAAAATTGACACCATAAGTAACTATCTAACAGCCAGAGCACAAGCAGACACCATAAAGATTTTAAATGTTCTGCTTCAAGTGAGATGGCACTGATGCAGAGACCTGAACTACTTACTACTTTGGAAGTCCAGTTACATATTGACAATTTAGTTAAACTCCAGAGCTCAAGTTCAGTTGCTAAGATTAACAGAATGAGATTACATATTTGAGAACACTTTGTAAACTTTAGTGTTCTACATAGTAAAGGAGAAGGAAATACAAATCAGCTATACTATTCTGTGGGTTATAGAAAACTTTCCTGGGGGAGAACAGAAGAAAAAGTCAAATTGGAGATATAAATCTGAAAATAGATACAGAGATGATTTGCAGCTACAGGAATGAATGAAACTACTGAAGAAATTCATAAGAAAAATAGGGCCAAGGTCTAAACACTAAAAAATGCAATTTCTAAGCCAGGAGCTGTGGTTACACACCTAGAATCACAGAGGCTCTGTAGGCTGAGGGAGGAGGATTGCAAGTTCAAAGTCAGCTTCAGCAACTTGGTGAGGCCCTAAGCAACTTAGCGAGATCTTGTCTCAAAATAAGAAATACAAAAGGGCTGGAGATGTGGCATAGTGGTTTAGCATCTCTGGGTTCAATCCTTGGTACCAAAAATAGAAAAGAAAAAAAAAAAGAAATGCCAATTTCTTGCAAAGAAAGTTAAGTCAGCAAAAGAGATTGAGAAGTGAATCCAAATCAGTGGAAATCTCTGGAGAAGATGTCATCTCAGTGGTCAACTGAAGAAAGTGCCTCACGGGATGTGGGGAAAAGGTACACTCATACAATGCTGATGGGACTGCAAATTGGTGCAACCACTCTGGAAAGCACTATGGAGATTCCTCAGAAAACTTGGAATGAAACCACTGTTTGACACAGTTATCCCACTCCCCAGCATGTAACCAAAGGACTTAAAATGAACATACTATAGTGATGTGGCCACATCAATGTTTAGGGCAGCTCAATTCACAACAGCTAAGCTAATGGAACCAGCCTAGGTGCCCTTTAACAGATGAATGGATAAAGAAAATGTGATATATATACACAATGGAATACTATTCACCATGAATAGAAATGAAATTATGGCATTTGCTAGTATATGGATGGAACTGGAGACTATCATGCTAAGTCAAATAAGTCAATCCCTGAAAACCAAAGTCCAAATATTCTCTCTGATATGTGGATGCTGACTCACAAAATAGGCAAGGCAGGGGGGAAGAGGGGGGGGTCAATGGGTTGAACGGGGGGGGGGGGCAGTGGGAAAGGAAGGGGAATGGGACTGGGAAAGAGTAGAATGAATTGGACATAACTTTCCTATGTTCATATATGAATGTACGTGACTCACATCATGTACAACATCATGTACAACCACAAGAATGGGAAGTTACACTCCATGTATGATATATCAAAATACATCCTATTCTCATGTATTACTAAAAAGAACAAATTAAAAAGCCCACCTGGGCTGGGGATATAGCTCAGTTGGTAGAGTGCCTGCCTCCCATGCACAAGGCCCTGGGTTCAATCCCCAGCATCAAAAAAACAAACAAACAAACAAACAAAAAAAACCCAAAAAAACAAAAAAATAGAAAAACACACCTTATAATACATAGAAAAAAAAAAAAAAGTAAGTGCCTCAAGAAAGAAGCTGTCAGGTACACTACTCATTTAAAAACTGAAAAAGAATCAACACATTTGGCAGCATAAATGCTATCTATAACCCTGCCTAGAACAATACTGATGGAGCAGAGGCTAACTATAGTGGGCTGACAGTGACAGGAAAATAGAGTTCAGATTATTTTTAAACTGGTTTTGAGCTGAACAACTTTTAAAAGAAGCATGGAAAACATCTGGAGTTTTTGAAGAATTAGAAAATAGTATCTTAAAAGCTGAGAAAAATTCTTTAAGAGCTAAGTTTCTAAATTGCATCTCCTTCCAAATTACTGTATCCTTCTTAATCTCACATTTTCAGGATGGACAATGGTCCTGAGAACTCTATAAACCACTGCTTTAAACTGTTATAGCTTTACAAAATGCTATGTCTGATTATATCTCAGTTTTTCTTCCTAATGGATATGAATAAGCTCTTCAAATACAACAATGTAGGACACTTAAAAATAAATGGGGAACTCCTGGTTTTGGGTTTGGCATTTTAGAAGCCTACAAATTATCACTTGGTCCTAATAAATAAAGAGCTGAACAAACTGAAAAATCAACAATTCCTTTTAGATCTCTCAGAGAAAAGAGGTCATAGGATGACACTCTGCCCCTAAATTTTTGGGAGAGACTGGTGGATAGATAAAAAGAATCACAGATTACTAGAGAAGGCATCTCTGCAGGAGATGGTACAGAGGTAGGAAAACCTGTAACTGCCAAACTGCTAGAGGTTTAGTATAGACAAATCTGAGAATTGAAAACTCCGGGGGCCCCAATCATATTGGAATCCCCACACTTGAGAGTTTTATCTTTAGAAGCTCTACCATGTTCTCATAGTGAAGACAGAAAAAGATCCTCTTATGTTTCTGGCAAGGGAAGGGAGGCAAAGGTAACCATTTTGAAATATGTCAGAGCATTCTGTTTTTATTAATAAGGCATGATCTCAGGAGAAACTAAACGTAGCCTAAATGACTTGGAGGAAGGTAAATAATCAATTTTAGTCCCTCTAGCCATCTGGTCCTTGAGGAGAGGAGGAACTGAATAGGATGTGTGAAGTTCACGGTCCAGAGGCACAAGCTCACTAAAACACTGAGACCTAATCATAGTGCTGTAGTACACCACTTATACCACTCCTCCCTCCATACCTCATCGCCACATCACTAAGGTTCCACTTAGTGCAATTGTTTTTACCCAGTACATAAAGCTCACCTTTCAACAACAACAACAACAACAACAACAACAACAACAACAACAACAACAGCAACAAAATACAAGCATCCTAAAGGGAAAAAAATAGTTTGAGGAGAAAGTAATCATCAGACCCAGATTCAGATACAGAAGGGATATTGGAATTAATAGACTGGGAATTTAAAACAACTGTGATTAACATGTTAAAGGTTCTGATGGAAAATGTAGATAACATGTGAGGTGGGTAACATAAGCAAAATGGAAATTCTAAGAAGGTATCCAAAAGAATGCTATAGATCACAAACACTGTAACAAATGAAGAATGCCATGATAGGCTTATTGGTAGACTAAACTTGGGTGAAGAAAGACTCTCTGTCCTTGAGAATATAACAGAAACGTCTAAAACTGAAAAGCAAAGAGAAAAAAAAGTAAAAAAAAAAAAAAAAAAAAAAAAAAAGAACAGAATATCCAAAAACCATGGGACCAGTACAAAAGGTGTAACATATACATAATGGGAACACTAATAAATAATAGATAAAATGAAGAAAAGAGATAGGAGCTCCAAATGAAAGAGGTGAAATTCCAAATGGGGAACTCCTTTTTCCCCAGTCCACACCATTAGCACAGAGGCTCCACTCTGGACAAGGTAGGTAGAAACTACTGGAGCTTTACTGCCCCAACCTGGCATCCTACTCATAAAGCAGGATGTTCATTTTGTTTTGTGAGAAGTGTGCTACTGTCCCCATTCTCAGCCCCAGAGCAGGTGATTCTTTCCACAAGAATAAACAGCTCCAAAGAATCTGACTTAATTTGAAACATGGTATAGGGAAGTTCAAGTCTAAGGGATTTTTTGAAAATAATGGAGATTTTGGTTTTAAGCACGTAAGAGGCTGGTAATTCCATGAGGGCAAAAAGTTGAACTGTAGAGGCGAGTTAGATTACCAGAGAGAACCAGCGCAGAGACAGGAAGAAGATCCTTTGTGGGGTCCAAGCACTTGCCTCAAAAATTACCCCTTCAAAAAAAAAGCCCAATTCAATTGGGTCAGATTGTGGAGCAATCAGTACATTTGAACATTGACAAAACAAAGACCGCAATTAGTGAGCAATCAATGATTCCTAACAGTTGAGAATAATACCAACAAGGGCATGGTAAGAGTCAGAGAGCCATGCTAAATCCAGTGCCACTGGAGAAGACTGCCCATGTCCTGAGGAGGGATATCAGAGGCTTCATATTGCTGGGGAGCTAGGGTGTGTGGGGAAAATTCACTAAATAGTCCTGCCAAGTCAATAAATAAATAAATAAGGAAAAGGAAAAACAAGCCGTGAAAGCAGGGGGAATCAGTATCCAGAGTTGCCACAATATATTGCCAAAATGTCCAGTTTTCAAGAAAGAAATTATAAAACATGAAAAAAAAAAAAAAAAAAAAGTAGGGCCCTATGACAGGGCCCAGATGTGGGCTTTAACAGATAAAATTCCAAAGCAGACATTATAAATATAGTCAAAGTATTAAAAGAATTCATGCTGAAAGAAGTATCAGAATGTAAGATAACAATCTTATCAAATACAGAATAGTATTAAAGAGAAATTACATATATAGAAAAAGAACCAAATAGAAATTATGGAGTTAAAATAATTTAAATGAGAAAATCATTAGAACAACTCAACAATATATTTGAAATAAAAATAGAATCAGAGAACTTTAAGATAGGTTAGTATTTCTGTTTTTGAAAGACAGTGAATGTTTAGAATTTTATTAAATAAAAAATCAGGGAAAAGGATATTAGTTTCATTTAATAGTCTTTTTATCATTATTTCCTATAAAGAAATAAGGTGGAGGGATTTCCAAAACAAATGGCCAATTATAAAAATGAATATAATATGTACATAAAACATGACTTCCACTATGATATGGTAAGGGAATCACTAAATGAATCAGGAGACATGCAATTCAGGTCAGCATGCTTTACTGAACTATTCTCTGACACTTTTTTTTTTGGTACCAGGGATTGATCCAGGGGTGCTTAACCACTGAGTCACATTCCCAGCCCTCCATATTTTATTAGAGACAGGGTCTTGCTGAGTTGCTTAGGGCCTTGCTAAGTTGCTGAGGCTGGGTTTGAACCCGTGATCCTCCTGCCTTAAGCCTCCCAAGTGGGTGGGATTACAGGCATGCACCACCATGCTCAGCTCTCTGACACTTTTTTGGTGGGTAAAACTGAAGCTTGGAGGAGGGGTGTGGAGATTAGATCACAGTCCTCACCACATCTTTGAGCTTATGGGATGGACAGCTAAGTCACTGACTCCCACTTCAATCAGAGTTATGAAGAAAATCTCTTTTCTTACTAAACATTGGGATTTTTATGTAATAGTTAATAGACAATTAAAAAGAATTTCATTTCTAAATAAAAAAATGTGAAAATCCTTAAACTAGATAACCTAAGACTGCTTACAGCTGTTAACAACCCAGGAATACAGCAGTACGTTATAGACAGACCTTTTGTAAGAGTATTCCAATCAACTATAATTTTGGCAACATGTTAAACAGGTGTTTTTAAAAAAGTAGTGGTGTTTTGATTTCAAAGGAACTAGCAAATATTAAACTTTTATCTTTATCTTTGCTCATCAAAGACATTAATTATAAACTTACTTTGCCTTTTACATTTCTAAATATAAACCCAGATACTCATAATTGAAAAGAAAAACAAATATATATTTTTGAAAAATGCCATAAGGTCTATAGTAAATATGTAAAGTCCCATCCTTAAATGTAAGGTATACTTACCAATGGTTAGAAAATCCGATCGATATTGACAAGTCATTCCAAAGCCAAAATCTCGCCAAAAACCAGAATCCTTTTTGTGAACCTCAAGTTAAAAAAATAAAAAAATTAATTTAACTCCTCAAGAACTAGAAGTTTTAATCAACAATGAAATAAGTTCTTTTCCTAAGGATACTTTTCTCCTATTATTTATATGACTCATACAGGATTTTTGTTACTAACATCTTACAAAAACCAAAAATATAATAATCTGTGTGAGTCAAGGATTTTTACCACTTGCTCAAGTGCTTGAGCTCTGTATAAGGTGCAAGCTGGTAACAATCAAACAGTGTGGTCCTGACCTCGAGGGGCATACATTTTAGGAGGACAAGAATTGCACAAACATATACTGCAATGCACCATGATTAACTATACAAACTTATTTGGGTGCCTACCCAGCACCCATTTTCCAGGCCCCCTCCTGATGTAGTTTTGTTCTAGAAATTACCTGGCTCCATGCAGCCCACAAGCTTTGGGAAGCTCCTGTCACCAGGTAGACAGGTGAGCAAGCCATGAATACTCTACATCAGTGAGATGGTCTCATTCTACTTACTTTAGGGAGCAGTTTACAACAGGCATTAGATAAAATTCAGGCCAACAAACTCAAAAGGGAGGGTTGTTGAGGTCTCTGGAAAACAAAGCCCTCTTATTCTTCCTAGAGAACTGCTAGAAAATTCATTTGCTCTTTTTGAATGGTATAAGGCAGGGGTCAGCAAACCATGGCCTTGCGCTAATTCTGACCAGCTACTTTTTTTTTTTTTGGTGTTGGGGATTGAACCCAGGGCCTTGTGCATGCAAGGCAAGGCACTCTACCAACTGAGCTATATTTCCAGTCCCGTTGTCTGCTTTTTTTTGGAACCGGGGATTGAACTCAGGGACACTCAGCCACTGAGCCACATCCCCAGCCCTATTTTGTATTTTATTTAGAGACAGGGTCTCACTGAGTTGATTAGGGCCTCGCTAAATTGCTGAGGTTGGCTTTGAACTCGTGATCCTCCTGACTCAGCCTCCCAAGTTGCTTGGATTATAGGCGAGCGCCACCACACCCGGCCCCGTTGTCTGCTTTTTAAGTTATTTTATTTACAATGGTGTGGGTAAGTAGAAATATTCCCTAACTGGTTCTTTACAGAAAAGTCTGCCAATCCCCGGTAGAGGATGCAGATACAAAGCTTGGAACTGCTGAGTTCTTAAAGAGGGAAATCGAATTAAAAATGAAGTTGTCACTGTTGAAGTCCAAGTAGAGAAAGAAATATAAAATCATGGCTTTGTGGAAAATTAGCAAATAAATACATATACATTTAAGATGGCAATACATTCCAGGACAAGAAGTAAGCATGACAGAAAAAAAGTCTTTCTTACATAATTGCCAGAAAAGGTTTCTCTGAGGAGGTGGAACTTTGAGCAGAAACCTGAATGAAATGGGGGGGGGGGGAGCTATGCAAATTATCTGGAAGGGATCACTGCAGGCCAGGAGGGCAGCATGCAAGATGACTTTGGAAGGAGCATGCTTGTAGCCTTTATCAAATAACAAGGGAATGACTGCAGCAAGAGCAGGAAGTGAGGTTCTGGAGACAAGAAGGGGCTTTTAATATTTCTTAAAGATAAGTGGTATATGCTATTTTTGTATGGTTATGGGAATGCTTTAGAAGAGGCTAAATGTTAGGACAGGAGAGGGGAAGACTGGCTAGAGGAGGTCCTTGTTAAGACAGGAGAGATGAAGTCTAGGTCATCATAAAAGGACGGGTTGGCCTTACGAAGGGACACAGGCAGTTATTCCACTGGGAATGTGATAAGTTGAGGCAATAAGGGTAACAGAACTCTTGAGATGATAACAAGGAAGAGAAGTTCTGGCTGCTTTTCTTTTCCAAGTGAAGTAGGAAGCAAGATGACGAGAGGGTGAAGGGTGCTGGAATAGGGAGGAGTCCAGTGTGGTCTCAAGGACAGAGAATGAAGAAACTGTAAAGCACAGGAATCTGAGACTCTAAAGTCACATGTGTATGGATTAGGGCTATACATCCACTGCACTGGGGTCTGGGTGACAGATGGAGTTCTATGGGAACACTGGAAGGAGCAAGGAACAAAGGAGATGGGTGCACAGCAAAAAGGCTGTGGATATGACTGGTCATTGTGTTTGACTTGGATATGAAGCAAGAACCTGGATGTGAGAAGAACAAGAGAAAAGAGAGAGGTACCTCACACAAACTGCAGCATATTAAGACAGGTCCTCCAGGAATGAAGCTGGAGCTGGGATATGACAGACAAATGAACAAGTGAAAGACGATGTGCTAGGGGAGAATTCAGGCAAAAGAACAGTTTGTACAAAGGTCAGCAAATGGGAGAGCATTGTAGGTTAGGAATGGTGGAGACTAAAGGCTAGAATCAGTAGAAGTGACTACAGTGCAGAGAAGGCTCAGCAAACTTGTCCTGTAGAAGGTCATGTAGTACATATTTCAGGCCCAAGGAACATATAATCTGTCACAATTATTGTACTATGCCTGTACTATGAAAAGAGCCACTGACCACAAATAATCAAATGAGTGTGCTGTGTTCCAGTAAACTTTACTATGGACACTGAAATTTGAATTTCATATAATTTTCATGTGTCACGAAATATTAATTTTTTTGTCATTAACACTGTAAACATAACTTGTAACTTGTAGGTGATATAAAACAAGGTAGAAGGGCAGACTTGGACTACAAGCCATACCTGCTAATCCCTGGCCTAGAAGAATGTGCAGAAACATATATGGTACACCCTTGTATACCTGGTCATGTGGTTTGGGTTTATCCTAATGGCAATGGGTCTTCTTTGAAAAGCTGGAGAAGTAATGTGGTATTTTTGGAAGATCACTTTGGCTAGAATACAGACAATGGAGGATAGATGAGAAGAGGTAAGAAGGGAGGCCAATTAAGAGGTCAACAACTATAACCAGGAATGGGAAACAGGTGGTATAGATTATTCAGATATGTACAAAAAGAGAGAGAGAGAGAGAGAGAGAGAGAGAGAGAGAGAGAGAGAGATAGATAGATAGATAGATATTGATGTGAAAGATTTTAGGGTCTGTGAAGGTGTCTTTCTTGGAGAGGGAGCCCAGAGAAAAGACCAGGCCAGAAAGGAACAAAACAAAGTTGGGTTCTGGCCATAATGAATCTGAGTATCTGCAGGGTAGCCACAAGGACATTTCTGGAAAAAGGAACATCAAGGTCTGTGGAGGAAACTAATTTTGATAAGAGTGGGACAGTCGGAAAGTGCTGTGCTGGAAGAACCAACTGGAAAACAGAATGAACCAGGCAACCCCAAGGGCTTGGCTCAAGTTGGAGCTGACAGATGGGGTACAACTTCCCCTTTCCCATTTTTTTCCCCCATGGGGGCACTTCTTCCCCATCTAGAATGTAAAGTTCCCCAAGGGTAGAACTTTCACAAATTCTGATTATTGTTATATCCATAGCATCCAGAACAATACCAGATACACAGTAAGCTTTCAATAAATATATGTTGAAAGAATAAGCGAATTTATAGTTTTTATAGAGAATCATTTTAATGGCAGAACAAGACCAGACTCTTATATTCTTATCTCTTCAGTTGAAATAGAACCTTGGTACAAAGTATTAAAGTAAAACACACTCACTTTGACATCTCTACTAAACACCAATTTTGATTTTATAAATATTATGACCTTGTAACTTCAGTTATTATCAAACTAGAGGAAAAGAGTCATTGGTTTTGTTTGATTTTTAAATCAACTCATTTTTACTGAAGAAATCAAAGAAAACTCAAATTTAACCATAATCCTAGTTGTCAGTATTTAATTGCATTCCTTATTAATTTTTTTGCCTTGTAATCAAGTGGGAGATGCAATTATCCACATATAACCAGAGCTTCCGGCCCTCAGTCCCTCACAGAACACTAGGTTCACCAAACCAGCTGGCAAAATGGTACCTTCCCTTGGATGTCTAAAAAATAACACCCACTAGGGCTCCAGCTGAAGTCCTGCTCTCTCCTCTTTTCCTCAATCCTCCCACATCTGACCCATCAGCCTGGTCTGTCAGTTTGATCTCTAAATTGTACCCAAACCTCTCTCCACAACTATACCCTTTCCTAAGCCACTATCATCTCTCTTGACTACTGTAAAAGCCTAAGTGACTTCTGCTTGCTAGTGCTGCACACTATTTATTCTCCTCCAAATGCTACCACTCTGCACAAACTTCAAACTTCTCTCAGGACCTTCACGCAGACTGGCCCAGCTTCGTGCTCCTTGCCTCGTGGTTGTTGTCCAAGCAAAGAAGACTCAGCAGCTGTTCTTTCTGCCTGGAGCCACTTGCCCCAGTCACTGTTTAGCTGGCTCCTGCCATTGGATAGTTCCTCCTACATAAGCATCTCAGAAAGGCCTTTCTGACAGAACACACCACAGAAATCACTGCATCAATCTTCACAACTTGGCCTGTTTTAATGATCTGCATAGCATTTATTACATGAGTCCCCACCCCCATCTTCTATTACCAGAATAAAGATCCTTATGAGATATCACAATGTCTGTAGGGCTTTGGGGTTCCAGAGGTTAATACTGCCTGACATAGAAAGAACCCTCCATATTTGATGACATACTACAACAGAGGTGGTCTGTGTAGTGCATGAGTGGACAGTGTGGAGCATGCTGCCTGGGCCCACCTCCAGCTGGCTATGCACTTGGGCTTGCATTCAATCATAGCACAGCTGTGCCCTCATCTGTCAAAAGGGGGTAACAATAGCACTTACTGCAGGAGGTTGTCAGGAGGATTAAATGAATTAACATGTAGGCAAAACAACAGTACTGTGCACACAGTAAAGGCACATTAAAATGTTAGCTAGTATCATCATTAAAATGTCAGAAACTATACATACCATGAACTATATAAAAACTATAATACAAACTCCTATTTTTAATTTTATATATCCTCTACATTTGCACTACTGTATGTACTTTTACATTTCATATGCTTTCCTTTTGATTCAATTTCTCATTTTATTATTTAAGAGTTTTGCTTGCCTTTTTAAATATTGCCAACTTATACATATTGCCTTTCTATAGCTCTGATTATTTGCTCAGGAGAGACTCCTGGAAGTGAAAACTGCTGGATCAGAGGGATGACCTGTTAAAACCTCCTGACCCACAGAACTGGACTACATTCCCACTAGCCTCACTGCAGGGCTGTGATTTTTAAAAGCAGCAGAAAAGGGCAGGGCGTGCAGCTCAATGGTACAGCATTTGCCTAGCATGTGTGAGGCACTGGGTTTGATTCTCAGCACCACGTATAAGTAAATAAAATAAAGGTCCCTCAACAACTAAAAAGAAAAAAACAGCAGAAGAAAGTATTATATTATTGTTTTAATTTATTTCTAGCAAGGATGACTATTTAAATGTTTATTGTGAATTATTATCAAACAGTTTTTAACTTATTTTTTCTATTGTGTGTTTATTTTTGACTTACTTCTAAAGTAACTTTAAACATTAAAAAGAGCAAGTTTTTGTCTTAAGTGAGGACACTGAAGCATAGAAGTTAGGCAATTTGCAAAGGTTACAAGTGGTGAAATGAGAAATTGAAGTGCTTAAACTTATTTTGCTATGCAACATCTAGAATGAATCAGCATTCAAATCATTCTTCTCCACATCTCTCCAAGCCAGAAAAGAATATTATTGTGCTCTTATATTCCTTTTCACTCTTCTGTTGACTCTATTTGGCACTTATTTTTGTCTTTTAGTTTGTTTTTCAATTAAGTTTACTAAAATGTTTTTTATTTTGTAAGAGTTTACAGAAAAGTTGCATAACAGTGAACAGTTTACCTCACCCAGTTTTAGTTTTTCCTAACATTATCTTACATTGTTGCAATGCATTTTGTCAAAATTAAAGAACTAGTGTTGGCACGTTACTATCAACTGAGTTCCAAACTTTGTTTCACCAATTTTCCCTTGAATGTATTTTTTCTGTTTCAAATCTAGTCAAGAGCACTACATTGCATTCAATTGTTATGTCTCCTCTTGCCTATCATTTCTCAGTCTTCCTTGTTTTTGATGACCATGAGTTTTGAGAACTAATGGTCAGGTTTTTTTTTTTATCCCTGGGTTAAGATAATGTCTGCTGGTTCCTGACTGAAAGCTGATTTTCTGATCTCATTCATATGTGGAATATAAAAAAGTTTAACTTAGAAGTTTAAAGAAGAATGGTGGTTACCAGAGGTTGGGAGATTAGGGAGAAGGGATGGGAAGATTTGATCAGTGAGTACTAAGTTACAGATAGGAGTAAGAAGCTCTGGTGTGCTACTGCATGGCAGGGTGTCTATAAATAATGAAAACGTACTGCATATTTCAAAAATCAAGAAGAAAGAATTTTAAATGTTTTTGCCATAAAGAAATAATAAATATTTAAATATGTGTGTTTATCCTGATTTTAACATTACACAATGTAAACCTGTATGGTCACATGATATCTATAAGCACGTGTAATTTTTATGTATCAGTTAAGATTTTTTTTTTTTTTTTTGCAGTGCTGGGGATTAAACCCAGGGCCTTGTGCTTATGAGCCAAGCACTCTACCAAGTGAACTACATCCCCAGCCCAGTTAAGATTTTTTAAAAAGTTCATTTTATCTTTATAAGTTCTATTCTTTTTTAATTTATTATTTTTTAATTTGTTCTAATTAGTTCTACTTGCCACTTTTTGTCTTTTAGCTTGTTTTTCAATTAAGTTTACTAAAAAGTTTTTTATTTTGTAATAGTTTACAGAAAAGTTGCATAACAGTAAACAGTTTAACTCACCCAGTTTTAGTTTTTCCTAACACAATAATCAAAGATTATTTTTCAGAATTTTCATGGTACTGCTTATTTTTTAAGCACCAATATTATCAAAAAGAAGGTGAATGCCAATCTGATTCTTACTTCTCTGTGAACAAGTTGGGTTACGCTATTTTTAGTGTCTCTGGAAGGTACCAGGATTTTCCCTTCACTGCTCTCAAATGCCTGAAAGACTTATCTTTCCTTAGTTCTGCCAAGTCTTCTTCCATATCCTTCATTTCCTATTGTCTTTTCTTGAACTTCTATTAAACAATTTGAGAGCTTCTGAACTGATTTTCCATGTCTCAGTTTTTCTCTCTCATTATCTCTTGGTCATAAGTGCCATTTCATCTGTGACCCTTCCACTATTCTGCCTATTTACTGATATTTTTTCATAATTTCCAAGTTCTGGTTCTTTTTACCAACAAATCATGACTTTAAGATTTTTAATGTTTTCTCCAATGATCATAAATATGTATTTTAAAGTTATTTTCTACCTACATTCATATTCTCGTGTTAATTTTTCTGTTTATTAAAATTCCATAGTACTGGTTTTCCTTAATTATTTGATTAGCCTTTGTTAACTGCTACTCATTTTTGTTTCAAAAATCCATGGCTGTCAGTCATGATTATAGGGCACTACCTCCAGTAATAGAATAGGGTCAGAATGTGATCACGGGAAAAATGTGCTCACGGTAGCTCATCTTTGGAGCCTAAGCAGGGCTTCCTGTCCACCCTGACCTGCCTCTCCAACTCCAGGGACTACAGGGCACTTCTGTAGCCTAATGGTGGATCCTTATGTCTGCTCCTCAATGCTGCTCAGCATGGGTTCCTTCTACTCTCTGCTAGGAGCTCAGAGGATGCAAAGCAGACCCACCTTCACTCACTGCTTTCCGGAACATGTTCTAGACTATTCTCTCCTCTAGCAATCCTATGCCAACTGTTGTCATTTGATAGAAATTTCTCAAAATTTATGCCTAATGATGTCTTTTCTCATTTTTTTTTTTAAGCCAAAAGAAGCCTTTATTTTAGCTGGCCAGCGACGAATACCCATACACCGAAAAGTGGTATGCCGGGAGAACGCCTCATTTACCAATATTAATGCACCTATTTCTTTTTAATAATTAATTTTAAAGAATTTGGGGTACTGGATAAGATAGATGTCAGTGCTGCTTGTCATTCTGATTTTGTGTCTATATTCCTAAGTAATACTGTCCTACAGATAAAGTAGAGGGAAGATTTATGTATATATGTGTATGTGTGCATGCTCTGCCATGTATATATGTGTGTGTGTGTGTGTGTGTGTGTGTGCATGCTCTGCCATGTATCAAGATGAAATATTTTAAGTAGACTATAAAGCATTAATATTACCTCTTCTTTGAAAGTTTGGAAAAACTCATTAACAAAATATTTATTTATATACATGTAAGTTTTTGATAACTAATTTTTAAAAGGCTCTTAGTTTCTTCACCTCGTACTTATAAACTTCTAACAAGAACTTATCTTGTTCAATATCTCATAAATTTTCAAATCTTTCCTTCTATTTAGAATTTTTCAACTTACTATGTAAAATTAATTTCTCTCATGTTTTTTCATATCTAATTTTCAATGTAGTGTTTTTTTTACCCAAAATTTGTCTACTTTATATTTTAAAAAATTACTTTTTGCACATAAACAATAAGCTCCTATATTTGTCAACCTATTTTGATTTATCAATTTCTGCCTTTATCTCTTTCCTCCTGCTTTCCTTGGAGTTTTCAATGGACAACTTAGTTCATTTGTTTTTACTTTTTCTAAATTCTAACATTAAAAGATTATACTATGTGAAATTTGGTATCATGGACTGGATCCTGAAGTGGAAAAAGATCAGTAGAAAAACTGGTAAAATCCTAATAAAATCTGTAGTGCAGTTAGCAGTAATTCACCAGTGATAATTTCTTAATTCTGACAAATGCACTACGGTTATACAAAAATCAAGGGAAGCTGGGCTGAAGTACAGGAACTCTCAACTTTCTTTGTAAACTTATTCCAAAATAATGTTTATTTAAAAATTTTCAATGGCATGCGTAAGTACAGTTTGGTAACAACCGTTTTGATATATGGCATCCTCATTCCATAGTTTTCTTTTTTTTTCATTCATGGTGCTGAGGATTGAACCCAGGGCCTTGTGCTTGTGAGGTAAGCACTCTACCAACTGAGTTATATCCCCAGCCCATGATTTTCTTTGTAATTTCCTTAGTATATTTCTTCTTAGTTGATCTAGCAGGAGTTTTTAAATTTCTAGTTAGTGGAGGCTTCTGTTTTTCCAAGTACTGGGGATAGAACCCAGGGCCACCTGCATGCTAGGTAGGCATTCTACCAGAGCTATATACCCATTCACAGTCAGTGGAGTTTTGAAAATTAAATTTTTAGTATTTGTAAAAATAAGTTTGCAAAAATATATAATTTCAATTCTGGAACATGAGGTTTTTCTTTGTCATCTAACTCTTCTCACCCCTCCCCCAGCCCCCTGCCTGCCATCTGGCAATTTTGAGGCAATAAGGCATTTTACTGAGGATTGGGATTGTAAAAGAGACTATGTGCATGTTTATAATAACTACATTTTTCATTGAAACTTTGTTTTCTATTTGTACACAAACATAAAGAACAGCTTTTCCTAACTGGTAATGTAAAAGTCTTACCAGCTGCTGCTCCACAGGTGGTGGTGCATCCTGGTTGGCATAAACGATGGCAGGATTGTAAAGACTGAACACCACAGGGTAAAACACTTTTTTACCTATAAATTAAAATGCATGTTTATATCACACAAGAAAGTTGTAAGATGAAGAACTGATCTTTATTATTTCATACACTGAGATTTTATTAAAGTTTTTGTAATTACATGATTTTATTTTAGCAATACTTATTTTATCAATATTTAATCTATAGAACATTATGTCAATTTGATGAACATGACGATGATTTTGTAACATATTGGTTGGTTAGGCTATGAAACCACAACTGCAAAAGAACAGAGATAAAACAGACTAAAAGATGCTTCACATGTTTATTTCCTTCAACTTTGGGGAGATACACAAAGGTTATTCTCTGAGCTATTTATTAGGTGAGCCACCTATTACTCATTATTTCATTTAATTAGCAGCAATAGATGTAAATTAACATCTGACAATCACCAAAAATCTCAGAAACTTCAGTTAAATCCACCCTTCAAACAGAATCATCCAAAACAGTAAATACAGAGAATACTGTACAATACATAGATACGTAGGAAATAATGAAAACATAGAATGCAGAAAGATTTAAACCAAGATCTGGAAAAGTGGGGTTAGATATGGGTTAAAAATACCTGATGTTAACAGCCCTTGCAGGAGACCTTGGCATTAGCTTTCAAACTGATAGCATCTTAAGGACCTTAAAGAATAACTGGTCCATCTGCCCTCAAAAGAGAAACCCTGCTATGACTGAATTCAATCATGGTAGCATGAAGTGCTCAATAATTGCCAAGCAGCCTAACACAGCAGCCTTATTTACTATAAGATTCCTAACAGATGATCATGCCACCTTCATTCACTTAAGTGATGGGGAGGCTCAACTCTTAGAGGATGATCTATTTCTGGATATAAAAATATTTCTTTTACACTGAGCAAATGTCTCCTTCAACTTCCATGTTTTGAATTTCATGCTGTCTGAAGTAACAAAAACAAACCTAACCCACGTTTACTCACTGGGCTCTCAGAGAACTGACAACTTTCTCCAGTCAAAATGATTAATAAGAAATTAGTCATTTGTGTATGGGAAGAATTCCACAGAAAAAGCATTTAATGTGCAATTTTTTAATTTAAAAATTATTTAATTGAAAAAATATACATATTTATGTTGTATAACAATGTTTTGATGTATGTATATTCTGTGAATTGACTAATCAAGCCAATTGACATATCTATCACAGTTTTTATTATGGTAATAACATTTAAAATCTACTCTCTTAGCAATTTTCAAGTACACAATACATTGTTACTAACTGTAATTACCATGTTACATATTTATTGAACTTATTTTCCTGTTGAGAATCTTTAATACAGAAAACTTTCCATTTTACATTAAAAATAAAATTTGATTTATAAAACTGTCATTTGTTTTAAAAATATCTACAGCATAAAGCAAAGTATCGTAAATAACTCTAAAATGCATGGTCTGGAGAACAAACGCTACCTGTATCCAGACCTCTGCGTCAGTGTGCACGTGTGTACAGGTGTGCACATGCACGTGTATGGGGAGCACTGTCTCCCTAAAGCTGAGTATTTCTGACTCTCGCATCTCCACACCATCTGTATAGTTCTTTTTCTGACCTGAGTTGGTTCCTCCTCAACAATTTCCAGTCTTCTATTCTTGGCCTTTTCTATTTGGCTTCAAATGTAGCCAATAGAATTTGGGTACCAAGAGAACAAAAGATATGAATTTTAGAGGGTCAAATTTTCCAGTTTAATTATTCCAGTTAAATTATGTATTTCAGTTAAATTATGCCTTAATATAACAAGAAAAAAAATCCTAGGGTTTAAATTAAAATTCTTTTTCTTCAAATTAACTTGATTCAAAACATGGGACATGCCAATGCTATTCTAAATTCAGCTCATCTACCAACGTTTTACGCACCTGGCTCAGCATTTAATCGGCAGCTGTTAAGGAATTCGGCTGAGAAAAATATGTCAACATCACAGAAAAACATCAAGACCTCTCCCTTGTCCCAAGCTCGGGCACCCACATTGAGTCCTCGTCCACGATTAAATTCTTCATTCAATGAAACCAAGGTGTAATTGTGAAAATTAGACTCACTATGAGGAAAGCACATACAACAAATGCTAAGTCCCACTTAAAGTTAACAATGCTTTTTCTTCAACAGAACTTACAAAATGTTTTATACTTCAAATATTTTATTATGTTGGCTCTACATTCACACAAGAGAAAGGAAATTATCAGCTTCCCATCATCAGGGACAGATATTCACTAAATGCCCACATTTGAGGAAATACACTGGTGGTATGAGACTTCTAGTTACCAAGTGGCCACTGACCCTTGAAATCTTAAAAACCTACCAGGGAGATAAGAAATACACACATGAAAAAATAGCCATAATATTTGATGATGATGATGATGATGATAATAAGAATAAGAATAAGTTTTACATGAATCATGCACACAAGAGAGCTTTTCTGGCATCTTTAAGGTATCTGCATAAATGCCCTCTTGTCAGGGGGACACTTCCAGATACCATTTCAGAAGTAGTCCAATCTCCCACTTTAATTTCCATCCTCTTCCCCTGGCTGTTTTCCTTAGTATCACCAGACATGTTTGTTTGAGTGTCTCCCTGACTCCATGAGAGCAGGGATTTTGTTTTATTCATTACTATGCACACAGTGCCCTCACAGAGTAGGAGTTCAATATGTATTTGCTGAATGAATGAATGAATGAATGAATGAATAGCAGTTCTGGGAAGAGACTGCTTATGTCTGGAGTAGTTAGAAAAGATATTAGAAGCAGAAGTTGAGTTATGCCTCGGTTAAAATCCTGATGTCAGTGGTGAGTGTAAAGGTCATTCCAAATACTTGTTCTCTAAAGCAAAAGAGGTAAGAAAGTAGAAAGCATTTAGAGGTCAGACAAATCAGATGGGAACAAAGGGACCCTAAAATGGGAACAATGAGAAGAGGCTCAGATTGAGGTGCACCTACCATGCAAGGTTAAAGAACTTGGTCAGTACCCAAAAGACAAGGGGGGAGGCAGCAAGGTTTTCTGTTAGGACAGTGGTTCTCACCCTGAGGCCCTCAAACCCCCTGGCACATTGTTATATGCAAATTCTCAGGTTCCATCTCAGATACGGACTCAGATGCAAAGGGTAGAACTAAGCCTCTGTGTTTTCAGTAAGCCCTCGGGATACCTTTGACACTAAAGCTAGAGAACCACTGCACTGGGATACAGTGAATCAAACACAGGAACGTGTGAGGAAGATTACTCCTACAACAGTATAGCATGGGTAATGGAGAAATGGAAGTAAATGCATGGAGTGGACTCTAAATGCTCTGGGTGCCCATGACTCTTCTCATTTTACAGCATATAAATCTCTCCCTTCTTTTGTGGAAACTGTCCATTACCACCCCGTATGCCCAGTACCAAGTAGAAGCACTGATCATAGAATACCCATCATTCTACCCAGCCCAACCACATAATTTCCTAGGAGTGGGGACCAGGCTCAATGGGGTCAATCACAAAACCCCCGCCCCACCTGGCCATAGTGATTGGCTCAAGAGTGGGCAAAATGTCCTTCCCTGGGATTTCCTCAACTGGAGCTGGGAGAAAGCTCTTTCCTCTCTGATGGCAAAGCTGAGAAGATGTGAGCCCAGAGCCGCCAACAGCCATATCCCTCACCATGTGGAAGAAGCCAATCTGCAACAGGAGAATGAAGTCAACATGCAGAGAAAACAGACAAGACAATGACAAGAGAATTTTGATGTATTCAATTCTCTGGTTCCAGTCCCTGAGACCCAAAGTTGTTTTGATTTTTCTTTTCCAAATTTGGTTGCAACAATTCTTTCATTTCTGGAGGTATCCAAGATTCTTCAATACTGCTTCTATTTTCCTTAAGCAAGCTCAAGGTAAGTTTCTACCATTTGCCACAGAGGAGTCTTGACAACACAGGGACAACTTCAGTAATATCGGGGTGAATGTCTGATACTTAGTAGGTAATTGAAAAACAGTAGGAAGGGAAGAGAGGGAGGGAAGAAACGGAGGGGGAACTGGGGTAATGGCAGTAGCAAGGAAGGGACGAAGAAGAGGTCCTATGACATAAGTAGGAAGTAACTCTTCAAAGGTAATTACACATGAAGATGAGTAAAAGACTCTGCCTCTCAAACATTAGGCATATAGGCTTGTGAGAAAGGTTTGACTGAGTGGTGAAACCCTGAATTGGACCCTGAATTGGTGTAGAGAAGGGGAAGACAATGAACTCTGTTCATGTACATCAAGGCTATGAGAGCCCCTGCAGGGTGTATTCAGCTGTACTCAGTCTTCTTCCAACTACCCCAGTCAGACTCTGGAATACAATAGGTGGGTATTCAATGAATGTTAGGTTGCATGGTTGGAGAAGAAAGGCTAGCCAAATCTGAACACTTCGGGAATGGCCAAAAACTAGCAGAAAGGTAAAGAAACAAGTAAAGGGTACAGAACTGGTATGGTAAGAGAAGACATTCAACCAGTATGTGTTATGACATATTTACATTCACAAAATATTTGTTTTACAAACATAAGCGTGGTTTAAGAAGGAAGCCCTGGTTAGATTGTCAAATATATAAAAGTGATCAAAAAGGATAACAGAGAAAAGCCTGAATTTGGTAGAGGGTTGTACTTTTGGGCCTACAGCTTAAGAGAGGAAAAGGTTGAGAAGCTTAAGAGTGAAAAATTAAGTATTAAGGAATTACTAATTCATTCATTCAAACCTGAGCACCAACCATGTGCCAGGTACTATATGAACTGCTCAGTTCAGATCTGTTCTGTGAGGTTTGGCTGTGAAAGAACAGAAACAAAACAGTAGCTTCTGTGTACTGCAGCATCAGCTAGGTTTTTGTTGTTGTCTGTTTATTAAAGATATGGGGGACCTAAGTATCATTCATAGGGGGAGAAGAAGGAGCAAAAGAAAGGTGACATGTAATGACAAGCTCAGAAGATGGTATCAAAGTGCAGGGATTAGATTTTAAAAAGGGAAAGAAGGAGTAAACCTATAGGTAAGTGGGCCATAGAGGGGGAGCATCCTGATTTTGCCAGTCTGCCTGCTAAGCAGTTGAGTTGTGTTGGGCTGTTTGTGAAATGAGGAACATATCATCACTATTCACCACCCACATGCTCAGCCAATTTCTTAGCAGTAGTTATTCAAAATTATTAACTCTTTAAACATCTAAAATTTAATGTTATATATCAAGGACTTTACTATGGACATGGTTCACCAACCTTGCGACCGATTCTAGGATAGACTTGACTTGAGATAGACCTTCTTTACCAAAATACACCACTGTGAGATGAATCCTCTTGTCCTGATGAATACAAACATCCCTAACAGAATTGAAAAATAAAGTTTGTTCAAGAACACATATAAGGCATAACTCAAAATGCAATCACATGAAGCTTCAAAAAGAAAATGCATGAGGTACTACTGATAAAGAATGAAATCACATGAAACATTAAACACACACAGACTATGTCAATAAGTGCAATTCTCCGAGGGCTGTGGAAATAATCTAATATTATCATCACATTTCAAAGCATTTGGGCAACTTTTACTTTGAGACTGCTATTTAAGGAAGTAAGTTCAATGAGTTGAAAACCAAATAGATGAATATTTAAGTTCTGGATCAAGAATTATTTTATCTTCAAACTGGATAATTCCCAAAATTTTATCTATTTTCAAGGAACAAACATTTGCCATCACTGAGATTATCCTTGTAAAGAATGATGTTGTCGTCTCTGAAGGCAATTTCAAGAATAGTGATTAAAAAACCAATGCTTTAAGACATCAGATCTCATTTAGAAGTACAACTTCCAGATATTATGCTGCAGAATGGTGCTAACTAACTTTTTAAGAGGACATTCTATGAGAATAAAGATTGGGATTAAAAAAAAAACCCTAAAAGTAGTGCATTAAAATAATTAAAACATGACAGTTATTAATTTAAAACAAAAGCCATATTTTTCTTAGTTATTCTAATTCTTTAACACTTCTGCATTTTAAAATATCCAAATTTAAAGACCAAAAAATAAAAAAAAATATTCTGCTTTCCAAGATGGAATGATTTTCTCCCACTTTTGATTTGAATGCTTATATTTCTAAATTTATTTCAACCTTAAAACTCAAATTGATCTTTAGAGGATTTTCTTGGGAGATAGCAACCTTTATATCTTGAGTGTGGGGGTAGTTTGTGAATGTATATATTTGTCCAAGTCATGAAAATATGACTTATCCTTAAAATATCCTTTAAGTTATCCTTAATACATGGATTTTATTGTACGTAAAAAATGCTTCAATAAAGCAAGTCTTAAAAATTCAATTAGGTTAAAATGAATTCACACACTATCATAAAGGATATCAAATTTAGTTTCTAACAGTTGTCACACTCAATTTACAACATAGTTGAAATTTTCAAGAAATACAACACATTATATATATTCTCAAGAAAAAAGTGCTTGCCTTGCATGCACAAGGCCCTGGGTTTTAATCCCCAGCACAACAACAACAACAACAAAGAAGAATATAAAAAAGGATAGTTCCCCTAAAGTCCATAAAATTATTCTATAAGTAATTATACAATCTATAGTAAGTAATCATATTCAGTGAAAATAAATTAAGCAAATCTGCACAAAATATTATTGTTTTTCTTAGAATGTAGCAAATCATTAAGCCCTGACAATTACCTGAAGTTCTGCATAAACTGTGCAAATGCTTCAGTTCTTTCAGCAAGTGGCACAATGATATTAATTATTGATCTAGTAATGTCAATCATCTCATTCTTCACTTTCATGAGAGGTCCAAAAGGCCGGAAGAGGGTCACATGTCTATATTCCATAAGGTCTGCTTTCTTAAAAAAGAGTTCATACTGTGTTCCCTTATCTCTCTCAGTGCGATAATAACCTAAAGAAGAGTTTTCAACAAAGACACATGTCAAAATTGACAAATTCAATAGGACTACAGACTTTACTTAAAGTATTAAACCAGACCTGTAGAGTTTTTCTATTTGTGAAAATATTAATTCCCACTGTATAGACAGTAAAAACAACTCTTTTAAAAGAAGAGGGTTTTTTTTTTTAAAAAACAGCTTATCACACTGACATATTATTCAATCCACAAAATACCCTCCAAATGATAATTATCCTTTTAACATAAGTCTTCAAAAATACTAGAGCTTATTATCACAGTAATCATATAACAAACAAATTCCTTAAAGCAATATTAAATTCTGAGCCCAAGGGTTAAAACTTCTATTGCTCTGTACAGCACAACAAAAATGAATCAGGTATCTTCATGTCAATCACTGATAATACAAAGAGATCACCTGGTTTCAGTTTTGAGGAAGGGCCAGACCAAAGAGAAAGACAGAAAAATAAATAGTAACAATACACGGAAAAGAGTGAAATCAAAGAAAAATAAGTATATATTTCAACTGTGATTAGAGATGCTTTTAGGATGAAAGTATAGAAACTGACTGGGCAATCTGATTTTTGTTTTGTCTTTGCTGTTTATTATTTTTTATTAGTGCATTATAATTTTACATAATAGTAGGGATCCTTATTCTATATTTGTACATGTACATAATTTGATCAATCTCATCCCCCCAATGCTCTATTCTATTGGTCTCCTTTCTATTATTCTTTTTTCAATTAGTGCATTATAATTATATAAAAACATGGGATTCATTGTGCTTTATTTGTACATGGACATAGTATAATTTGGTTGATACTGTTCCCCAGTACTTTTCCATGGCAATCTGATTTTTAAGCATGACACTCAAGAGGTTAGACATACAGATGTGTGGATCAGTCAACATCTGATAATATAATGGTGAATAAGATAGACTTGCCCCAACCCTCCTGAGGCTCACAGTGTAACAGGAATGATGAACTACGAAATGGGCAACACCATACACTGCAACAAACCCTATGAGAGATGATGCAATGTAGAGATGACAAGAGCATACAGGAAGCACTCCTATCTTAAACTTGAGGTTGGAGATAACTTCCTGGAAGTGACATCTGAGCTAAGGTCTGGAAGAAGAATAGAAACTACTCATTGGTTGCCAGTAATTATTTTAGGGTTATTTTTAGGGAAGAGAGAGCAGTGGCACAATGGAGGAAAAGTGAGGTACAGAATATGTTCCATGCAGAAAAATATTCTGAAAGGAGAGTTATAAAATACACAGAAGATGCAGAATATAAAACTGGCTCAGCTTCCTTTCTTTTTAGGCTGATCTAATGTGTGGACATTTCATATGTTACTTAATTATCTTACTTTCTCTGCATCTTTCAATTCTGCCACAAGCTACAAACATAGAATTAGAAGACAAAAAGTTGAGCTTGTAGAAAAAGTAGAAGAGTTTTGAGAAAAAAAAAAAAAAACCTTAAAAAAAGGGAGGAAATGACAGCAGAAAAAAGAGGGTGAGATACCCCAACAAAGCACTCTGCCCTGACTGATGGCTTCCAGTAGCCTCCATATATTATACTACTGTACAACAAATGACAGTCATGATAATTTGGATTAAAAACAACAGCAAACAAAACAAAACAAAACAAAACAAAAAACAAACAAAAAACCAACTCTGTATGTGGTAGGCTGCTTATGGAATCGAGCAAAAAGAACTTTTAGGAAAGATTTATATCCAAAATGGCTTTAAGCCTGTAATTAAATATCTAGCAGGAGGTGTTAAGACGAAAATGGGCAGGGATATATAAGTATTCCTGTTTAGATCTGTCAACAAATATTCTAAGTTTATAGCAGTGTTCCTTTATCTTTGAGTCATGTCCTATCTTAAAAATCCCATATCTTTTCTTAAATTTTATTAGGAAAACAGGATATTTCCTTACTTATCCAAATGTCCCAAATGCAAAACTGTGTATGCCCCCTCGATATTCTGCTTCTTCTTCCTCTAATATTGGAAATAACTACTAGACTATTCAATTAGATTTTCTCCTTCCTTACCAATGGTTTTCAAATTTTGAGCCTTCATTCATATATTTTTAAAACATAAAAAGATATATCAAGATCAGATATGAGAGGAATGCAAATCATACACATCCAAATACACACACAGCTCAAAAGAGCTCTTCAACTTCAATACTTTATATTCCTGTATTTTCCTGGTCCTTATTCTCAACTTTACTATGATCTCATTATAACATTTTTCCAAAAAGTCACTTCAAATTCTTGGTGGAATGAAGCAGGTAAGAACTTAAATGTTTTAATACCATCCATAATAACTGACATATTAGCATAAACACTAGCATTTTGTCATAACAAAACTATCAATTTATTTTTCATATTACCTTCTATGAAGTCATTTTCATTAAATATAAGTTTCTCTCCAAGGGGACCCTCCTCATCTTCCTGTTCATCATCTTCATCAGGATTATTTATGACCTCCAAGCCAGCTTCAATAACTTCTACCAATTCATCTCGTTTGTCTTTTCTAACCGGCTTTTCTTCAGGATGACGAGTGAGACCCATTTCCAACTGAAATACTTTCATTAAAGTAAAACTTTCAAAAGGAATAACCCCATACTCACTGGGTAGTTTGGCTCCTGTGCTAACTTCAGCTTTGTCAATCTGGGAATGAAGAAACTCTAAAAGATCACTAGATGCTTGCTCTTTGTTGCCTTGATAGCCTATGCCATTAGCCCCTATATTCTTTCTCTCTTGTAATGATTTCATCTTCTCGCTCATTTCTTGTAATTCTTGTTTTAGTTGGGCAATTTGGCGTTTCAGACTGGTTGCCCTGGTTTGATAATGTTCTTCTTGTTCCTGTAGGAGGGCTTGATAATATTCTTTACCATAATTTTCTCCAATAACACCAGGAAGAGATGCATTTCCATCAGTCTGAGGGGCACATTCCAGAAGGTACATAAATAATACCAAACTACAGAGCAAAGCGAGTCCCAACAGTAGCCAGTGGGTCCGGGTATGAAGGATTGATCCTCTTCTAGTCATTCTTATTAATGTATATTTGCCTAATAAGATAAGCTGCTTCTTCATACTGTTAGCAAAAAGTTATTAAAAATTAAAAACAAAATCAGGATTTCCATAAAAGATACCAAAATGAATTGTTGTAGCTTAAAAAAATTCTGTTCTCAGTAGTCATGACTACTTGCAGAAATGAGAAATTAAGTATACTTCCTGTTTTGTTTACTACGAAATCCAGAATAAAACAATCTGAACTATAAAATCCATTATATGGGTGGTGAATTTTCTGGAAGAAACAGATCAGAATCAATCAGAATTTTGTTTCCTTAAATGTACCAAATTGTTGGCAGCTTCAATAAAATTAGTTATATAACTACTATATGTAGAGCACCACTAGAGACGCTAATGTAATTTAGAATAATTGGTAAGTACTGAGAGAAATTACTAAGAAGAGTGCCTTTGAAAATACTAAAATATTACATAAAATACTTTTAAACAATATGTTATACACCCATAATCTTCTGAATCACAGAAACATTAAGATTGCATTCATGATTTGTATTCTATAGTTTATTACATAGATTCTACTGTTTTCTAATTATTTTAAAATTATACTGCTTATGACTATTAACACAATATTACAACTAATGCTACCACACTTAGGAACTGAATTTCCATAAATTGTTTCTATCATAGTAATAATGATTTACTGGTGAAAGAATTTCTTCCATTTTATTTGATTCAAATATTCTACTTCATTAATTTCTGCTGTTCAACTTAGCCAATCTAGGAATCTTAAAATTAAGTGTGTGATGGGGGCAGGCAACTGCAAAAGGTCACAGACAGCTGAAAACCATTAAGAAAACATTTTTCTATCCCAAGTTCTCTGGTAGATTACTGGAACATTAGATCACATAACTCTTTCCACTGTTTACACAGCAACAGATTTCCTATAAGTCTGGAAAGGTTTAGCATCTATATATAAACAAAAAACATGAATATTTTAAATATGTTTATCAGAGAAAAAATTTAAAAACCATTTATAAATGTACAAAACTACATGCTACCTTTCCTGCTACAACTAATTGTGTAAGCTCTGCCACGTCTATTTCTATGCAACAAAGAAGTTAAGAAGTTGAGAAGGTTAAACTTAGGGGAGGGGAGGCCTTCCCTGCAAAAGAACTTCCATTCTAACCAAGTTATTTATCAAGAAGGATAATGTGCTGACTGTAGATACTTCGCAGTAATGGTTTCTCCAGTGCAGAAGAACCTATAGAAGATGAGGACTTCGAAATATCAGTCTTAGTCACTTTCCTAGTGATTAGGAAAGTCTGAATGTCTCTGTGGAAAATGCTCCAATGTACACATTTTGTGGCACATGTCTACATAAAATGGAGGATAGAAGACCACAAATATTGATTTAACTCCCTTTAGCCATTTATTATTTTAATAAAACAAATAATAAACAAGTATCTTGAAAAATTTAATTCATTACAACAAAGTCTTTTACCATCAACAGCCTCTTTCCCACTGACTATAAATCATAAATGATTTAAAAAAAATAGAAGACATTTTTAATTTTAAGAAATACTATCTAGGCTGGGTGTGGAAGCACACGCCTGCAATCCCAGTGACTCTGAGGTTGAGGGAGGAGGATGGCAAGTTCAAGGCCAGTCTCAGTAACTTAGTGAAGCCCTAGGCAATTGAATGAGACCCTATCTCAAAATAAAAAGAGGCTGGAGATGGTAAAGTGCTTTTGGGTTCAATCCCAAGTACAAAAGAAAAGAAAAAGAGAAAGAAAAAAAGAAAGACTATCTAATTTCAAAATAAGGAGAACTTACCATGCCCCAAAACCATAATCATTAGCAATAAGAAATCACTTGAATGTCGTTTTCGAAAAGAAAAACTTAGAAGATTTTCTTAACTATTTGCAAGTTATTACCAGCCCACTTGTTAGGGAAAAGAAAGGTTAAAATTGAAAATGTGGAGACATAATTTATTAAGGTAGAGAGACTTATCCATAGTATGGTTATATACTCAGTTTGGAAGTGAAACTTGATAAAAGAACTAAAAGTACATAATCTAAATACCACTACCTTTTATTAATAGGTTACCTCATAGCTTTTTTCTGTATACAGACAATATATTTTATACTGTGAGCTGGTTCAAATGGGTCAATACTAAAGGTTAACTTCTCAATGAAATAAAAAATATCAGTGCGAATCACATTTAGTAGTAAGTTTTGTGTTGTGATTATATATGTGCATATGTATGAGCTCATCAGGTAAAATGTATAACTGGGTTGCAATTCAAAAATCCTGGGAAAAAAACTGATTTAAATGTATTTTTATGCATTCTCCATACAGGTTTTTCAGGATGGCACTGTTTGATTTGAGATGCCTCATATGCTATTTAACCCATTTTGTTCCACCATTCCAGACGTGGAACACCTATAAAAACTTAGAGATTACAGAATTATACAATGTCATATAATAATTATATAATAAGTGTAATATTAATTATTATAGGTAAGTACTAGATGATGATTTCCAACCTACTTATGTACCTGTGCCAATTTCATTGCACTATTTGCAGAATTGAAAACTTGTGCCTTGATGGGTTAATATTACAGCTGAATATTTTCCACTGAAATGAAAGAAAAGCTGCTGTAATTACCTCAGAATGTAAATGCTAATTGCATTGTTCTGTGGTGGTTGTCTTATTTTTATGAGAAATTTCAATTAAAATCTTACTTGCTTAGTTCCTGCAGGGAACTCTTCAACCAAATCCTAAAAGACTCGTTTATAACAGTTCTAAATATGTTAAGAATATTAGAAAGGCTAGTAGTGTGCTTACTGGTAGGTACAATGTTTGCCTAGCAAGGCTATGGGTTCAATTCCCAGCACCACAAAAAAGCAAAACAAAAAAATACCACCTTGGTCACCCATCATTCTATGCAATGTGTTTATATCACAGATTAGGTTCATTCACAGAGGAGAGAGAGGGATTCTGCAGAGATAAGAAAATGAATTGTTAACAGAACGAAATATAAAATCAAAAATTTCAGAAATATAACAGCCAGCCAAAAAGAAAAAAATTCTTCCCCTCAAAAAGATCCCTAAATTTTGGTGCCAATACCATGCTGTTTTTGTCACTATTGCTCTGTAGTATAGTTGAAGGTCTGGTATTGTGATACCCCTGCTTCGCTCTTCTTGCTAAGGATTGCATTAGCTATTCTGGGTCTCTTATTCCTCCAAATGAATTTTATGATTGCTTGCTCAATTTCTATGAGGTCCGTCATTGGGATTTTAATTGGAATTGCATTGAATTTGTATAGCGCTTTTGGAAGTATGGCCATTTTGACAATATTAATTCTGCCTATCCAAGAACATGGGAGATCTTTCCGTCTTCTCAGATTCTCTTTAACTTCTTTCTTTAGTGTTCTGTAGTTCTCAGTGTAGAGGTCTTTCACTTCTTTTGTTAGACTGATTCCCAAGTATTTTATTTTTTTTGAGGTTATTGTGAATGGGGTAGTTTTCCTAATTTCTCTCTCAGAGGATGCATCACTTACGAATAAAAATGCATTAGATTTATGAGCATTGATTTTATATCCTGCTACTTTACTGAATTCATTTGAGTTCCAGAAGTTTTCTGGTGGAATTTTTAGGGTCTTCTAAATAGAGAATCATGTCATCAGCAAATAGGGAGTCTGAGCTCTTCTTTTCCTATTCGTATTCCTCTAATTTCTTTGGTCTGTCTAATTGCTCTGGCTAGTTTCAAGAACAATGTTGAATAGTAGTGGCGAAAGAGGGCATCCCTGCCTTGTTCCAGTTCTCAGGGGGAATGCTTTCAATTTTTCTCCATTTAGAATGATGTTAGCTGTGGGCTTAGCATAGAGGACACAGAGACAAACCCACGTAAATACAGGTATCTCATACTTGACAAAGGAGCCAAAAACATACAATGGAGAAAAGACAGCCTCTTCAACAAATGGTGCTGGGAAAATTGGAAACCCATATGCAGCAAAATGAAACTAAACCCATATCTCTCACCCTGTACAAAACTCAACTCAAAATGGATCAAGGACCTAGAAATTAGAGCAGAGATCCTACACCTAATAGAAGAGAAAATAGGTCCAAATCTTCATCACGTTGGCCTAGGACCAGATTTCCTTAACATGACTCCCAAAACGCAAGAAATAAAAGCAGGAATCAATGACTGGGATAGAGTCAAACTAAAAAGTTTTTTCTCAGCAAAGGAAACAATCAGCAATGTGAAGAGAGAGCCTTCAGAGTGGGAGAAAATCTTTGCCACACACACTTCAGATAGAGCACTAATCTCCAGAATCTACAAAGTACTCAAAAATCTTTACACCAAGAACACTAATAACCCAATCAATAAAATGGGCCAAGGAAATGAACAGACACTTTACAGAGGAAGATCTACAAGCAATCAACAGATTTATGAAAAAATGTTCAACATCCCTTGTTATAAGAGAAGTGCAAATCAAAACCACCTTAAGATTTCATCTTACCCCAATTAGAATGTCATTTATTAAGAACACAGGCAACAACAGGTGTTGGCGAGGATGTGGGGAAAAGGGTACACTCATACATTGCTGGTGGGAGTGCAAGTTGGTGCAGCCACTCTGGAGAGCAGTGTGGAGATTCCTTAGAAAACTTGGAATGGATCCACCATTTGACCCAGCTATCCCACTCCTTGGCCTATACCCAAAGGACTTAAAATCAGATTACTACAGTGATGCAGCCACATCAATGTTCATAGCTGCTCAATTCACAATAGCTAGATTGTGGAACCAACCTAGATGCCCTTCAATAGATGAACGGATAAAGAAACTGTGGTATATATACAAAATGGAATGTTACTCAGCCATAAAGAAGAATAAAATTATGGCATTTGCAGGCATATGGATGATGTTGGAGATTGTTATGCTAAGTGAGATTAGCCAATCCCAAAAATCCAAAGGCTGAATAGTCTCTCTGATAAGTGAATGATGATGCATAATGCGGGGTGAAAGGGTGGCAAGAATGGAGGAAGGATAGATAGCATAGAGGGAAGGGAGGGGTGGGGGTGGGTGGGGGGTAAGAATAATAACAGAATGTGTGACAGACATCATTGCCCTGTGTACATGTACGAATGCACAGATGGTGTGACTCTACTTTGTGTGCAACCAGAGAAACAATAGCTGTACTCCATTTGTGTTCAATGAATAGAAATAAAAAAAAAAAATGGATTGCTCTTTTTTATGGCAGTCTGCATGTATTCAACAGGCAACATACTCTTCCAAATTTAAGATAACTAACATTTATTTTAAGGTTTTCTTCTGTTTCTGACATTAACTCCACTGTTTTAGGGCTTAGTTCTTATTTTTGTTCAGTCTGGGGTTCCTCTGCCTTGCTACTGAATTCCCACAATTATTTAGTGCTTTTTGTTTTTGGTTCACATTATAAACATACTAGTATCTTCATACATGGGGAGATCACTATAGTCCTGTAACAAATTCACATTTGTAACTAACCCTATAATTAAATTTTACATTTACACTTTGTATTCATGTGGTATGAGAATAACAATTTAAATTCATTGTCTTACAATCCCATGATTCTGCAATCCAGTTTTAGTTATATCTTTGTGGTGTTTTGTTTCCCCTAACAACCATTACTTAATTTCCCCTAACAACTACTAACTTGAGTAACACAGTTCCTCCCTAAGTGTTATACCAAACTTTAGTCAAATCGTAACCAGCTCTAACAGACTTGTTTAACAAGTAATGACCATCTGATAGAAGACTGTTATAGATGGGTAGCACAAAGGGTAAATAACAATACAGTAAGAGAATCTCCTAAGTCTTGAACTCGTAATAGTTCAACCCTTTTTTAATCAACCTTTACTATTCAATTATTTAACAAAAGATGCTATTATATTTTTTTAAAAAAGGAATGCTCCACATTAGTGAAAATATAATTTTCTGCTTACCTTATGATTCAATCATTCTACATCTAACAAATGCATCCACATACTCACCAAGAACGTTTACAACATTCTTAATATCCAAAACCATAGTATACAAAATTGGAAACACAAATGCTCATTAAGAGTAGTCATATAGAATGGAATATAATATAGCAATAAAAAGAACTACTGATACCATACTATGATATGTACAATAACATCGTATCATAAAATATCATGGGTGACTTTCACAAGCAATGGAATACTATATAATTTCATTAATATGAAGCTCAAAATAGACAAAATTAATAGCTGACGAGAAAAGTTGAACTACAGATTGGGGATAGGGGTATAAGTGACTTGGAAGAAGCAGAGGATGATTGGAAATGTTCTACAGTTACAATATGATGTATGTAGTGATTAAACAAGGTAATGATATGTAAAAATTCATTGAGTTATATAATTAAGATTCATATACTTGTTGACTTAATGTTATTTTTATACCGCAACAAAAAGAGTTCAGAAAAAAATGTAATTTCCACACCGCTTGGAACTAAAACTGCTTACTTATGTTCAAATAATCTGAGCCATACATATTGCAAATCCAGCATCTTTTGCATTCTTTTAGTCACATGAAAACTTCAAACAACTAATAAGACTAAAAATGAACACGAACATTCTCCGTCATAAAATACTTTCTCACTTCCAACAACAAATTTTATTGTTTTTAAAATACATTAATGATATGAAGATCATCATTAATTT
Source organism: Glaucomys volans (assembly GCA_020662805.1). Lineage (NCBI taxonomy): Eukaryota > Metazoa > Chordata > Mammalia > Rodentia > Sciuridae > Glaucomys > Glaucomys volans. The sequence goes on from JAJEJO010001880.1 coordinate 76,225, forward strand.
CACCAGAAATGAAGGCCCATGAGTCTTCAAATGCCACGACACTGAATATACATATCTCAAAAGCAGGCTAGAAAATTCCTTCAGGTATAACAAGAACTTAAAGGGAAAAGCTTCGAATTTATGATCAGATCGTCATACTATCAATACCACCACCAGAGGAGGAGCACTGCTATCGTGCTTTACAAATTTCTGCTCTGCCACTTGCTCCGGAATGCAGCAATTTCCAAGGTGGATGTTTTGACAAGGCCAGAGGCTCCCTGTCCCGTGGGACACTCGAGCCCCCGAATTCCTACACGAACGTGCATCTTTAAAGGCGTTCGTTCTGCTGTCTGTCAAAGACGGGAGTGCTGCTGTCAGAGAAGGTCTCAACCCCCCAAGAGAGAGAACAGCTGACTAAAAAGTTCATCCGCTGAGAGGAGAGAGGTAGTGAGTTAAAAAAAAAAACAACAAAAAACGGCCCTGACACGCAGACCAACGGTCCCTGGCAGCACCGGTCTCAAAAGAAATTGCAGCTTTTCCCCTGAAACCAAAGCTGAAACCCGAGCGGACTCCAGAGCTGTCCGCACGGGAACCGGGGCCCAGAGGGTCGTCCGCGGCGACCCACAGGGACCAGCGCCGCAGACCCAGCCCGCGCCCCGGCCGCCTGTGCCGCTCCGTCCGCGCCGGCGGGAGTCGCAGGCGCGGCCAGGTACTCACCGCGCTGGCCCGCTCGGTGCACCGCAGCCACCAAGCCACCGCCGCCTCCGGAGCAGCGGGCACAGACGGGCGGCGCCCCGCGCGCAGGGGCCGCCGCCGCCCCAGCAGCCCACCCGCCGGGCGCGCCGCCGCCCCGAGGAGCGCCACTTCCGGCGCGCGCGAGGAAATGAGACTTCCGCCGCGCGCCCCGCCCACTGCCGCGCGCCCCGCCCACTGCCGCGCGCCCCGCCCACTGCCTCGGACCCGCTCGGCAAGGCCGTGACGGAATTGCTAAATTTAAAAAATGCATATGGGTGTGGACTTCCAAAATCTACCTGCGGAGGCCAGCAGAGCGCCTGGCCAGGAAGGCGCTGGTGCTGGAGCCGGTGCCTGCAGGGGGGGTGTAAGCCCCGGCCTGCGGGCTGGCTCTGCAGGTACCCTCCGCCAGATCTCCGCGGCAGCGCTGCCTGCACTGGCGGCCCTGTCCCACGAGCCCCAGGGAGCCACGAGTGCAGGTGCAGTAGCTAAGTTAAAGACTAATGAGTCTCCAGAGGTGTATCAGCATCCTCAGGTGTATTGGGCGGAGTAGGAGACTCCAGCCAAGAGGGCCCGGGACTGCCAGTGACCTTTGGGTCTAGTCATCCCATTTCATTGGACTCGAGTTTCCTCATGTGTTAAATGAGACAGTTGAATTGCACTTTCTGGAAAACGAATATAAAGTTCAATGTCGAATGATTTTAGTGAATAGGGAAAATCTCTCTCCCATGCCTCCTTCATTCAAGTGATTGTTCCAGGAACATCCTCAAGGCACTTTGTCTTCCCAAGTACCAGCCTGAGCAGGTGAGAGGAGCACAGCAGCACCAGGGCCTTGCTTGTATCTTGGAAGAACATGGTGCTAAAAGCCACCTCTGGGGTTTATTCCACTCTGGCTCTATTTTCCTTGAGGGTCACCTTAGCAGGCCACCTGGACTTAGTAAACAAGGGCGCTCCAAGCCTTTTTACTTAGCTGTGTTTTGGGAACAAAAATAATACGTGTTCCCTAAAATTGTTGTGAGGATTAAATGCACTTCTGTATTTGAAATATCTAGCACTGTACCTGGCAGGTAGCAGGCCTGCTTATTATTAATAAGCAGGTACTTATTATCATCATTAAATGCATTAAAGTGGAAGGCTGGGATGATGGTGCACTACATACTACTGTAGAAATAGCATTCCAGGGGAGGAGGATTTGTTCTAATCACAGCTGTCTTCCTTGCTGACATGTGCTGGGAAGTCTTAGATGGACTTAGAAGCCCAGATGTTCTTGAACCTTGAGCCTTGTGGGAAATCCTGGGGACTTTGAGAGTCTGGACCACCAAGCCAGGCTTGCTGAGTATCTGGTCTCTCCCAAACTTCAAGGTCTCAATCCTCTCATGTCATTTCTGAGCAACTGTAAAAATTTATAGTTCCAACACCTCTTCCCCACCCAACCTGGCCCAAGAATAAAGAGTTCATCTAGTCACAGACTGCATTGTTTGAGAGCTCTAGGAGATAAGGACTATGTCTTTTTCATCTCAGTACTTAGCACATAGTAAGTGTTTAATAAATTGAGTTGTTTAAAATAAGAACATGCAGGGATCTCTGTGGTGCCCAGTATCTCTGCCAGTTGACTAGCTCCTTGAGCTGAAGGCACGTCTGATTACATTAACTGCCCCTCCTGTTTAAGCTGGCTAGTTAGATGGTTATGCCCTGGTATGCAGATTAGCTTTGTGTGAATCTACTTAGTGTAAACTAAGTGCCTAAATCTCTAGTGTCTCCATTCTCTGAGGCTATCTTTGATATTTATCCCACAAGTCTGAGGACCCAACTTAAGAGTGTGAATGTAAAGGCGTAGTAGTATCAATTCTCTCTTGGGAGAATTAGAGGGTAGGGAAACTTTAGTAAACAGCACTGAACACAGCATTGGTAGGTTTAAGAGAATAAAACAAAATATATAGTATTAATATAAGTAAATAGAAATGGCAGCTCACTAAACTGTCAGAGGTTTGAAGCTTTCAATCCAAGTCTAAGTCTACTACATGTCCCTTGGATAAGATACTGTATTTGACATTTCCCCACCATGATTGTTAAGAAATCCACAGAACACAGGGGCCTCTGGACCTTGCCCTCTAGTCTCATGTCCAGTAATGGCAAATGTTTAGGCTTGCTGTTTCCTTCTGATTCCTTAAAATTGGACCAGAGTGTCCATTCCCATGAGGGCACATATATGGCCTCTCCTAATCTCTCTGGCATCTCTCAGGCCAAGCACAGGGCCTGATCCTATTGTTCGCATTCTCTGCATCCTCCTGGATTTGTGAATGAATGAATGAATGAATGAATGAATGAATGAATGAATGCTGGTAAATCCTCCAGAATGAAAAGTCTAATCTTCACTAACTAAATTCCAAACCTCCTCACTTCTTCTTGTGTTGCAATGCAGGGTAGAACACTCTCCTCCATGTCTAGCATATTCTTCCGTAGTCCCCCCTCCACAAGCCCTATAGACACTGAGTTTTCTGTCTCATTTATGGTATTTGCTTTCCTCCCTTTGTCTTCTTCCTTCCTGATCATACCGTATAGCTACATGTTTGTTACATGTAGAGAACACAGTCAGCTAAAAGAACTTCTCCAGTGCTTTCTATACCTTTCTATCTCTACTTTTTTTTGTAGTGCTGGGGATTGAACCTAGACCCTAATGCATGTGCTAGGCAAGCACTCTACATAAGTTACACCCCCAGGTCACTCCGAATATTTTAATCCTCCGAACATCCCTATGGGGTAGGTTAGGGTCCTCAGTTTACAGTGAAGAAAACAAAAATACCAAAACTATTCTAGGATGGGACCTGGCATGAAATTGAAGTAGGAGGTGAGGCTGTTATCATGTATTTTTAAATGCTATTTGAATCTCTGATTAGAATTGTTTTTAAAGTAAAAGAGATTCCTCCATCAATGAATTTAAATCATTAGCTTTTTATGATTTTTTTACATAGCCAAGTTAAGTCCCAAATGTATGTCATTTGAATTTGTAGGGTGGATAATATATAATTCAAATACATATATATACGTGTGTGTGTGTGTGTGTGTATGTGTGTGTGTATGTTCAATGTATAATCCAGGCAGATAGTTGGTGATACACTGAGGCTTGTAAAATAAGAAGTTACCTTGTATGAAAATACATATCAGAAATATGTAATTTTATAAAAGCTTTATGCCCAATAAAATCCAATCTGAAGGCCTCCCCCACCCTTCTTTTAACCATAAAGCTTTTCTATTCCACTTGCCACCTGTGAGTCTCTACCAAAAGCAAAGGATGATGGCCAACTCCTTTACTATAGCAAATTTAGAATAAATAGTCTTTGCCAATTCTCCTTTGTGTGGACTTCATTTATTTCCAGTCTTTCTGGTGGCCCCAACATATATTTTGCACTGCTTATCACCAAGGACCCTAGTCGTCCCCCAGGTGTGGTACCAGGGAAGCCTTTGGTGCCTGAATATTCTTGACTTATTGAGTTCATGCCAATGTGGTTAAGTTAGTATGGGGTCTGAATTCTGCTCTTTGCATTGAGCTGCCGGGCTATTTAAGCTCAGTTTGGTACCCAGGAGTTGTTACTGATTTCTACTTGTTTGGCATTTTTGGTAGAATCAGCTAATTTCTTTTCGTCTCTTCTGCTGTCTTTGGTGTTGCTATTTTGTGTTCGACTAGCTACTAGTGTTATCTGTCATAGGAGGAGATTCACAAGGTAGAACAGAGGGCCGGGTCTTATAAGCCTGCTGTTTGAGCAGTCTCACTGACTCATGAATTTTCAGTTCTTACTAGACTGGCATCCTATCTGCACAGACTTTGCTGTGGTGAACCATAAATCTGGCTGAGGTTCTCCTTTCATCTAGATTTTATGTCCCAAGAAACATAAGTATTACATTCCTACCTGTATTCAGTGGGTCTCATGGTGCTAAGCGTAAATCTTTATTTCTTTCACAAAAATCTCCTGCTCTGATATGATCCCTGACTTAAGATTTTCTGATTTTACAATGGTAAGAAAGCAATATACGTTCTGTAGAGACTGTACTTTGAGGCTGGGGGTATAGCTGAGTGGTTGCCTAGCACACTCAGGGCCCTAAGTTTGTTCCCCAGCACTGCAAAACAAAAACAAGAAATTCATATTTTGAATTTTGATCTTTTCCAGGACTAGTAATAGGGGCATGATGACCTCTTGTGGTGAGCAGAAGCTCCCGGTCAGCCACGTGATCACAAGAGTGAACAACACAGTACACTGTGTTGCTAAGTTAGAGTGTTTGCTAGGTTAGGTATGCTAAATACATATTCAACTTAGGATATTTTCAATTTACAATGGGTTTATAGAAGTGCAGCCTCATTGTAAGAAGAGGAACATCTGCACTTTATTTATAACCCCAATTCTTGTGCCCATCTCTGAGAAACATTAACTTCACTAAAGATAATTTGGGAACATCTAACTTGAACAAATTGCTCATTTGAGAGATGCCATGGAAAACAAATGGAAGATGATTTCTCAGGCCCAATGAGAAACAGTTTTTAATTAGTAGGCAGAAGTCTCCAAATGAAATTCTGACTCAAAAATTGCTTCCATAAAAGATTATTTGGCTAAAGTTAATGAGTAATTTGACAAATTTAAGCAGCAATAAACTAGATTAGCTTTCCCAGTAGATTTTCCGTTTTTGTCCTCCGGTTGTCTTCCTGAATCCAGCTCTCCACTTCTTCTGTATCCTTCTGATCTATCTCCTTCCACATGTCTGTAAATAAGTCCCTCTCTTCCCTTTGTCTAGATATCAACCCTTTCCCAACAATCCTTCCTAAGACCCCAGCATTCCAATTGTCTTTTTAAAGACTCATTTCTCCCATGAGCCAGGTATGCAGGCAACTGTAGTATATAAACCATGAACTCCCACGGAATTAAGAAGTAAAGTGAAGGATCTCCCCAAACTCAGATAGGACCAAGAGTTATTCATAAAATAATTTAAAGTACTTTGTGGGCATATGTCAACTTGCATATACCTTGATCAGAGCCACCAACCTAAATCCTGAATGGCAAAAGCTGACTGAACTTACCTAGAAAGGGACCCATAGGATCTCTGTGTGCACAATAAATCTGAGAGTTCACAAAAAGGTTCAAAACATAGGGTAAAGTCTCCTAAAAGTCACACCTATAATTCAGGCATGCAAACAGAGAAAAGATAAATCTACAGGAGACTTTTGGATAAGCTAGAAAACACATTGCAACATATAGGAATTTAGAAAAAAGTGCTTTTATCATTTTGTCAATGGAGTTAAATCTGAAATTGAAGGTCTACTTTGGGGGCTGGGGTTGTGGCTCAGTGGTAGAGCGCTTCCCTAGCATTGTGAGGCACTGGGTTCAAGTCTCAGCACTCCAAATAAATAAATAAATAAATAAATAAATAAATAAATAAATGTCCATTGACAACTCAAAAAATATATATATATAAAAAGAGAAGATCTATTTCAGAAACAGAAATTAGAATGGGAAACAGTCCCTTTGCCTGAACTGCAACACCTAGCAGGCATTTTGAAGGGAAAACCCAAAACAAGATCCAAAGTAAACTTGTAGCCCTGTGGATCCAAACAGCTAGGTACCCTACTCTCTAAACTGTCATCTCGTGACAAGGACTTTTGTTGGT
>JAJEJO010001880.1:82990-177435 GCA_020662805.1 Glaucomys volans
TCTGTAATAGACTACCACAAATTGTGTGGCATAAAAACACAGAAATTTTATTCTGACAGTTATGGAGGCTGGAAGTTAAAAATCAAGGTGTGGGCTAGACCATGCTCCCTCCAAAGGTTCTCGGGGAGGATCTCTGCTGACCTGTTTCTCATTTCCGGTGGTTGCTGACATTCCTCAGCATTCTGTGGCTTGTGGTGGTACCACTACAATGGCTGTCTCTCACCTGGCCTTCTACCCTGTGTCTTCTTTATGTCCACATGTCTCACATTCTAAGGACACCAGTCATTGGATTTGGGTCCACCCTAATTCAGTATGACCTTATTTTAACTTGATTACATCTACAAAGACTATTTTCAAATAAGGTCAAAATCAACAGGTTGCAAGGGTGAGGATTTGACAATAACTTTTGAGTGGCACAATTCTATCAACTACGGATGACATCAGTTTCTGGTAGATGCAGGTCCTGGAATCTAGAACAAATGGATATCCCTATACTTTTTAACGCATTAAACTCTGTCCCCTTTACTCTGTCTCTTCCTTGGGTTAAACATACAACATGGAGGTACTCTATGTTCTCTATTCCCTAGCATTTACATGTAAACCTTGAGCCCTTGAGTGCAAAACATCCCTTCCTGCTCTGTGAGATCACCACTGCGTAAATTTGTTCTCAATAAATCATGAGAGACCTACTATTTATATGCAGTGCTGGGGACCCAACTCTGGCCTCTTGAAATGCTAGGCAAGTGCTTTCCCACTGACACATCTTCAACCCAAGAGAGACTGACTTTTCAAATGGAAATGCCAACGGGAACTTTTGGGACTATTTGGGAGGTCCCAGAGGACTCCTGTATGCACGTGCATGTTGAAATTGCTCTGGTTGTACTTTTGCCTTCTCCATTACATGGATGCAAACCCCAGAAAAGGAGCCTGACAGTGTACCTGGCATTCCATGAGCTCAAAATTCCATTGATGTTAAAAAAAGAAATTCACTAATGTGGGAAAAATACTGGAGCAGAACAATTAATGTTTGGGTAGATTCTACCAGACTGTTTCTCAATATTCCCTAATATCCTCTGAAGACAGAGCCAGGGAAAGAATCCAACCTATGCTTGAAAGCCTCATATCCTAAGGTGTTATCACAGCCTGTATTAGTTCTTATAATACTCCTATCCTAGGATCGCGAGTTCAAAGCCAGCCTCAGCAACTTAGCGAGGCCCTAAGCAACTCAGTGAGACCCTGTCTCTAAATAAAATACAAATAGGGCTGGGGATGGGGCTCAGTGGCCAAGTGCACCTGAGTTCAATCCCCAGTTCCAAAATAAGAAAAAAAAATTATAACACTCCTATCCTGACAACGAAGAAACCATGTGGATGGGGATATCACTTTTTTCAGATCCCAGAGCCATCAACAGAATTTTTACCCTGCACTTCCTGGTAGATGAGTATTGTCAGATTTTATCCATTCTTGTTACCCTTGACCAGGGTACAAAAATTATTTCCTCTTAGAGTAATAGCTATAAAATTTGTTGACACTTCTACTAAACCAGTTCTAATTTTTCTGATTGGTCTCATGATTCTTCATATAGTACAGACATCATGACTGAGTACTGAAGGTGCTTTTCAGTCAGCCATTAATCTCTGGTGAAATTTTATTATTCTTTCCCTCACATATCACTAGTCACCATTGCAATATGAACCCTGATACTCTGCTACCCCAAACAGAAGAAAATCCTCATGATTGTTCTACTTTGGTTAGGGAACTCTGAACCTCTTTCCCATTTATTAGATACTCCTCTTTAGAACCCTGACCTAATACTTATTTGATGAACCATATCTCAAAATGAAAGCTGCAAGTTATCAAGCATTAACTTAAATGCTCCTTTAAAACATAGATCTCTGAGAGAAAATCAGTCCCGACGACTGATGGTACTTACTACTGCTTGTCCACAAGCCAAAGACCAGAGAGCAAACAAAAACAGATAGGAAATATGCTTTTGGAAGTAGTACATGACTTAAAGATGCTAGAACTCCCCCCCCCCAAATAAATAGCAAGTCAAATGACTTTAATATACACTTGTACTTCCCACAAAGGTGACTATTACAAAGGTCAATGGCCATGAAAGGGGATAATATTAAAGCTAAAGGAAATGCTGTAACAGATTATTATGCCAAATAAACAGTTTTAATGAAGGTTATGGTCCCATTACATCCTCTAAGGATAAATCTCTGGTGGAATTCAAACAAGCCATTATAAAATACAAATGTTTAGTCTCTGACTTTGAAAAGGAAGAGTGGGGGAAATCTGTTAGAAATCTGTTCTCTTCACTCAGATAATCTCAGTGGCTTGGTAGCACCAGATGAATTCAAAGGATATTAAGCTAAATTTCTTTATCAACTGCTCATACGGTACAGACAAATTGAATATTCTCTCTCTCTCTCTCTCTCTCTCTCTCTCTCTCTCTCGGGAGTTAATTGGGGATTGAACTCAGGGGCACTAAGCTACATCCTCAAACATTTTTATTTTGTGACAAAATCTTGCTGAGTTGCTGAGGCTGGCCTTGAACTTGTGATCCTCCTACCTCAGCCTCCCAAGTTCCTGGGATTACAGATGTGTGCCACTGCACCCAGCTAAATTGATTACTAGCTTAAATCTATATTGGATGAGAAGTGTTAGAGAGACAGCTGAGTCATGTGTCACCTGTCAACAATAGGATCCTGAAAAAAATTGTGAAGGTAGAATGTGGCCAGGAACCAAAGCCTCAAAGGCCCTTGAACACCCTCAGAAGAATTTTATCCAGCTTCTACACTCCATGGGAAGTGAATGTATTTTATATTTGAGTAGGTGTATAGCAGTGGAGCTCCAGGATATCAATCCTGGATTCACTTTTCACAACTAAGAAAGCAATCCAGAATTACACAGAATTAGATATCCATGCTATTAGACCTCCAACTGGGAACTCTCAGAGATCTTCTAAAGCAGCTGATCATTAGGAACAGATAACTGACTCAAGACCTTTCGGACATGTCAATGATCTTGGATAGTGGACAATTTCTACCCAAGAAGTTGAATCAAGACCCCTATCTGATTCCTGTTTTTTTTCTCATTTTCTGGTTGTCACCTACTAAGAGAGAGAGGCCCTTTTCCTCTCTCTTCTTTCCTCAATTGTGATTGTTAGATCAGTATGCACACATTCTAATGCCATTTTTCAAGTATCCCAAATAGTAGTTATTGCCCCTTGAACTTCCTGACTGCTGAAGATGCCATCCATCATCAGACCCCCATGATGGAAATCTCTGAGAATTTCCAGTCTCAACAAAGGAGACTACAAGGAATCACAACTGAGGGCATTTCCACTTGCAGCAATGTGGATAAATGACTACAACCAAAATAATCTCTGACATCACTAAAATTCCTCTCAAAAAACCCCAATTATTATAATGTGTTGATCAGACCTTAGGTAATTCTCATTTGAATTGAACAACCTTCATAGGGCAGTGGTAAATTCTTGCAAATTCAAATAGAGACCCAAATATGTGACCTTGTTAATGGCTCTGTCCTAGTGTCATGAAAAACTCCTTTTTCTTGGTTTCCATGTCTTCCTTTTGAACACCACTTCCTTTGTGGTCAGGACACCAAGACACAAAATATTTTATTTGCTTTAGATAATATCTTATGCACTTTAAGAGTAGCTCTTCAAGACTTGTCTTCATAGAGACCCTAATTCTATAAATCACCAAGGCTGAAAACTACAACTCAGATATGAGCTCTGTACTCATGACATGGTCTCAGTTCATTTTGTGCTGCTATCTCAGAATAACTGAGACTGGGAAGTTCATGATGAATAAAAATGTATCTTCTGGGCTGGAGGTGCTGCTTAGTGGTGGGGTGCTGAACACGCAGATGTCGTAGGGTCCCCTTCCCAGCACATGAATTCTACAGATTCTCACAGTTCTGTAGGCTGGAACGTGCAGATCAAGGTGTTGGCATCTGCTGAAGGCCTTCCACTGCATCGTCATGCAGCAGAAAACAGAAGGGCAAAAGGCAGAAGGGTGCAGGGTTCCCTCTCACAACAGCATGGAACCCACCCATGAGGCAGGAGTCCTCATGGTCTACTTACCTCTTCAAGGTTCCATTTCTTAATATGCAATGTTACAATGGCAATTAAACATCAGGATAAGTTTGGGAGGGGACAAATAAATTTTTTAAAAATTTTATTTACTTTTATATCATAGACTGCATTTTGATTCATCGTCTGGTTGTGTAGAGGAAAATGAGCGGTGGGAAGGGGCGGGGGAAGGAAGACAGGGGACAAATATTGAAACCATAATACAACAACCAGCCCAGGACACCAAACCACAATCTCACAACCGTTGGCCCAGAACGAACAGGGATTGGTCAATAACTGCCAGCTTCTTTATTTTTTGCCCCATTTCCAACTAAAAACCTACTAAAAACCTAAGACAGCCAAATGTTTTACAAACCGTAACAGTAAGATACCTTTCTGCTAATTAGCCTGCCTACGCTTCCACAACCAACCTCTAGTCACAGCATACCTGAAGCCTTCTTTTCACACCCTGATTTCCCCCCAACTATAAAGCATCCCCACTCTTTTGCTTTGAGTCTCTGCCAAAAAGTGCAAGTGGTGCTGGCTGACTCCTTCAACATAGAAAAACCAGGATGAAGTGTTTCTCCTTTTTGTCTTTATTTCTACAAAGTTAAAATATCACAGTAGTTGACCCTTATCTGTGGCTTTGCTTTCCAGGCTTCCAGTTACCTATGGTAAATCATAGTCTGAAAATATTAATGAAAACCATAGACAAACAATTCACATTTGGATTGTGTGCCATTTCGAGACGTGTGATGAAGTCTCCTACTGTCGTGCTCCATCTTGCCCAGGCATGAATCATCCCTTTGTCTGGCATTTCTATGCTGTATACACTACCCATCCATTAGTCACTTAGTAGCCATCCTGGTTATCGATCCATAGTTTGGGACTATCTGTGGTTTCAGGAAGCCCCAGGGGGCTTGGACCATATCTCTTCAGGTGTGACTACAGTATATGCAAATTGTTTGAACATCTAAAAGATACAATTTCCTATGACATTTCCTTTACTTCTTTCAAATGTGAGAAGTCAGAATTCTTCCATCCTCAATGTCATTCCTATTCTTAAAAACCATTTATTATAATTTCATTTTTCTTTTCAGACACTAATAAAGTCCCCCAAACCTTCAATGTATTCCTTTACCCTGGAGTCCTGAGCAATCCAAGATTTCAGTCCCCAGGCCCTGGAGCCACAGTCTCCAGAAAAATCCATAAGTTCTTTAAAATTCTCAGAAGAAAGGCATGAAACATGGAGAAGTTGCATGCCTTGGTGAGAGAGGAAACTCCATGACGAGGGCTATGATATAGGCACCAGCTGGCTCCCACAGTCCTGTAGCCAAGGTCACTTGCCTCAGGTGGCACAGGCAGCCTTATGTATTTTTTTCACTTGGACTTAGACCCTTCTTGATCCTTCAGAGACCCCTTTCTCCATGAGCAAATGCAGAAAAGGATTGGAGGGCAGGAAGAAATGAGAGCAGTCAAAAAGGACATGCTTATGTGCTTGCTTTGGTACTCTATGACACTGGCAAAGATAAAACTCAGGCATTTAAAACAAGCTTTGCATTTTTATTCAAGAAGTTGACAGTTTGCATGGAAAGTATTGCTTATGTATGAAATGTAGAAATTCTTTCCTTCTCAAAAAACCTCTTTTGTTTTTGGTTTCAGAGAGCAATTTCCTTACCTTGCTTGCTGACATTTATTTTTAACTCGAATTGCTCAGTGTCCTCTGTGACAATGTAGTTCTATGGCCTCTTCTGGTGTGGAACTGCCGAAGTCACTCACAGTGGCTGGGGTGGTCTTGGGCCACAGGCTCCTTCCATGCTGTCTGGCTCAGTTCCCTGCAATGCTGATGTCCCTGTAGCTGATGCCCCACAGTGAGATGTAGCCCCCAACAAGTTTCCCCTGCCTGGTCTCCAGCTGTGAGATCTCAGTTGGACAGGTCTTGTGATTTCACACGAGTCCGTAACATCTGCAAAAATATCTTGTCACTTGACATAACACTCAAAAAGCCACAGTTGCAAATATTAACTGAGTTTTTTAAGTGTTCACTGCTTGCCTCCGTAACTCTGGAAGTGAAGCTTACCCTTATAACTTTAGATGACCACCCAATGTACCTCTCTGCAGGACACAGCAGTATGCCCAAATTGAACCATTCTCTACACATGTTGTGGTTTCATATGATCTTAGCTAAAATGGCTCCCTAATGAGGTGGGAGACTCTTCAAAGTTCTAGTCAATGCCACTGCTGTGGAGAAGAGGGACAGTGACTTTCTGTATGGACACAAGAACAGAGGTCAAGCTTTACACTGGAAATGTGAGGGGCACAGCTGTACGTGCCCGGAGTCCCACTCTTAGTATGCCTCGTTCACGGACATGCAAGTACAGATTTCCTTGGACTTCCTGGAACAACCCTCCAGGTGCAAGGACAGCTAAACATGCTGTCTAAATATGCTTGAAGGAAGGGGAGGAATTTGTTAGTGCTTTGCCTGCCTGGGGGTGGGGGGTGTGTTCTTTATACAGGTGGAAATCATGCTTTCCTTTTGAGTTTTCTTTTATACATGAAGTATTTATTTAAGGCCGACTCTCAGACAAATTCAAATAGATTTCCACCCAAGTAAGCTGGCAGGAAGGAATCTTTCATGGAGGTTAGTGGAAAAAATATTTTTTAGGGAAAACAACAAACATGCATTCCTCATGGAGGGTCTATGCTCTTGAAAAAGGGGCTGCTATTATTCGCTTTTCTCAGCCTGGGTTTCTCAACATTCCTAGACAAAGGCTGAAGTGAATAACTGACTCTAGAGATGCAAAATACGTAGTCATGAGTAAAGGTCCACTGGAAGGTGGAGAACAAATGTTGCCCAGAGTCACCTGTGCAGTTTAAAATTCATTTTATTTCTAGCCTCCATGGTCCAGATTGAAGGAAGAAGCCATGAGCAGATGCAGATGTAGAGGGCCAGCAGCTGTGGCCTTGCAGGCTGGGGCAGCTGCTGGGCAATATATGCACAGGCCTGTGTGAACACACCTGTGCAGTGGAAATGATGCAGGCACGTGGCATCCAACGCACAATGTGACCACAGATCAGACTTCTGTTGCTAACCAGTCATGTTTAACTGATCAGCCTCCAGGGCCTGAAGGGTCTCATGGAATTCCCACACACATCAAGAAGACATAAACAGAAGCAGTAAGTGTGTTAAGCATCACAGTGGTTCAGGGCAGCAATTTTTCTTTTCTAATGGATCTTCATTTATGACTATGTAAATTTTATAAATTTTAATAACTGACAGATTGCTACTTATAACTCAGTAAAACATTTTCTTTGATACAACTCAACTCCAGTTTCAAGAAACAAGCTGCAAGGAATTGCTAGAGAATCTGAATTCCTAAACTCAGCTTTGCTTCTTTTTTATTCTAGGAAAAGTAACTGAAAGGAAGGAATTCCTTGAATGGTGGAGTTAGCTGAGTTTTAGCAGTTATTATCCATGTGCCAGGCCATATGCATATTGTGCAAGATAAGCCAGTAACAAGAGCCCAAGAGCTCATGGTCCTTGATCGCTGTCCAGTCCCCAGTAGCTACCATAATACATTCTTTTTTTTTTTTTTGAACCAGGGATTGAACTCAGGGACACTCGGCCACTGAGCCACATCCCCAGACCTATTTTGTATTTTATTTAGAGACAGGGTCTCACTGAGTTGCTTAGGGCCTCGTTAAGTTGCTGAGGCTGGCTTTGAACTCGCGATGCTCCTGACTCAGCCTCCCAAGTCGCTTGGATTACAGGCGTGCGCCACCACGCCCGGCTCCCATAATACATTCTTTTGTAACATTTTAATACTTGTATGGAAACTTCAGAATCAAAGATCTGACGTTTCCAATTAGGAACTTAAAAAGAGAAAAGAAATTTACACATCTTATGATACATGATTTTATTTACACAACTGAAATTATTTCCTTAGTCACCTTGATTACAAAAGTGAGTTAACATGGTATGGTTTAATAACCTTTCATAAATGGATTTTACAAATTTTAATAGCTGACAGATTGCTACTTAATACTCAGTAATACTTAATACTTAGTAACTTATGCATATATGTGTATGAAAATCCCGTCTGATAGGACTAACAAATATGGGCACTTTCATAACTCAGGAGCAGACAGACAATTGGTTATTAGTCAAGTGTTAATTCCCCATCACTGGATCAGCTGTTTGGACCCAGAGTTCTCATCCCGTGAGAATGAACCTGTTGTAACAATTCACACTTACTATGTAGGCATTTTTAATAATTCGAGAGTTTATCCTCATTTCTGCATTTAATAAAACTATCACTAAGCACATCAGAAAACTGAAAGTTTACCATGACTACAGATATTTGTAAAAGAAGTTCTCACAGTGCATCTGAAAAATGGCCCAAATTAAAGCCATGTTACATGTCCAAATAAGCATTTTCCAACTCTCTCTCTGGATGTGTGCATACACGTGTGTACACACACATGCAGTAAGGCTCTATCACATACTCATCTAAGCCTTCTTGGCCACAAAGTGTCGTAATTTTACTGCTTTTGTGAAATGCCTATAAAATACAGTATTTTACTAAGACTATTTAAAAGTTCTATCACAGTGCTTTAAGTCTGAAGACCAGGCAGTGTTTTGGTAATGTGACTCTTTCCTGTGAAGTGATAGTGCTGGGACAGCCAAAAGAGCTGCTGGGACTTCCCAAGAGCCACCCCCACAAACCTGGAGGAGTGCTGAGTGTCTGTGACCACAAACCGGTGGTGGACAATGACAAGAAGCTTATGTATGACTCATGGTCAGAACTGAAGAAACCAAAATGTTATAGCAGCATTAAATGACAAATACAGGAAGAGCCAATCCATGTGTCTTTTCACATGAGCTCTATAAGAGCCAAACATCGTCTTCACATCAGAATTCTAACAGAGGTGGAGAAGTCCTTGGTCTCTGTCAATGCTATTTCGAACACACCGTACCTTTAGGAGTGAGTTGATAAAATTAAAATGAGCACAAGTCCCACCTACTTCTAATGCAGAAGATGAGGTGCTGATTTTTAATGGTGGGGTGCATTGCAGGATGGTAGAATTCACAGCACAAGGCCTCTGCTGTCAGCAATCCTGAGACTGAGGACACTCCACTCCAAACGCCCTCTTTCTTCATCCCGTTCTGGTCCAGGGATAGTGGTCGCATAGTACAGATACATGAGGACGATGCAGTGAGCCCAATGGGGACAAATATGTCTGGTGAGCCCTCTTCCCTCAAGCCGCCATGTACATAGCAAAGACGGTATCAGATCTCTCCATTGTGCTAAATCTAAGAATCATTTTAACCATGATAAAAACTAAATGTCTTCCTGAAAAAAGGCTACATGATTTTTAAAAACCATTCTCAGGATTTCAAATGTTGAGCCGAGGCCTATCCTGAGGTCCCCCTTCCCCTACATCCCTGGAGGACCTTTGATGCCACCACCCAGGTTCCACCTGCCTCTCATTCTGAACAAAGGTCATTTTGGCCAGTTTTTTCTTACTGCCTTTTTTGGTGTGTGTGTGCTTTATGTTTAAACCTTGTTGCATTGTTTGGGCAACCAGAAAAATCAAACAGTTCAGGTACAATTTCTTATACAAGGTAGTGAGTGGCAGACCCATACATAGGAACACAGAGTGCATGGTGGTTACTGATGGACACAGACCAACAGGGGCACTGCCTGATGCTAAGGAGAAAGGAATACTTAACCACTAAGACTCAGAACACTCTTCCAGTGGGACATATCTGCTAGGAGGGAAAGTCCCCAGCTATTGAAGTAAAACCACTTTGGAAATCAGTTACAATAAACTACTAAAAATGAGTCTGCCACCTAGAAACTGATCTTGGCTTGGCCAGTGTGATGTACACAAAGAAGGGGCCAGAGGGCTTTCCACTGTCAGCATGTTTCTTCCCCTTGTGAGTCCGTTACCTTTTGCAAAGAAATGTTAACTATCAAACGTGTCCATTAATTTTGCCGCTGAGGGTGAAACCATCCAGTTAGCATATACACTATCATTTGCATATCTTGGAAACCCAGTGTTAGTGCCATCGGCTCTCGTGAGTGGTACAGGACTCTCTCCAGGCCAGCTCGGGTCTGACATGCCTAAAAATGAAAACAGATAATTTGTTCTGCACTGAAGAACCCAAACTTCACGTGCAGACAGTAAGGCCTTGGCAAAACTCCCTTTGATGTTCAAACCAAACTCGTGCTTTCTGTGCCAATTACAGTAAGGGTTTTGAGTTCCAGGTTTCCAAAACACTGTTCTACTTAGGGGAAATATCACGTGCTCTCTCAATAAATGTAATTTAATAGACGCTATCAATTTTGACTTTGATGGGTTTCAGACTTTCAAATCTGATGTATATTCGTTGAACTGCTTAACTCTTCCTGAAGCAGCATAGAGCATCAGCACATCGTGCATTAAATGGCTTAGTGCAGTGGGAACATCCCATGAAACATTCTCTAAGGCAAAGGGGCCTTTTCATCTGCTGCCCCAGTCTACAGTGGAGGAGGACAGTTTCCCCACGGAGGGTGTACGCAGGCCACCCCACAGCATCGTCAGCACACATGGCATGTAGTGCCAGACCCAAAGCCAGTGAGGACTCCGTGAGTCGGGTAGCATGCAGGAACAACAATCTCAGCTTGAGAAATGCTTGAAACTCCAAGATTTCGAACTGGTCAATGATGAAGTTAGGAAGCAGAAAAAATTTCAAGTATTTAATCCAAGACAATAGAAGGAGTTTTGGCAAGAACCATATTTACTGTCCATTGCAAGGCCACAGCACCACAGACTACGTTCTTTCAAAAGCATTGGCTCCAGTGTTTAGCACTGGCTTTGTAAGTGACAACGGCTGTGATGGGGTGGGAGGGATGCGAAGGATGTGAAAACAGCAGTCTGGGTGTGCCTGCCCAGGGCCTGCCTGGCTCCGGCTGTTTAATGCCCTTGATAGTGGACACATGGCTGGGAGTGGGGACTTGGGAAGCCTCCTGGAGGCGCTCACCAGCCCAGGGGGAGCCCTGGGGATCCCTCGGCTGTGTTCTCAGTGCAGGCCGGGGACGCCAGCTGCTTACTTCTACATTAAATCTTCCCCAGATCAGGTCAATTTATCTAAGTAACTAAATCAGAAATACTGT
Organism: Glaucomys volans; assembly: GCA_020662805.1. Taxonomy (NCBI): domain Eukaryota; kingdom Metazoa; phylum Chordata; class Mammalia; order Rodentia; family Sciuridae; genus Glaucomys; species Glaucomys volans. The sequence goes on from JAJEJO010001880.1 coordinate 94,256, forward strand.
ATCTTGCTTCCCACCCTGGAAATCACTTATTCATCATTTTCTCAATATCCCCTGAGAATTCTGCCCTGATGTGTTTCTTCTATATTAAGTTGCTGGGCGGTATGGTAATGACACTTATTTTCACATCCTTTTAGAAAGACATAGCTGCAAAAATGCCTGAATATAAACTGGATGCAAAGTCAGACATTTACAAAGAAAAAGGTTCAGAGTGGTCTTTGGTTTCATTCAGATCAGAAACCCTCTTAAAAAGCATTACAGAGAGTAAAGATAGTGCAGAAGGGAACAACGTTGCTAGAATCTAGTAAATGCATGTGAAATTCTACCATAGAGTTTGTTTTCAATCCATGTAGAAGGGAGGGTGCGAGAGAGGGGAGCATTATTACAGTCCACCAGGGGTGTCTCCTCTTCTGAGAGGCCATCATCATAAAGCAATGAGTCAGATGGGGTGGATGCAGCAAGGTCCAAGTAGTCCTGGAAGAGAGAAATAGCCTGTCACCCTCACCCTGGGCCACTTCTGGAAACACCCCGGTCCCCCAGATGCCAGGGCAGAGACATGGGCTGCATCCCCCTCTGTACTCAACCTTGCTGCAAGACAAAAGCCCCTCACCCAGGAGGCAGGCACTGAGCCCTAGGTCCTACCTTCCCTGGACCTCGGTGTTATCTATTCTGCCTCTCTCCCCATGGAAAGTCACTTCCTGGAGACAGCTGTGTTCCCTCAGCATTGTACCTCAGGGCCTGCAGGGCGGCAGGTGCCACACAGCCTGTGGTCTACCACATCCAGCCATGCCCAGCCTGCCTCAGAGTGGAGGGTTGGGGAACCAGCCTCTTTACAAACCCTCAGGCCCTGGGAGAGCTCACTGTGGCCACATTACTCAGGCTGAAGCAACACATGCCAAGAAGCAGCTTCAATTGGATGCTTTTCAGCTTCCCTCCACGGACTTCTGCCCTCTAGAATATCATGTCAGGGCTTAGAAATCTGACGTATGTCACTGATATTGGTTTTTCACAGGATGCTACTATAGGCTTCGGCTTCTAAGCACAATGTGTCCCAGTTACTTACACTGTCCTACTTAAACATGTCCAGAAGGTTCCAGCATTTTCCTAGCTGTCTCTTTGCACTGTTCTAGGAAGGCCACCTCTCTTGGTATCATCAACTACCTCTGTTTAGGACGACCCTGCACTCTCAGAAATCAGAGGTTTCACCAAGCAGAGACAATGTTGTTAAGTTTTGTTATAGGAGGCCTGGATTGTGCATCCTGCTGTCTGAGTTTGAAGATGACTTTCAGTAAATGTGCCAGTGAAGATAAAACATCTGTGTAAGCTGTGTGAGGGTTGGTCTTTTTTATTTACAGCTAAGATAGAATACAGTACATAATAGTCACTCAATAAACATTGGCCCTAAATTTTGACTTCCTCATTTAATTATAGAGTTGCAAATTGAAGACATACAGGCTGATGCTGGACCCCCAGGAAGTTTCCTTTGGCCCACGCTGGGTTTTTGGAAATTTAAAAGAGTTGTTAACAATAAAAACTGGCAGATGTAACATAAACCTTTTTATTTTCTTCCTTTGGTGCAGTACTGGGGATTGAAGCCAGGGTCTTATAGGTCCTGACCCCTTTTTATCTTAAGACAAGATCTTGCTAAGTTTCCAGGCTGGCTTCAAACTTGTGATACTCCTGACTTAGTGTCCCAAGGAGCTAGGTCTACAGGTGTGCACTTCCGTACACACCTCTAACATAAACCTCAAAATTCAGAAGACTTGAGAGCCAGGGTTCCTATTCCTGTAGGCCACACATGGTGATAGAAAGGGGTCTTTAGAAGGGTTAGAGTGGTCCTGTGTGTCATAGTCCCCACCATTCCCTGGTTACTGCCCACCCTCAGCCAGACATCTCAGGGTGTACGTATATAGGATGCCTGCTTCAATTCTGCTTTCTCATATTTCATTACAGCAAAGGATCTCCTTTGGTTTTGGAATATTCACCTCATATGTCTACCTGTAGAGAGCTCTTCCTGAGTGTCAAACTAAGAAAAATATAGTTTTCATGATAAGGAGCTCAAGGGGCCTGGCTTGAGGAGCAGGCTCAGTCTGCTGCCTACACTTGATACACAGCACGACCTTCTCCTTCGGGCCAGCCCAACTATGGCCCCACCCGGGGAACTCAAAGAGCCTATATCCAGTGCTCTGGGGTGAGGATGGAGTCCCCTTCACATCTGCCTGAGGGAAGCAGCTCTGAGACTCACTCTGCTCTTGACCATCATCTTCTCCAGGTCTTTGCTGATGTCAGCAAACACTGGCCTCTTGTCTGGTTCTTGCTTCCAGCACTGCAGCATCAGACGGTACCTGAAGGGAAGAGCAGACAGGCAGTGATGACCCAGCAAGGCCAGGTCTCACCAGGACCACCCAGCAGGGCCACCACACCCAGCATGGTACCCCTGTCCCTGGGGGCTCTGTACCCGAACCCTGTCACTGTTGATGCACTGTTGCTACCTCTGAGCCTCACTGGGAACTCAGGGCCTTAGGGCACCAGGCACTGTGGTCTAGCATGTCTTTCATTACAAAGACACTGAAAGTGAACCAGATGTTGCATACACTATGGTAGCTGAGTAGGAAGTGCCAGTTCTTAAAAACTCTTACGAAGAATAAACCAACTAAGGGCTTTTAGGTGTGGAAAGGAACAAAACTTTTGGCAATCAATCACATCTTTGTCTTGTACCTTCCCTGCTTTCCCAGGAGCCTGCACATAGCCACAGGGCTCTGAGGCTATGACATGGGTGTGTGCTAGGGTGGCTGATAGCCAGCGTGGGCATCCCTCCTTGCCCGGGCAAGGTTCACCTTGCTCCGAGTTGGGCACAGACTGTGACAGGAGTGGAGCAATGTGTCTCTGCCACTGGATGGCCCTTTCGCATCTGTTTTCCACCAGGATTCCTGGAACTGGTGCAAAGTATCATGGCTCTAATACTGTAAGGCTGCCCCTGCCTGGCTCTGCTTCCACCTGGGCACTTACCAACACATGCCCCTCCTCAAGTGACCTGCAGGATGCTTTGAGCTCACACTATACTGGCCCCTGCTCCTATTCATTCTTACAAGTCCCCGAAAGCCCACTACCTTCCAGCAGGGCCAGGAATTCCAGCATCTGAACTATAACCAGGGGTATCTCTCTAACCTCTGTCCTGTCACTTCCCACTACCCAGATTTTCTAGGGTTGGTGGCCCAGGGCTGTTCAGCAGTGGGGAAGGAATGGGTGACTGTGTCCCCTCCCATCCAAAGCCAGTGTTCTGGTGTCAGAGGGCAGCTAGGCAAGGCAAACCCTGCTCACATCTCTTCACTGCAGTTGTCTGGTCTCTCCATCCGGTGGCCTGTCTTCAGAAGGTTGAAGAGCCGCTCAGGAGGAATCCCGGGGTAGGGGTTTCCCCCCAGGGTCACAATCTCCCACAGCAGGATCCCGAAGGACCACCTGTGGTGAGCAAGTGGACCAGTGAATGTTTTTGGTCCCTGGGCATCCTTATTGGAACCCAGGCATACATTCCCCCAGCAGCTGTGGACCCCATCAACCCCCGGTGCCGAGAATGGCCCAAGGCATACAGATTTCAGTCTGGGTCTAGCTTCACAGATGGATGCAGAATGGAAGTGGGAACGGCCTGCCTGCTTGGCACCCAACCCAGCAGTGTGAAGTCCTCACACAAGTCACTGCCATGGAAGCAGCTACAAGGGGGACATTCCTTTCACCATTTCTGTGTTCCAGGAAATTTTCATTAAGTCTTAGAGGAAAAGAATGTTATAGAAAAATATTAAAACGTTACAGAAAACTTACTATGAAGTGGAAATAAAAATATCACAAAACAGCATACCTCACATGAGCCCACTTATAAAAAAATATATACGTGCACACCACCAAAGACACAGGGTGGCCAAGCCTAGATTCCAGCAGGAGCGACTGGGGTAGTGCGGTCCAAGTGCCTTTCATATCCTTATTGTATTTGTCTTTGCATTTTCTAATTCTTCTACTATCAACTTATAGAATCAGGAATCTATTGCTTAAAACTGATTGAGAATGGCATTTTCACAGCCATGTTATTGGATATCTGCATGTTTAAGGACTTTAGAAGCAAGCACGCCACGTTTTTAGAATCAACCATGTTTTGTCCAATATGGAAGAACAAATTTTAGCTCCCACCTTCAAGCAGCCTGAGACACACCAGCCCAAAAGTCCACACGAGGAGCTCTCCAAGTGGAAGCTCCCCAAGTTCCACTTATTGGTCGGGGAACAGCTCTGGGTATTCTGCCTCAACTGACCTTGCCAGGAGGGGAACTGTTTGGCCAGGTCTATCTAGAGATGAGGAGGGAGGTATGGAGAAGGTGAAGGGAGGGAGGCAAGTTTTTGGCTAACTGATCCCACTACATCAGTTTTCAGAGCTGCTCTCTGGGTATAACCAATTGTTGAATGAATATGTCAAGATCCCTCAGCTCAGGGGTCACTGTAGATGGCTGGTATTGCAGAGCCAGGCTTGTTCCTTGGCCAAGTTGCACAGATGGGCATCATGCCTCTGTAACCCCCACCCTAGAATGGCAATATCAACACTTACACATCACTTTGGGTGGTATAGATATGATCAAAAAGGGACTCAATTGCCATCCACTTGACAGGAATTCGGCCCTAAAGAGGAGGTAGAAGAAAGGCATTAATATTACTCTGAAGCTTTAGAAACCAAGCGGGGAGGAGGTCAGTTGTGTCCCTTTAGTTACAGATCTTGGACGGAGTCCTGAGTACCAAGACCTGAGTACAGGACCAGCAATGCACAGCACAGCCTCAAAGGAGCTGGAGGCTCAGCCTTAACTTCGTGAGCTTTGCAAGATGCTGGTGGGAGTCAGGCAGCTTCCCACAGTCACACAAGGTCATGCACCACATCTCTTGTGAGAAAAAACACAAGGAAGCAACCTATGTTGAGATGTGGGAGCTTTGGGAAGTCCCGGGTGGGGCAAACAGAGGGCCAAGAATTCTCCAGCAAGATATGTCCTGATGTTCTAAGGGCACATGTGCTTGGAAAACTAACCCCATCTTGGGGACCTCTTTTTTTCTCCATGCTGGGGAAGGAACCCAGGGCCTTGTACATACTAGGCAAGTGTTTAACCACTGAGCTGTGTCCAAGCCCTATCTTGGGGATTTCTGGTGGCAACCAACTCTAAAGGCTTTTCTGAAGAAGACTTGAGGGAAGAAATCTATTTATGTCTCTTGAGGCTAAATTTCCCTCTTTGAGGGCATCTCTGAACAACTGCCTCTCTGGTCTCCCAAGACAGGAAAACAAACTTTCACAATGAAACTTGAGGAATAGTTTTTCAATGGATAAGTCTTTTTCTTCTGTTTTTTCTTTTTGAGATGGGCTCTTTCTATATTGCCCATTCTGGTCTTAAACTTGTGGGCTCAAGTGATCCTTCTAAGTAGCTGGAGCTATAGCTAGATGTATGAATTTAAAAAATGCATGCCTTGGATTTTAACCCAACATTTGGTATGATTTCTTTTTCTTGAAAGTATTCTTCAGGACTTATGTGCTTAACAAAGCATGACTGTGTTTTCAACACACCGTCTGCAGAATCCTGGCAGCCTGTGCTCTCAGATGGCTGCAGTGGCTCTTGTGGGTGATGTCCTGCCCATCTCCACTCCACCAAGGACACAAGGCTTCCCTGAAGTACCCATGTGTCAAAAGGAAAGCTGTCACACCCTCCATGGTGCAGGGAGCAGCCCCTTCCACTTCCCCTTCAGCAGTTCTGAGATGCACTGTCATAACGGAAACCTCAGAAGACAAACATGGTCCTCACAGTGGGTCGCAACGCAAACTGCTTCTGATAATTTAGAGTAAAACTTAATCAGAAGAAGTTGCATTCTGTGTGCTTTTTTTCTTTTTCTTTGAGTGGAGTTCTCTCTAAATGCCCAGCCAATGAAATTTACCTCACCTGGGCTGTCACTAGAAGGATTCAGGAGTAAGAAACAATACTAAGAAGGTAACTGCCAAAGGCACAGGATGATGCTGGGAAATCTGATGTCCCTTTTTACTGTAGGCTTGGAGGAAGTTCCCATGGGCCTTGAGCTGCATCTCTGGTTCCCATCCTCCAGGGACTCCCTGTACCTCCAAGCTCACCCAGACCAGGGGTCCCAGGTCTCTCTGGGAGATCCTGTTGTGAAGCATTCCATTCCTTTCTACACAGAATGATTGCCAAGCTTCTGTTTATTTCATTTCACCTCCCTTTGAGCAAAGAGATACGGTTACACAGGATGGAAATGGTAGCCTTTTATTCTGTAGAATCGAGAGAGATAACTGTGGAGAGGGGAATTGGTATTTTTTACAGAATTAATTAGGTGGCCTTGGAAAGTGGAATAATAGAGAAGTCAACCAAGGAACCTCAGGAAAGGAAGGATCAGACACAGTAAGAGCCTGAACAGAGTCTCTGAGGACCCAGATTTGGAGGAAGAATTCGAGGTTGAAGTCTAGAAAATGTTCAGTAATCTAAAAGTCTGTTTGATCTTTTCTAGATGTTCTATGGGCACTGCCCCACTCTGTGACACCCAGCACTACCACATGTACCCCTCTGCAGCTGAACCTACCCCAACCCAGGAGTCCCCAGACAGCACAAGCAAGTACCTTGCTCCTTTTCACATAAGAATCCTCTTCATAAACATCTCGGGACAGCCCAAAATCTGAAATCTTCATCTTCCGCCCCTCAGCGACCAGGATGTTTCTGGCTGCCAAGTCCCGATGGACAAGCTGTGAGGGAGAAAACATCAGGAACCCTTAGGCCAGGATCCGCAGGGGGCAGGGCCGGACTACGTGGGCTGGAGCCGCAGAGTTGATGGCACACACCTTCATCTCAGCCAGATACTGCATGCCCCTTGAGATCTGCCAGGCGAAGGAGATGAGGTCACCCATGGTCAGCGCCCGCTCATCTGGGTTGTCCAAGGAGCTGGAATTGCGGCTGCCTCCACTGCCCATATAGCCGGGCCCCACCTTGCGGCTGTCTCGGAGGAAACCCCGCAGGGAGCCATACTTGGCATATTCCACAATGAGGAGCAGTGGTCCTGGGGGGGAGAGAGGCATCCCTGGCATGTAAAGCCACACCAGCTCGGGGTGTCTGGCAGTGCAGGGTTAGGGGAAGGCTGTAGGCCATGATCAGCAAGTGGGCTTAGACATGGTCCTTTTCTAGGCAGCCAGCAGTTGAGGCTCTGGATTGTGAGGACCTAAAAGGCCCAATTCACTTTTGACTCACTTTCCCTCGGCTTCAGGATGCTAGTGTGAGCACCAGCCTCCTTCAAAATACTGAGAACTCTTCAAGTTTTCTGAGACAGATGGGCACTGTGCTCGTCCTTGTCCTAGGAGGCACCCTTCCTTGCTACTAGGACTTCATGCTTTTCTTAATCCTTGGTCCTGTACAACACTAGCGAGGGAGGGTTAGGGGAGGCAGGCCTATGCAAGTCTGATAATTCTGCCTTGGACCAGCCCAGCTCGGCACCCAGGCCATCTCCCCGTTCCGACCTTCCCTCCGTAGCTCCCAGGGCTGCAGTCCTGTCCAAGGCCCAGCCCTGAGTTGTGATGATGCTTAGCAGGGTGCCTGCTGCCCTTTACCTATTGTTCCCTCTCCTCTTCACATGACCTCCTCTAGAACCCCTGGGCAGAACGGTGGGCTTGGAAAATCAACAGATGGGGTGGTGCCCTGCGTTATGCAGGGCTACTACTAGAGGTCACCAGGAGGTCACGGCACACCCAGTGCCCTGCAGCTGCCAGGATGTGCTGTCCATTCTTAGAGTTCCCTGCTCCATCCCTGGGTGCTCAGCCTGGAACAGGTGCTGACAACTGAGATGTCACACCAGAGATCTCTGAGCAGTCCCAGCAGGCCCAGAGAGTGCCGCAGGTGGGAGCCCTTTTGACAGGAAGTGCCTGCTAAGCCAGCGGACACAACTAGACACAAGCTCCAGGCTGGACATGGAGCCAGAAGCCCAAGCTTCCAAAGTAGGGCAAATGGGACAGGGAAGGAGAGGATAGAAAAGCAGGGAAGAGGGAGAATGAAGCTGCCTGGAGCTCCTGTCCCATGACCAGCAGCGGAATATTACCCCGAGTGGTTGGCCTTACCATCCTGGCTGCAGGCCCCATAGAGCTTGATGACATGTGGGTGGTTGACCTGCTTCAGGAGGTTGAACTCAGACAGCAGGTCCCGCAGCTCACTTGGGGAGGCATTCTCTGGAATGTAGCACAGACAGCAGATTGCACATGGGTCATTCTGAGGCACCTTGTGTGGCCATGCTGAGTGGGGACAGACCATCCTCTCCCTCAGAATAGCATCCAGCTGCTCAAGGTTCCCTGCAGCCACTAGGGGCTTCAGGTGCCCCAATCTGCAGAAAGTTTGTCAGGGCTGGGCTGTGTAAGTGGTACTGGGTCCCTTACAGTCACAGGCCTGCAGATAACCCCCTCCTTAATCTTTCTGGAAGGTGAGAGGACTCCTCAATGTCCCTGAACACCAGCTTGTGGGGACAGGCCCTAAAGAAAGGTGAGGACCCTACAGTCTGAGGCTAGGATTCTTCTCCTGTCTGAGATGTGGGCCTAGAGCCCTATAGGCATTCTGGGACTTCTGGTGTGCCTGAACACACGTGGGTCTGGAGCTCACACTGGGCTAGTTGCCACAGAAAACCAATGTGGACACACCTGAGTAAAGGCAGGTTAGCTTCTTGCTGAACACCAGGACATCTGGCCTGGGCCTTCTGAATGCTTGACACACTTCCTTGTGACAGCCTAACTGTACTTGGCACACTGTGAAGATGACCAGACTTCACAGAAAGGCCTGCTAAGTACATACATCCCAGAGGTGACCAGACCTGTGCTCAGGCTACCTCCAGGAGCCAGGGAGTGGAGGGACTGGGTAGAGTCGTAAGATACGGCTAAAATGTGTCACACCACTTTCTCTGCACCACTCTTGTCTGGAGCAGAGGGAGAGCTGAAAGACAGGATTTGGAACCCCTTTCCTTGGACTAGATGTGGGTGAGGACTGTGCCGGGCTGCACCAAGACTCCAAGGGTCTAACTGTGCCCCTTCACAGGGCCTGGGTTGAATCTAGTGTGAGGGTCTAGGGAACTATCCAGAAACACCCTGTGCTGTGTGGTCTACCCAGTGCAGCCATGGCCTCTGCCCAGAGTCCTACCTGTACTGTGTAGGAAAGTGGGCATGCCCATCGAGAATCAAACTCAAGGCATGACCGGTCACAAGGGAGGGCAAGTCCACGGGGGTTCCTGGGAGAGGGGCCAATCCTTACAAGCAATCTCTTCACCAGGACTCTAGCAGACACTTGGCTGAGAGAAATGAATGGGGTGGATTGGGAAGGGGGCAAGTGTCAGCTGAAAAAAAAGGAGTTTTTTAAACTATTAAGTCCTAAGTTTTCAATTCTGCAAATATTTCAGTGAAATTGACACACAGGTACATTTAAGTAGGTTGGAAATTGTAAGCTAGAGCTTACACATATTACTTGACACTATAATTATTATATTATATTATGTAATCACATATTATATACTATATTTAAGTTTTTGTAGGTCCTCTCCACATATGGGATAATGGGATAAAATGGGTAGTTTCTGAACCCTAGGTTCTTCAAGGAAAACAGGGCAGAAGTAGCATCCTTAGCACCTTCCAAGAACAAAGTCCTTACTCTGCTTGTCTAGGACCACTGGTTGTGTGTCTGTGGGGGATGCCCGGACTGTGGCTATTCCTCAACAGCAATGGGAGGGGCCCCACACAGGCTGGTGGCTCCAGTATGTGCCCATGCAGGTACCTAGATGAGTACCTTTCAGCATCTTCACGGCCACAGTGGTGTACCCTGCTCTGCCCTTCAGACGGAATGCCGTTGCCTTGACAACTTTTCCAAATTCGCCTTCTCCCAGGGTTTTTCCAAGAACCAAGTTCTTCCGAGGGAATTCCCACTTTGGATCCTCCTACATTGGGGTTGAGGGTGGGGACAGAAGAAAAGGAGAGAAAAGTATGAGAGAACAGGAAAGGATGAAGGCAAGGCAATCAAGTAGTCCCCCACAGAAAAGGGTCAGAGTGCAAAGAACTGGTTGTCATCTGAACCAGAACTAATGATGTGTCCTCCACTGAGGAAAGAAGCCAGGTCCTGAGAGCCCTTCCATGGCTGCTCCTCAAGGGAGGGCCTGGACTCAATGCCTCCCTGCCCTGTTCCAGTCTACTGAATGTGCCTGGACCACTCAGGACCCAAGTCCCTGTCTCTCAAGTGAGTCATGGAACTGCTTGGCATCCATGAGTACTCATGCTGACTGCAGCTCAGGCCTTGTTCCTCCCTGATGCCTCTGGGGTTCCCAGAGGACCAAAGAGGCATCCATGGCTCAGGCCACCTGCTAGCCCAGGACCCTCAGCTATAATGGAAACATCCAAGGCAACCTCCCTGTGTGGTCGCCCCAACAACAACAAACAGGTGCGACTGAGCTCCTTGCGAAACCTCCACCCTGAAGTGTTGAAGCAGATGCTCTTCCCATGGGCCTGTCCTGCATACATGGGCTTCCCACAACCCACAGTTAATCTCTGGCTGGAAAGCCACCCCCATGCCCTCTCAACAAAGTCCCAAAAATGGTTGCTCTGGATATCTTCCTAGACCCAGCTGTGGCCCAGGTATTTGAACTGTGTTGGGGTTGAAGCCTGTTAGGAACTCTTCCCCACTGTGCTGGCACCCGGCATGTGTCACTCCAGGGCTCCTTGCAGCTGGGTCTGGGCCTCAAGGTTCTGCTCATAATGGTTCTGCCACGATGGTTCCCCCAACCACAGAGATGGTTCAACAGAACCTGCTACTCTGTCCCTGGGTTCACCCTCTCTGGCCTCTGCATGGGCATGTGTGGGTGACTTCCTCATAGCACGGACCTCCTGAGCCATCTTGGTGTTGCCTCATATTTCCAAAGAACCCATAGACAAAGTCAGTACCCAGCCAGCTCAGCCTTCCTGTGCAGCCTAACCCCACACTGACTGAGTCTGTGGAGGATTCTGATGGCTCATCCCAGAGCCCTGCTGAAGGGCCAAGATGCTGCTGGGGACAGGAATCACGGACTAGGAAAGTCTGGAGGGAGACAGCAGGAACCATATCCGGGAAGAGCCTCTGTCCCTAACCCTGATCAAGGACTGGGTGTTGCCCAAACATGTCCCGGGGCTGAGGCCCAGGCAAAGCCACCCTGTGGAATGTGGTACCTCCTAATGATCCCAGTTATCTCGCAACCTGAAATGGGACCTGCTTGGGCCCAGTGGCCACTGGGTGTGAGTTCCTGCTGGGAGATTCTTGCATAGATGTACACATCATAATATTCCCTGCCCAAGCCTCTTGGTTCACTCTGTTCACACACTCAAGGCTGTCTGAGCACTTTCCTGGGCTACTCCCCAAACCCAGCTTGGCTTTTAGTTCCTAGAATACCTGTCAGTAGGATGCTGAAGGGGCAGGACCACCTGGAAAAGAAAGGGAAGAGACTGCATGGCAAGACCAGGGAGGCATGGACAGGAAGCAGGGGTGGATTCCAGCAGAAGTGGACACTGATGCCTGTGGGCTCTCGCTATCATGCTCCTCCCCACCCTCAGCGCCTTCTTCCTCCATGCCAGCACACATGCTCTCCTATGGCTGCACTCTGGCTGAGCCCTGGCCCTCCGCCACCTCTGGTCTGGATGGGACAGTACTTCATCACAGGCCCACACCTCTGACTGCTTCTCCCACAGACTTCCCAACAGAGTGGAAATTATGGCAGAATACAAGCCTCCTGTGCTTGACTCCTACCCCCAGGGCTCCAGCCTCTAAGAAGGAAATCCTTCGGGCTTGTGGGGACTTCACTACTTGGTTTTCCCCTTGGGTTTCTGTCCCTACTTTCCCGGCCAGGTGGGGCCCAGTTCACCCTCCCTGGGATCCTCACAGCCAACATACCAGTCTGTCTAAATCAGCACCCATCAGACTATACCCACAGGACTACCTCTACCTGTCTCACAGCCAGTCTCCCTGGCTGTGAGACAGGTAGAGGGCAGGTAGGGGACCTCCTGGTGGTAATGCTGTGTGTGGGCAAGGATGCATGGGGTCACCTGCAGGTGGTCTGCCGAGCCCCAAGTTGTGAGATACAGCTGAGTAGTCAGGAAATCTGTGTGTCCCTCTCCTTTGCACCTCCCCATTGCTCCCAGGCCTCTTGGGGACCCTCACCGGGATCTTGAAGGCATCCACAGAGACCTGGTTCTCCATGGAGTCCAACGAGGGCCGGCGGGCACCAGACGAGGAGTAGCTGACCGGGAAGGCCTGGGTGGGCCTACAGAAGGTCATCTCAGCAGAGGCAATGGGTGGTTTGTGGGCGTGCTTGTGGTAGCGGTGGATGCAGAAGGTAGAGAGCAGGACTGAGACGATGAAGGAGAAGAGGACAGCTGCTGCAATCACTGTGCGGCACAATTCATCGCACAACGGGCCTGCGGCAGGGGAACAATGGCCAGTGTCATCAGCCTGGCAGGTGCTGCTGCCATTAAGACACGGTTAGTCCTATGAGCCACTGGTACCCACTGAAGGCAGGTGCTCTGTGCATGTGTTCCCTGCCCTAGTGGGAGGGTAACGTGCTATTACCTTCTCATGGCTGGAAAACAGGCTGAGAAACGTGCTGCGGTTACACAGCCAAGGCAGGTTTTCCTCTCTTTCAAATATCTTTTGATTTTTTTTTTTCATAAAAAAGACAGGAGGAGAGGAAAAAAGGATCTAAAGCTTAGAACCTAGGGCCCTTTAATAACTCAGATGCCACGAAAGTGTCCCTGGGCTCAGGGAGGAACTTTTCCCCAGCATGGTCAGTGCAGCCTGCACCTCCTACCACACCTGCAGCTTTTGAAGGTGTGACTAGAGAGTTTGTCCCAGCCCGACATAGGGATGGTCTAGCCAGGTAACAAATTATTTGGAGGAAGAACTGCTTTTCTGCTCCATCTTTCATCAGGAAACTTAGGACCAGAGAACTTTTCATAGGTCCCCAACCCTTCTCCAGGGCTGATTCAATGGGGAAACTGAGGCCCAGAGGGATGGAGGAGCCTTCGAGGGTTTCACTTGCCTCCCTGTAATCTCCTACCCTTTTGGAACCTCAGAAATGCCACTGGGAACCCTCCTTGATGCTCAGGGAGGTTGTGGTGGGGGGGGTGTGCTCTAAGCAGGGGCCCCAGTCCCTTGCTCACCCTGGCTGTCCTCCGGCTCACAGAAGCACTTCTTCTCCTTAGGGAAGCAGTTGCAGATGCCATAGCCGGCTTTAATGCCCCGGCGCTCCCCTGGCTCATGTCCCCCAACAATGCTGCCCCCTAAGGATAGACACAGTCCATTCAGGCTCTGAGGGTAGTTGGCCAACCCTGGGTCCCCAGATTGTGAAGGTAGTGTCCTAAGGAGGCAAGAACCCATCCCCACTGGATGTCAGCAAGCAACGGTGTTGTCAGACCCAGCAATGGCGGTGAACTCAGAAGCCCTGCTCACCTGGGCAGGGGTCTCATACATGATGTCCTCAAGATGATTCCCTGGCCTTGGGGGATAGGAGAGGAACCCAGACTGCCCAGGGCCCTTGCTGAGTCCCAGAAAACACTACGTATGGTTACTTTTCAGAAGGAGACAAGAGGTACTTAGGTATCCAAAAGGAAAAATGGGGTCCCAAGCAGCCAGCAGAATATGAAGGCTATAGCCCTGTGAATCAGCCAGGGTCAATTTTTGTTCAAACAAGATGTCAGGAAGAGGCCTGGCTTGATGAATCAAGCTTGGAGAAACTGCTTTTTTTTTTTTTTTTTTTTTTTCCGGATTCAACCCAACTAAGCCGGCACTCTACCACTGAGCTAATGTCCATAGTCCAGCTTAATGTATCAATCCAATGGATGTGGCTACTCTGAGTGCAGGGGAGATTCAAGCCTCTCCACTGCTAGCTACCTCCTACTCCCATGCACAATGATTAAACACCACCACCGCAGGACGAGCAGGCAGCTTACGGAGACAGTCCTGGGGGCAGATGTTGATATTCCGGCTCTCCACAGCATCACAGTGACCATCAGGGCAGGTCTTGATGTTGGGGGAGCAGGTGGAGAAGTTCCTGGTGATCCCTATGACATGAAACATGGTAGGATGTCACCCCATGTGGAAGAGCCCTACCCCTGTCAGATTCAACCACAGCCTCCTAAACAGCCCCTGTCCTAGAAAGAGGGGAACTGAGGCCTACGTAGAGAAATACTACATAAATCTGAGCCACCAGTGGAAGTTTCCCCAAGGAATGCTAGGGGCAAGTATTCCAAGGGCTGGAGGGTTGGGCAGTCCTGGGATGCTGGTAGCCTTCCATCAGGGAAGCCACATGAGGCCAGAACCCTCTAAGGCGGCACCATGAGCAGGGCTTTGTGGTCATGGGCATATTCAGTGAGGCAGACAATGACCCCTCCTGCTTGGTGTCATGTCCTCCAGCCTGAGACCCCTGGAAGAGCCATTCTATTCCTTGTATAGCCAAACTTTGGCCCAGCCCTTCCCACGCCTGGAGTGAATCCAACCCGGGGCATTTCTAGTTCTGCGGTGGCAAAGGCCCTCATGACCTTGTACCCTCCCCTCTCTCCTGGCATTGTGAAGCCACACAAGGGACAAGGTAGCTGGGTCATCGTAGGAGCCAGTAGGGCCTGCAGGACCCCATATTTTCCAGCTACCCCTGCTAGCCACCAGCAGCACCCTCCCGTAGGCTCCTGGGACCTACCTTTGCCGTCTCCCTGCCTCCACTCACACCTGCCTGTTGGAGAGCCCAGGCCACCGCACTCCTCACACTCAGACCGCCTCTTGTTGACCGCACAGGATAGGAAGCAGCCCTCCTTCTCAGCCATGTCTGTGGGGAGCAGACGAGCTGGTCACAGTGGGCCAGCTTGGGCCCAGCACCCAGTTAGCACCCACGGAGAGACAGCAGGGACAAGGGTTGAGACCAGGAGATTTGGGGTGACCTGAGAGCACTGGGAACAGGATGGGGGATGGGACATGAGGGTTGCAGGTGTGGGCAGCTGCTGGGGGTGGGGAGTAAGGATAGGAGGACGTGAGGACAACCAGGTAGAACAAACACCACACAGGATGCCCAGTTACACCTGAGTTTCAGGTAAACCATGAACAGCTCCTCTGTGGGACACACGTGGAGGTTTGACTATCAAGAGCAACTACCACGAGAGCTGCTGCACAGAACATACCCAGCAGGATGTGTCCTGTATGTGAAACGTGTGAGACTAGAAATGCTTTGTTTTTAAAAGATTTTTAAATATTTGCAAATACATAATGAGTATATTGGGGGTAGGATCCAAGTCTAAACAAGAAATTCACTTACACTTTTCTAGACTTTGAAGGTAGATTTCGACAACATTTTTTGTATACCTGCATTTGACTGCAACTTGCCACGTGGTCAGACGTGGAATTTCCCACTTGTGGCATCATGTTAGGAATCAGAAAGCTTTAGATTCTGGAGCACCTTGGATTTTGGATTTTCAGATTAGGAATACTCAACCTGTACCAATAAATTGCTTGTTGTTTACCTGAAACTTAAGTTTAAGCAGGATCCTGTATTTTACCTTGCATCCTCAAAGAAAGAACAAATACAGAATGTGGAGAGGAGTGGTGACCACTCACCACTCCGGGTTAAGCTGGTTCATACTACCCCCACGTCATCCTTCCAGTTGGGCTGTGCAGTGTGCACTGCTATTTTCATTTGTAGGGAAGGGGACAGGCTAAGGGGAGCCATCATCAGGTGAGGGCAGCAGGCCCAGGCCCCCCACCATCCCTCCAGGGACTTTGGCACTCACATGTCCCCTCCACTGTGAGGAGCAGCGGAGCCTGGGCCTGACTGCGGGTCTCCCGGTCAGCAGCCACCACGGTGTACTGGACCTCGGCACACTCAGGCCGCTGCAGGGTCTCCGTATCATTTACGAACAGGGTCCCTGAGGTGTCCTCAGCTGAGGTGACCACCCCCAGGACACTACAGTTGGCACTGGATGGCTGTAGCTTGTATTGGACATGGATGCCGCTGAATTCCTGGCAGTTTTCCACACAGACTTTCCCAATCTAGGTGGGAGGCACAGGGAACACCTTAGTTTAGCAGCTGGATTGGCCTGAAATTGTGGCTAGAAAGGTTCTTGGGCAGCCTGAGCCCCAGAAGAGTTCCCAACTTGGCCTTGGAGTATTCATGCCGTCCTGACTGATCAATCTTCCACTCCCACAGAATCTGCAGATCCAGACACCTGCCCCAGCAGACCCTGCCCAGGTCTGCTCAGTCTGGCTGCCTCTGGTCCTGAGAGCCACAGGTGAAGGTAACACACCTACCCCAGTCACCCAACTGCCAGTCTGAACACTGCACTCTGACATGACAGGACTCTGACATGACAAACGCACTGTGGCTGCTTGTCCCCCAGGAGACCAAGAAGCCTCTTTCCCAGGATACTAGGCCTGGAGCAGGACAGTTGAACTTTTACCTTTTGACTCCTTAAGAATTTTAGTGGTAGCAACTAGAGGCCAAGAGCTTCAAAAGTGGTAGAAGCTGGGATGGGGCAGGGCCCTGCTTATGGGTGCAGAACCAGGCCTAGAGGTCAGCACTTAGACCAGGGCAGAAACCACGGCTTCCAAGCCCACACTTGATGCCACAACAAAACCTGCCTCCTGGGCTACCTTGCTTTCCCTTGCAGAGCAAGCTCACTTTCATCTTCTCATGAGATCCTCAAAACCGTCCAACAGATCCCTGAACCTCAATTCACTTTTAAAAACTAAGAGGGGATGAGGAACCACATTGAATCTGATATTGAACTGAGACTGAGGCCCCGTTGTCTCCTAAGTTGGACAGACACAATAGAACCCCCTCCAGCAATGCCCGCTCCTTTCCAGCCCCTTTGGGATCCCTAGGCCCCTCTGCCTTGTCGCCCCCATCCATAACCCCGCCTTCATGAGAGGCCTTGAGATAGCAATTGGGCAGGGAGCTTGGATGTATCTAAGGGAGAGGTTCCTCGTGTGCTGGACCCAAGTGGCTGCCAGGAGCTGATGGGGAACAGAATAACCTGTTGGAACTGGGAAACTACTGGGACAAAAGGAGAAGGACCTAAACATGACATTCTGAAAAAGATATAACCACAAGTTGCTCTATTAGGAGAAAGCATGTTAAGTCATGCATGCTGAAATGGCAAGTAAACTTAAAAAATCCTTAAGAAAAGCATTCAAGGAAGAGCAGGCGGGCCCAAAATATTTAACACTGGAGGATATGAGGGGAAAGGATCATTCCTTCACTTTCCTCATCTTCTTTAACAAATATTTATTACTTTTATTTTTCTACTTCTCATAATTATTTTCCAAAGGCAAATATAAATACAGAAAAATATTGCTAGCAAATGGTCTTACAGAAAGTAAAAAGCGGAACCATTCCCCTCTTCCTCACCCTAGGAGGGCACCACTGTTAACCACAGTCTGCATACTTGCAAATTCTTAAGAAAGAGTTGGTCTTCCACAAATGGAGTCACCCCTAAAACCACTTTTTTCACCTAACAATCCACCAAGAACATCTTTTCAAGTCAGCATTCACACTTACATTGCTCTTATATTACTACAAAAATGTTTTAAAGATATAAAGAAGGAAAAGGGCAAAAGTAGAGGGGCTTGAGCCCCCCAACCCTGGTTGCCCCCAGGCCTTCTCTGAGTACTCAGGCTACTGCCTCCCCAGGCCCCATGTCTGTGGTTCCACCTGGGCAACGTTCGCTGGGTACCTTAGGGAAGGGGAATCACCCACCCTCCACACGACCTTTGATCTGCTAAATAAGAATCCCACCATTGGGGTTTCCCAACACCTAGGCAGGCAGCGGGCCACAGGCTTACCTGGGCATAATGGCGGGCCCTCTTGTTTACAGAGAAGGAATAGGTGCTGGGCAGGTGTAGGCTGACAGGCAGCACTGACACATTGAAGTGGAGGAGGAGAACACCTGTCCCTGGACCCTGGAAGTCGGAGTCATTGACCAGCACAGTCAGCTGCAGGGGTCGGCTCTCTAAGATGGAGATGTTCCGGTTGAGAACCAGCTCTGTGGGTTGGGGACATGATGATGACAATCAAGCTGCTTTGGTCTGGGATGGCTCCCTCATGCCATGGCACAGCACACTTCCTCCCAGACATGCAGCCTTGCACCCATGTGTGCAAACACCTACATTCATGCATGGTCCCAAAACATGTCTGATGGTTAAAACCAATATTTAAGTGTTGGCCATCCTGGTGAGATGGAAGCCCAAACTGTCTTAGCTAGGGCAGTCTGTGTGTGTGTGGATGGGATGTGCATAGGCATAAGGTGTGCACTGTGCATGGGTGTGTGGTGAGTATGTAAGTACATTCTGATTGTGTGATGTATGTACTGGGTGTGTATGTGTTTCGGTGCATGTTTTGTGTGTTAATGTGTATAGGGTGAGTGGTTAATGTGTATTTATGCAGTGCTTGTGTGTAAAAGGGCTCTGTGTATAGGGCCTTATGTAGTGTGCATATACAGCATGTGTGCTGTGATTATTCGCAGAGTGTAAGTGGTGTGGGGATGTGTGTGGTGTATTTGTGTGATGTGTGTGTTTTGGTGTGTACATGGTATATGTATGCAAGGCATAGTAGTGTGTGTGGTATGTACACTGCGTATGCACGGTATGTGTTATGTGTATGAGGTATTTGTGTGGTGAGTAAATGGGGTGAGTGTGTGTGTGTGTGTGTGTGTGTGTGTGTGTGTGTAGTCTCAAGGGAGGTAAAGCTCAGCAGCCCTGAGGCCCTGGGAAGAACTATGTGCCACCAGCCCCCCTTACTATAGTCGTGCACAGTTGCCCGCACGAAGCTGCCGTTGGCCTGGGCTAAGGTCTCATTGGGCGAATGCTCCACACGGAAGGTCTGCTGGGCCCAGGGGTCCCCAGGGAGCAGCGTGTTTGTGTACCGCCTTACAAGTTCCCCAGATGCTGGTACCACATCCGCATCGAAGACACGCAGGGTGGCCACCACAGTGCCCTGTGGGACGCAGAGAGTGTCAGTCAGAGGAGGTGCCCTTAGGAGGGCACATGACCTGGCACAGCCCACAAATGGACCAGGTGAGCACTGTCAGAGCCAACCCTGGAGACAGACTGACCTGAATTTTAGTCACCATGGGGTCACTTGCCAGTTGGCCTAGTCACCTTCCTTGGACCACTTTGCCCCACCTGTACAACAGGTGTGATAGGCATCTACAGACTTCCTGTAAGGAGACTCAGGGCAGGTCTCAGGTGCTTTGCTAACAGGTCTCTTCCAGATCCCCAAAGTGCAGGAGCACCCTCACTCTGCCCTAAGGAAGATGCCCCCACACAATGAAGGTCGGTCCAACATTACAGTGACAGAGGGCGACAGAATAGAACCCAAGCTCAGGTGTATTCCAAAACGTCCTCCCCCAAGCATCTTCTGTACACCAGGCTGGAAAAAGACCTGTGTAAGGCCATGAGGCACCTTGGAGCCCTGGGGTCATCGCAAGGTTGATCAGTCACGATCACGTGCTCTTTACCACATGATGAACTTTCCTCTGGCTCCCAAACCTGCACCTGCAGTGCCCAGAACAGCAGGAAAAGGCAATGCACTCCAAGGGTGGCTCCAGCCTCTCCATCCCATTGTTCCCCGAGCATAGGGCCGGCTGCAGCATGGCCCAGGACCCAGCAGGTGGCAGTAGCGCTCCATCTCCATGGGACAGAGAAAGGCAGAGACCCGCCCGGAATGCAGGAAGATCCCCGTAGGATCTTCAATCTAGTCTCACTCCAATACCCGCTCCTTCCCCTGTGCCTTAAAGGCCCTCTGGTGCAAGGCTGGCTGCCTATGGAATGCAGGGCCTTCTTGGAAGTGCAGCCCTGTCTGGCAAGCCCTGCAGGAGTGCTGAGGCACAGGTGATCAAAGGTGTGCCACAGCCACCCTTTTTTGGTTTAGTCCAGCTTGTCAGACTCAGGCTGGGCACCAAGGGCTCCCTGGCTCTGGAGTTGGGACCAGAAGGTTGCTGGAAGGCAGACAGCTTGACAGAGGGACAAATGAAAGGTCACATGGCTGGATGGCTAAAAGACCAGGAATAAACCGTGGACAGAGATACAGACAACAAACAGAACGGGTCAGACAGGCGCATGCAGGTGCAAGACAAACACCTCCTTCCGCTTGAATTTGACCACTGCGCTGGTGGTGTCCACGCCTCCAGGAAAGGTGGGGGCCGAGTCGTCTTCGTCGTACACGGTCACAGGGAAGGGCACCATCACCTCCTCCTCACGTTTTCCAACGCGCACGGTGCACTGGGCTACCAGGTCGTATTTCTCCTGCTGCTCACGGTCCAGAGCCCAGCGCGTGCTCACCTCTAGGCTGTCCGGGGCACAGCGGAAGGGCAGACTCTCACCTGCACACCAAGCAGAGTGACCACCCGGCTGAGCACAGGGTGAACTGCCTTCCTCAGGGTCCCACCCAGAGCAGCTGAATGGGTGGGTGGGGGCACCGCAGTCATTGCCAGAACTCATAGGCAGAGACAGAGGTGGGTGGGTGGGAGGGCTCTGTGTGCTACCGTCCTGGTTCCACAGGGACAGGGAGGTCAGTGTCTCAAGCCCAGATCTGCAGTTGATGTATGATTTTGTTCTTTTCTGGCTTTCACTCAAGCTAATGGGGAGGAAGCAGAATGAGTATCCCCTTCCCTGATTAGGCAGGAAGGGCCTGGGGCACACCCGCAGCATCCTACCCGTAGCCTCCATCAGGAGTGGGCTTCTGTGGGGAGGCTGCAGGTCCAGAGAGCCAGCTCCAGGCACTGGCTGGTTTTTTAAAAAGTATTTAGCAACTTTTAAATTACAGAAGTAGTACTTGCTCATTTCAAAAAGTGAGAAATAGAGCCAACAGTTCTACCCCTTGAAAACAAATATGGTGAACATTTGGTGTATGATTTTCCAACTCATGGTTTGCATTCCAGCTCTACATCTCTTGCCCTGTGTAACTTTAGCCCGGTCATTCTGCCTTTCTTGTCTCAGCTTCCTCCCCAGCAGATGGGATAAGGCTGAAGTGCTTCTCCACGCCTGGCTCCACAGAGTGACTCACAGCATGCCGTGAGGGTAGTGCTAACAGCCAAAACAAACACTTCAACCAAGCCTCAGGAATAACCCAGAAAAGGGGAACTGCTGAAGGCTTGCGGGTCAACGCTGAAGACCTCCACAGCCTCTCAGAACAATGCTTTACATCACACCTGAATTACACACACGTGAACGGCTTATCAACCTTTCCGATTTCTTGTGATTACGAAAACATGCTAAACAAAATTTATTTAAGCAATTGTCTTGAAAAAAGGGCTGCATGCAAAACCATTGCTTTGCCAACCATCTGGTTGAAAGATAGCTATCCCTGCCCCAGGGATAATAAAACCATGTTGAGGTTGGGCACAGTGGCACATGCCTGTAAACCAGCAGTTTGGGAGGCTGAGGCAGGAGGATCCCAAGTTCAAGGCCAGTCTCAGCAATGCTGAGGCCCTACGCAACTTAGACCCTGTCTCAAAATAAAAAATAAAAAGGGTTCAGAGGTTATGTGTCCCTGGGTTGATTGATTGCCCAGGACAAAACAAATAAACAAAAAAATCAAACCAAAAAACCAAAACCAAAACCAAAGAACCCCCATGTGGATGAAGTGTGAGTGAGGGCTTTTACTCAGATTCTCACTAACATTCTCTCCATGTGTGGCCACTTAGCTGCCTTCTCTCTCTCCCCAGGGATCCCACTTGGTCACACCCCCATGGCTCCAGTCCTGGCCTTCTCAGGACAGCTCCTGCAGCTGTGTTGCTCAGGTGGAAACCCCGAACCATGCTCAATACCCCACCTCCAGCTACGGAGAGATCAATCTGGGCCTCCCATTAAGTGTGCCCAGGCTGCCTGCTTTTCATATTGACTGGCTGCCAGCCATCCCCTAACCCAGGCCTCTGGCTTTCCTGAAGTCTTCTTTCTCCCTGCTTCTGCCCAATGCCTCTGACTCCAAACCACACCCAACACAGGCATCTGATTAACCCATTTAAAGGTAAGTCAGATCCTATCAACACATTTCCTCTTAAGCCTTCCATGACTCCCCATGTCCCTCAGGGTACAAAGACCTGAAAGCTGCTCCCAGACCTGGGCCTACCCTGTTCCCATCGACCTCTGCTTTTCTGCACTTGGCCTACAGGGTCCCACTATGGCACCCTCCAAGAGGCTAGATCTGTCCCACCTGGCACTGACTTACTTTTGCTCCAGTGCCCCCTGCTGCGACCACCCAGTTAAAGACAGTGGTCTTCACCACACCCCACTCCCTGTCTCCTTGCTTTTCCTCCCGCCTTATTTCTTCTAGAAGCCACTCGATTTCTTTGGCATGTTCATGGGTTCTCTCTCTCACAGAAAAGGAAGCTTCTAGCAGGCAAGACGCCAGCCTGTTTAATTCACTGATGCTTCCTTAGCTCCTAGAACAGTACCTGGCCCATGGCAGACACTCGAGATATTTTTGGACGTTACACAGTGGTGGACAGTAAAGCAGATGGCTGATGCTAAGTGCTGGCAGGCACTCACCTTCCAGAAGCCTATAGGCCACGCTGATGTTAGGGCAGAAGAAGTGCACGGGCAGCAGGCGGAACTGATGGAAGGTGCCAGGGGGCCTATTTTCCCGGATGCGGAAGGAGAGGCCTCTCTCAGGGAAGCAGAGCTCTCTGGGTTTGAGGGAGCTGCAAGCTGGGAAGGAGGTGTTGATGCAGGAGAAGTATACGCGGGCACAACCTGGCCACTGGCACTCACTCTCACGCAGGGGTGTAGATGACAGGAAGACCTGGAGGAAGATTGTGAGCAGGGGGAAGCCACCATCTGTAGGGAGAGAAGAAGTCGTGGGGAATGGAGGGGCAAGAGCTCCAGGGCTCACTGAGGTCCACAGGGCTCTGCGGGGCTCCCAGCTGCAGTGGCTACTTCCCCATCTTGCTGGCAGGATCCGAAGGCCTGGGCACCAGTGCCCCCCAAGCCCAACCCTCTTGCAATTCCCCCTCTTGCAAATTCAACCCTCTTGCAAATCAAATGATCCTCCTTAGGGAGGTCCTCTAAGTCACCCAGCCTCTGGAAGGTGGGCAACTTCTCAGGGTTGGCTCCTACAGCATGTGGTGACTGGCAGCACTTCCCACATACCACAAACTTCCCCAGGTGGTTCTGTTCTGACATACCTACCCTGTGGATAGCACCTAGAGGGGGATTTCCATCAAGTAACTTCAGCGAAGTCTGGGTCTCAGCTCAATTAGGCAGTGCCCAAACATGGATGACTCAGGGCTCTGAAGAAACAGGCCCATAGTAAATTCTACCCTGACCCCCACCAGGAATCTCTAGAGTTCCTCAAGCTTCCTACTGGGGGCTCAAGATTAAAATGGGGGCAGCTAAGTATATATGGAACCAAGGCCCATATCAGAGCCGCCTCCTCCAGGAACTGCCCTGGAAGGGAACTGCCCACCCTTCCCCCTTCTCCCCATCAAGAGATTGGGTGGCCCTGGCTGCACTTGGAAGAGTGGTCAGTCATTCTCCCAATGCTGGGCAATGTTGCTTGCTCTGTATTCATGACATGTGACCTGCCTCTCACCTATGGACAGGGGCTCAGGGCCACTGTAAGGTTGAGTGAGCCCATTCCTCAGGGCCATGCTAGGAAAGTGGGAGCTATTGGGTTCATGATCACCATTTCGTGCCACAAAGACCTTGATGTACCTCCACCCCACCTGGTCACATGTGGCCTTGGCTCCAGCTCTGACCCCTGGCCTGTGCAGCCGGTGAGGTCTTCCTTTGGCTCTGCTTCCCTCCCTGGATGCCTCGGCCAGGCCCGAGTCCCCCCCAGGTATAAGGTAGTCTGCTGTCAGTGGGAAGACAGGCTTCCTGGCATGCTGCTTCTCCATCAAGTTCCAGGTCATCAGCTAAATCGAATCCTTGGGATTTTTTCCCAGCTCTTCTGAATCCTACTTTTATAACTTCATTGTTAACCTCACTGGAAAAGGCCTCTGGGTCCTGGAGAGGGTACCCAATCATTCCCAGTGGTCTCCAAGTTTGCACCAACTTCTGGAGGTCCAAGGACCATCAGTGCCCTCAAACCTGTAGGCGGTTCCTTGCCAACTGGATACAGGGCACAGCCTCACCTTGCCCTTTATGCCCTTACCCACAGGAGCCCTGGGGAGGGTGGTTTGAGAATGAAGCAGAGGTGAGGTGGGGTGTGCTCTCTTACTGCGGGTGCTGAGCTTCTCCCAGGAGGTGTAGTCCAGGCTCTGGTTGAGGTAGAGAAGGCCAGTGTCCTCCTGGACACGGATCCAGTTGTTCTCATGCAGCCGTGTGGAGAAGGTACCATAGAGGTGCTGGCCCAGGCGAAAGCTGGGCACCTCTCCAGGGGTGTCCCGGAGGGCATGGACATAGAGCAGGGGTGTGCCAGCTGGCTGGTCCACATACAACCTCTCCCAGTAAGCATCTCTTGAGAAGTAGAGGCCCAGGGGGGCTGCAGGAAGCAAGGAAGTATATGAGGGAGGGTGGAAATAATGCCTTCTTCATGGATTAAAAATAAAAGATCATTGATTTGAAATTCTGATCTTAGCAGGAATTTCTTTTTTGTATATTCAGAATTTATTTTCAAGTCTTTTTTATAACATGTGTAAAGTAATATGAATTCCTATATTTTATCTCTACTAATACATATTCACCTGAATATCTTTAATGATCATAAAGAATTTGTTTTTGTAAGTCATGAAATTAGTACTTCTTAAATGATCAGATGTTTTAATAACTGTCTTTTTAATATTTGTTCTTTCTAGGTATACATGACAGTAGGGTGTATTTTGACATAATATACATACATAGAATACATATAACTTGTTCCAAATCAGATCCCATTATTGTGGTTGTATATGATGTGGGGTTTCATTGGTTGTGTATTCACATATAAGGATAGGAAAGATGTGTCCAATTCATTCTACTGTCTTTTCTATTCCCATTCTCCCTCCTTTCCCTTTATTCTCCTTTGCCTAGTCCAATGAACTTCTAATCTTCTCCTCCCTTGTGGGTTAGCATCCACATACCAAAGAGAACATTCTACCTTTGGTTTTTAGGGACTGGCTTATTTTGCATCCATCCATTCATTGGCAAATGCCATGTTTTCATTCTTCTTTATGGCTGAGTAATATTCCACTGTGTATACACACTGCACTTTCTTTACCCATTCATCTACTGTAGGGCACCAGGTTGGCTTAGCAGGAATTTTTAACTTTTGGTCCAAAGAATGTGAACACAGAATTATTTGTATATCTAAACACTGACTAAAATTAAACTGTGTTAAAACAGAAAAAGGAAAAGGAGGGACCAAGGGGAGGAAGTATAAAGAGTTGCAATATAATTTTTAATCACCCAAGTGTCATAACATCTAAATCACACACAAGAGGAGAATTCACATTGGCTTCTGAATAAACCACAGAGTCAGAGTTTTCAAGGGTATGAGATGCTGACAGACAAGCGGGACAGGCAACAACTGACGGAAACAAAGAAAGAACTTCATAACGAAGTAGTCGATCTTTAAATATAGTAGGAACATATTCCTACTATATGACCCAGCAATTCAATTCCATTTTCCAATAGAAATGAAAAATATCCATCCATCAAATGGCATAATTGTAAATGCAGGATTACTCAGGATAGCTAAGAGCTAGAAACAGCCTCAGTACTATACCATGGGACCCTACAGTGCAATGGAAAGAGATGAACCACTGGTATTCACAGCCTGGGCGGGTCTTGTGGATGGCACGCCGTGCTGAAGAAGCCAGGCAAAAAGAACACACCTGGTCTGATTCTAGACTGATTCTAGGTAATTTATCAGACCAGTTATCTTTGGGTTGGGATAAGGCTGACAGCCTGGGAATGACAGGAAGAGACATTGTGGGGAATGTAAATGACAGGGAGGCAGGTCATGTGGCCACACCCACTTGTCAACGTTGTGCAGCTAAGATTTGTGCATTTCAACCTATGCAAGTTTTACCCTAAAAAACCGAAAAACGAATCACCAAGGGGGCTGTGGGCAGAGGTGCAGCTGCTCTGAGGAAGCCGGGATCCTGACTTCGGCTGTGAATGGATGAGTCTACAAAGGAGGTTCATAAACTGTGCTGCTAATTTTGGGTATGTCCAATAATATTCATAAGAAGAGTGTTTTGTTTAATAGTGTTTTCTCACCATTGATGAGGATGAAATGGTACTGCAAGCTGTGGAAAATAGTGTGGTGGTTCCTCAAAATATCAAACACAGAATCACCATCAGACCCAGCAATTCTGCTTTTGGGAACAGATCCCAAAGAATTGAAAGCAAGGTCTCAAAGAGATATCTGCACCCCATGCGCACAGCAGTACTATTCATAATAGCCAGAAGGTGAGCCGGGCACGGTGACTCATGCTTGTAATCCAAGCAACTTGGGAGGCTGAGTCAGGAGGATCGCGAGTTCAAAGCCAGCCTCAGCAACTTAGCAAGGCCCTAAGCAACTCAGTGAGACCCTGCCTCTAAATAACATACAAAATAGGGCTGGGGATGTGGCTCAGTGGCTGAGTGTCCCTGAGTTCAATCCCTGGTTCCAAAAAAAAAAAAAAAAAAAGCCAAAAGGTGGAAGCAACCCCAATGTTCATCAGTGGATGAATGGATACACAAAACATGCTATATGTAGTATATAAAATGGAGTATTATTCCACCTTTAAAAGGAAATTCTTTTATTTATTTTTATTTTGTGTTATACATGACAGTAGAATCCATTTTGATATGATTATACAAGCACGAAATATGTCTTGTTCTAATTAGGACCCCCATTCTTGTGGATGTACACGACAGTGGGATTCATTGTGGTGTGTTCATGTGTGTACCTAGGAAAATTATGTCAGATTCATTCTACTGTCTTTCTTTTTCATATCCTCCCTCCCTTCTCTTCATTCCCCTTCCTTTAGTCTACTGAATTTCTATTCTTTCTCTACCCACTTTATTGTGGGTTATCGTCCACATATCAGTGAAAACATTCAACTTTTGGCTTTCTGGGACTGGCTTATATTACTAGCATGACACTCTCCAGATGCATCCATTTACTGACAAATGTCATGAAGTCATTCTTCTTAATGGCTGAGTAATATTCCATCATGTATATGGATCACATTTTCTTTATCCATTCATTTGTTCATAGGCACCTAGGGCTAGCTCCATAGCTTAGTCATTGTTAATTGAGCTGCTACAAAACATTGATGTGGCAGTGTCACAGAGTATGCTGATTTTAAATCCTTTGGATATATACTGAGGATATATATCCAAATATATACATAGCTGGGATAGCTAGATCAAAGTGGGAATTGTGGTTCCATTCCTAGTTTTTTGAGGAATCTCCATACTGTTTTCCAGAGTAGTTGCACCAATTTGCAGCCCCACCAGCAATGTATGAGTGTACCTTTTTACCCACATCCTTGACAACATTTATTGTACTTTTCTTGATAATTGTCATTCTGACTGGAGTGAGATGAAATCTGAGTGTAGTTTTAATTCACATTTCTAATTGCTAGAGAATAGTTTTCATATATTTGTTGACCATTCCTATTTCTTACTTTGAAAAGTGTCTGTTCAGTTCCATTGCCCATTATTGTTTGGGTATTTGATTTTTGGTGTTTCTGAGTTCTTTGTATATCTGAGATATTAGCACCCTGAGGTGTGTGTCAAAGATAAAAAGAAAGGAAATTCTGGCACATATTCTGGCTATAGCATGAATGAACTTCCAGGGCATTATGCTAAGTGACGTAAGTCAATCACAAAGGGACAAATATTGTCTGGCTCCACTCATGAGAGTAGTAGTCACACTCATAAAAACACGAGGTAGAAGAAGGGCTGCAGGGGCTGGGAGAGGGATGGAGGATCATTATTTAGCGGGGACTGGCGTTTCAGCTGGGGATGGTGGTGAAATTCTACGGCTGGATGTTGGTGAGGCTGCACAACCCTGAACACTGCAGGTGTTCTCAGTGCTATTGAACTGCACCCTTAAAAATGTAAGCTTAAGATGGTCAATTTTATGTTATGTGTAATTTTTACCAATCAAAAATAGTAAGAATTTTTAAAAAGATGGGTAAATAGTAAAAAATGCTTAAAAGGCATCGATAAACTGCAAATAATTCTACAATGCACAAAAATACCAACACACAAAGCAGGCACCAGCACACCATGCTGCTGTGTGACTATCTTTTCAATCAGTTCGTTCCCACCTAGGAATCTTTCCTCACAGCAGCCATTCTTCCAGGCACCAGCAGAGGATGCCTATTAGGCAACTGCTTGGATTCTCTTCTGGGATTTGGGAGAACAATCAAGTATAACAGCAGTGAGGAAAATACAATAGGTAAGACCGTTTGGGGTTCCAAAGTGGTGAGAAAATGAAAAGGCTTCTTGCACTGTGGAATGTTCCTCAAAGAGAACCTCAGAGACAGCAAGGATGGGAAAGGCAACCTGAAGCAAGCCTTCATTGGTCCTGTCCCTCCAGGGTAGGGCTGCCATGCCCTACCCCCACCACACACACAGATTGATTGATGGATAGAATGATTCTTTGTGGCCAAAGAATGGAAGAGACGGTCATTCATGGAAAGCCCCTCCAGAGAAGAGCTGGGTCTCAGTGTCGGGAGGGGGAGGGCTAGGACCTCTGGGGAGCAGGACTTAGACCTGAGCCAGGGCTGAGCACTAGCCTTCCTGCCCCAGCAGCCACCAAGAATTTCACACTGCCAAGGGTGGGGGAAGCTAAGGGAGTCCAAGAAAAAAATAATCACATTGGGGAATTCTAGAGAGAAAATACCATAACTGGACCACTACCCACTGGCCCCAATCACCAGCGTCTCGCTGAGGGGCCAGAGCAGAAGCTGCCCATACATGCCCAATGCTATTCTCCTTTCCCACTGGTCTAGGAGGACAAGCTTACCCCTAGTGGCACTTGGGGCTAACCTCTTTGGGATCTAACAGCTGGAAGCACAGGCAGACTGCTCAGTGGGCTGAGGTGGCCCAAGAGAACCAGAGATTCTTCCCTGATCTCTGTCATGAGCAGGTGACTCTCAGTTTCAGGGCAGGTCCCGGGAAAGGACAGCTGATGGCACACAGCCCTGTGCTGCTTGGAGGCTGCAGAAGAGCAGCTGGGCACACACTAGGGGACGTGCCCTGCTCAGCACACCCCACCTGACATAAGGGCAAATTCAATCCGGGAGTCTCCCCGTGATTCCTTCACGATGCACTCCTACCATCAGAGGTACAGAGGTTGGGATGTGGGATAGGCTCACCCTCCCACAACCCCCTTACAAAAACCACGTGTGGGGAGAATGGGCCAGGTCTGCCCTTGCTTTGCAGACCTGGGCCGTGCAGGATCGTGTGGGGCCCAGCGTCGCTGCCAGAAGGGATTTGTGGGTCGGGCAACGATTATGAACAGAAAGTCTTAAATGCATTTAAAATGCCTCTCGGGCGGTCCCTGAGACAGGGCTCAACTGTTATAAAGTTCTTTCTTGTCAAAGACACTTCTAGTTGGAAACACATGGTCCAAGGGGAGAACTGAGGAGGTGGGTGCAGGGCCAGTCTCAGGGGTACAGCCTGGACAGTCCAGTGGACATACTTTCAGAGGGTTCATGCTGGGTTTAATGTTCTGCTCTACTGTCTTGAAATTCTGCATGATTCTAGAACAAGGGGGCCCACAAATGATGCAGCTAATTGAAGTGTGTAAATGGAAAAAGCGGTTGTTGTTCAGCGTCAGAGGGATGGGTGGCCTCCGCAGAGTACTGGCCTTCTGGGTCTTAATTTCTCCCACGGTGAACCAGAGAAGGATGTGCTGGGGACAGGAGGAACAGCCAGCCCAGGTGTAGATGGACCCTCACATACATGTATGTATTATTATCAACCTCCTACTGTAGATTCACAATTGCGGGGTGCAACTCCCTCTATGCGAAAGGCAGACAGAAATGGAGATGGAAGCACATCTGCCCAAGATACCATCTGCTTCCGCACCGCCCCACCTCAGCTCCAGCATTCAGTGGGACACAGTGATGGGGAAGTGCCTCCTCCAACATCACCTTCACAGGTAGACCCAGCACCGTGCCTGCTGGCCAGCACTGAGGACTTCATTGTATACACAGTGTTTTTGTCAGTTTTTTCGCTGCTGTGGCTATAGGACCCGACCAGAACCAGTGTGGGGGCGGAAAGGTTTATTTCAGGGAGCAGACAGACTCCGCTTGCCAGATACAAATATATACCCCAAAGCCAAGCCCCAATTCCCACCTCCTCCAGTCACACCTGCCACTTCAATTACCACTCAGTGAATCCCAATCAGGATATTAATTCACTGATTGGGTTACGACTCTTATAACCCGATCATTTCTCCTCTGAATGTTCTTGCATTGTCTCACACGTGAGCTTTTGGGGCACGCCTCACATCCAAACCATAACACACAATCACACAACTGTGATTTTTTTTGATTGTGTACTTGTTTTTCAGCCTGGCAAGACCATTTCCAATATTCTACACTTGCCTGAGAATTTGAATTTATTCATATTTGGATGCGTATGGACCCAGTCCTGAGCTCCTTCCTCCCATACACGGACACACTCTTACACATGCCGTGTCATATATTTTGTCCATATTTGTCCGTGGACATTTTTGGGTCCATGCTAGATCCTGAGCATCCTACTCTGCTGGTCACCACGACTCCTGGCCCTCTGGTTCCTGCTACCTGGCAGTCAGAGGGAAGAGGTGTGGGGTACCCAGGATGCTCCACCCGAGCCGTGTGCCCAAAGCTTGCAGTCCCTTGGTACTCGTGCACCCATGTCCAAGCCCAGCAACAAGTTTCCCAAAACCCCCCCAAATGATCTTCCTGTGTTAAGTCACAGTCTGTGCTCCATGCACCACAATGGCTGGCCCTGATCCTGCGACCCAGCTCCTCTGGCAGGCGCTGACCACTGCTGAGGGTGCTGTCCTTCCTCTGCAAGGGTACACCTTGTAGAGGGCTCTGCTGCACCTCTGGTTACTCTTTCACCAGAGGTTAGGAACTCTAGCTACACTGTGGCAGTTTGACGGACCATATGGATCTATCTCCTGGTTTGACCCAGACTGACACGCATGTCACGTCTTAGACTCGTTCTTTCACACACAGACACTGCACCATACTGTCCCATATTCATTCTTATACACAAGTAGACACATATACTCATGCACATTATCATAGTCAAGTCTTGCACACTCTTGCACATTCACCATCCCACACAAGTACAGACACTTTCATGGTGTTGCTCACCTATTCTCATATATATTCTACGCATGGCCTTAGCCCCGTCTGCTCCAGCTATGACTACTGGGCTGCCTGAGGCAGGGGCTGACCACCACTAGCTCTGCACAGAGCCCTGGCTTCCCCAGCTGCCCACTGAAAGCCACGTGTGGCTCATCTGAAGCTCCTTGGACCTCATCACCATCACTCTGTGGTGGTCATGCTACCCTCTGACCACTCCAGGGCAGGCCTGGGCAGGCACTCCCTGCTGATGCTCTCGGGCCCTCACTCCACCTCTGCCATTCACAGGTCACTCTGACAAGCACTGTAAGTCGACGTGAGGAAGCACAGTTCATGCCATCTTGCATAAACGCAGCTCCACATGATTAGCAATCTCCTCAGGACAGCCACACAAACGCAGAAATCCAGAACTTCAAAGAAAGAGAAAAAAAATGCAAGAATGGTACAATTCAAACACTTAGTGAAATTAGAAGCCACTCCATTGCTTAGGCAGGGCAGACCCTCCTGCAGAATCCCTCTCAGGCACCAGCCTTGCTCCCACCCTTGACAAGTGGCAGACGATGCAGATGACAGTTTTATTGTGACCCAGCAGAATCTTCTTAACAGACGATTTCCTAATGCAATCATCTTCCCGAGAATGGGAAACAGACCCCAGTGGCTCCTCCTCAGGGGCCAGGGTGGGAGGAGGTGGCTCTGCCCACTGCAGACCAGCTGCCCCTGTGGGGGGTCCCTTCAGCCTACAGCCAGGCAGTCATCCTCTCAGGATATGACCATCTACCTCCCACTCCCCTCCCGCTTCCCATTCTATTTTCTCTTTACCATAGTCAAATACCCGACACAAAAGAATACATTTTTACAGACTGTCTACATTGAATGAACACTCATGAGCCCTGAGCCCTCTGCTCAACTGAACTGGCACTTGAAAGCGTTTCCTTCCCCTCCCACTCACAGCTACAGGAGCCTGTGGTTTGTCTTTTTTTTTTGGTGGTGGTGGGGGGAACAGTTTCATTTCAATCTTAGAAATTTATTTGTTTTTCTGGGTAGAGAATTCTGTGTGGTCGGTCATTTTCTTGATCCTTTGAAGGCTGGCTCCTGACTTGCTGCTTCCGCGGCTGTGCTGAGCACTCTACTCCTTCTGACGCTGCTCCTTGGTATTCGCTCTCTCCTCTGGCTGCTCTGTGGACCTCCTCTGTCTTTGGGGTTCTCCAGCATTGCTCTGATTCCATCCAAGCCTGCTCACCCCTTCTGCAGGCTTCCTCTTCCTCAGCTGCTATTGAGATGTGATTTGTGTCTGTCCACCAAGGCTTTGCACATTGAAATTCAATCCCCATTGTGATGTATTAAGAGGATGGAGACTCTATTTGACGATGGTGTTTAGAAATGATTAGGACTGGATGGAGTTATGAGGGTGAACCCTCCATGCTTGGATCTTAGTGACTTCCTAAGAAGAGGCAGACCAGATGGACACATGCACACACATGTGCACATGTTCCCTATCTCTCGTCATGTGGTGCCCTGCATCACTTTGGGACTCTGCCAGAAAGAAGGCCAGTGCCAGATGTAGTTGCTCCACCTTTCACCTCCAGAACTGTGAGCCCAAACAAACCTCTTTCCTTTATATAGAAACCTGCTTCAGGTATCCTGTTATAGAAACAAAAATGGACTAGTATAAGGATCCAACCTCTAGATATTGGCAGCTGTACATTCTCTGTCTATATTCTTTCCCAGTAAAGAGCAGCCATCCCTTTACTCTTTGTGCTGAGGACCTGACATTCCCATCCTCGGCCCTGATCTTGTCCCAGACAGCTGCCTCCATGGCTCCATACCTCCATAGCCATGATCCATCAACTCCTATATCTCAGTCTGGCTTGGAGGATGATCTGACCCTCCCTATCTAAATCTATTCCCCCAACTCTGCTCCACCCCACCTAGACCATTCTAGGTAAGACCCCACCGAGCCATTCAGGTCACACCCCTGAGCCACCCAGAGCCATTCCTCTTCCACCCCTTTCACCAGCTCACTGAATCCCTATGGCCACCTCCAGTCCAACCCATCATGCTCCTTCCCCTAGGGAAGACGCAGCTCCCTGGGCCCACTTTCAACCCCTCAGGCCACCTGCCACAGAGAAGGCAGGGACAGTAAGAACATGACACCTTCTACGCAGTGCCCTACAGTATCTTCCCATTGTGTACAGAATAAAACACCTCACTAAGGTTCTGAGTCTGGGCCACATCTGCCCCCAACTTGCCTCATTCCTACTCTTACCTAGGAGCTCACATTCCATCCACATCCACCAACTTCTACCTATGAGCTAGTGAACAAATGAATGCATGAGGCAATGAATGAATCCATAAATGATCATACTAAAAAAAAATGGGTTCAAGCACAGGGGTCTGAAAGGGCTGGGCACAGTCAGGAAATGGTCAGAATCTGAGAAGGAACAGCAGGGCTGGGGCCAGGTAGGTGGGTGAAATTAGACACTCTAGGTGGTCTCACTGGTGCTGGGAGCCTGGTGGACAGTCAGCAGCTGGTTAGCACATGCAGACACCCCTCCTGGGCTTACCTGCAGTGTCTTCCAGTTCACTAGTGGTCTTGATGAGGCCAGCAGCCAGCTCTGAGCAAACAAGCCTCAGGCTGAGAATAAAACCACTCACCTCCAGCTCAGGAAATGATTTCCTGGTAACCAAGGAGCACGGTCAGCGGCAGCTGTCCACTGCAGCATGCACACACAGGCGGGGCACCTGCAGCCGGCCGCAGAGCCCCTGTGGTCACGTGGCTTTTTCAGTTGCTACTTTTGCACAAGACTGTAATCTAATTTTTCTTTTAGGAGGAAAGCATTGACCAGGGGAGGCTCTACTGCAAATGACAAACCTGGAGGAGGGAGTAATAAGAATCTGTTTTTAAAAATTATTTTAAGTTGTGGTAAAATACACATAATGCAAAATTGACCAGCTTAACCATGTCTAAGTGAACCTTTCAGTGGCATTGAGTAAGTTCATGACCGTGCAGCCGTCATCAACATCCATCCACAGAACTCCTTTCATCGTGTAAACTCAGACTTTGTCCCCATTAAATGTCAACTTCTTCCTTCCTCTGCAAACCACTGGAAACCATCATTCAATTTTCTGTCTTAATGACTTTGACCACTCTAGGAACTTCATATGAGAGGAATCACACCGTATTTATCTTGCTGTGACTAGCTTATTTTGTTTAGCATGATGTTTTCAAGGTTCATCTGAGCTATAGCCTGTATCAGAATTTACTCCCCTTTTTAAGGCTAAATAATATTCCATGGCAAATACTGCAGGTCCCACCTTTTGTTTATTCATTTGTCCATCAATGAATGTGCAATTGCTTCTGCCTTTTGGATATTATGAATAATGATGCTGTGAACTTAAGTATAAAATATATCTTCAAGACTCTGCTTTCGATTATTTGAAGAATATACTCAAGAGGAATCACTAGGTCACAGGGCAACTCTATTTTGAGAAAGTTTCATACTGTTTTCCATAGTGGTTGGTTGTGCCATTTTACATTCTCGCCATCAGTTACTAGTGTTCCAATTTCTCCACATCCTTGCCAGCATTTGTTGTTTTTTGTTTTTTTGATAGTAGATATACCAGTGGGTGTAAAGTGGTATCACATGGTGATTTTGATTTGCATTTTCCTAACAATTAGTAATGTTGAAAATCTTTTCATGATCTTATTGGCCATTTGTATATCTCTGCTTGAGAAATGTTTATTCAAACATATTTTTGAATTGGATTTCTGTTACTGTTGAGTTAGAGGAGTGCTTTTAGATTCTGGATATTAACCTGTATTAGATCTATGACTTGCAAATATTCCCTCCCAGTCCATGGGTTATATGGAATACATACCGATTATATCCTTGATTCACAGAGACTTTTACTTCTAATGTAGTCCAGTCCATTTGTGATTGTGTTACGGTTGTTGTCTGTGTTTGGGTGTCTTGCTGGGGGATCCCAGTTTTCAAGAAGTGCCCACAGCTGCTGTGTTTGCAAAGAGTGAAGCTAAGCAGAAGCAACAACCTCAGTTCAGGTGGCATCTCACCCGGGCGCCCGGGCGCCTGCCACGGGGCAAGTAAAGACCTTGGCACGCTGGACTCCACTGAAGTTCCCGCCTTGGCTGCCAGGCACTCAACACTGTGGCACGCGGGACCAGGGGAGACCTGGGCGCACACAGGCCTGCCCACCTGCACCAAGACTTGGTGCAGGGTCTGAGGGGCCAGGAAGCCTGCATGGGAGTCGGCCTCAGCTCCTGACAGGCAGCCCTGGCGCAGCTGCTCGGGTGCTCCACTCGCCTCGGCAGGCGGCATGCGCACAGTGCCCAGGGCCCTCAAAAGTATTTCAGTTGAAATTTATTTTAAAATCAAAAGAAAGAAAGAAATACAATGAGAAGAAGTACAATAATAAAGTGGCCTGGGATTTATATTTGTCTTACACCAACACAGTACAGTGTAAAATACAATTTGACTTTTCTAATTTTTTTTTTTTTTTTGAGACAAGGTCTCACTATATTGCCCAGACTGGTCTCAAACCCCTGGGTTCAAGTGATTCTCCTGCTTCGTCCTCCCAAGTGCTGGGGTCACAGGTTTGTGCCACTGTGCCTGACTAGATTTTACTTTTTGATGGGGAAGGAGCCCATGGCTCATCGTGTGGCTCTGGTTCGAGACCTTGGGTGGGTATCTGAGGCCCCAGGAGGACAAGGCTCAGCACAGAACATGTAGCCTTGGGGAAGGCAGGGACCCACCCAAGGTCCCACAGAGAAGGCAGCCTAGACTTAGGTCAGTCTTGAATGCCTTCTAATACTGAATCCTTCCCCTTCCAAGCCTCCCATCTACACATGCCAAGATGCCAACCCCAGGAGCACTACTAACAGCCACTAGGGACTGCTTCCCATGCTAGACTAAAAGCATCCTGCTCCACTTCCTCAATTCCTTGTCTTCCCTGCACCTGTGGGATAGCTCTCAGGGCCTCGGATCCTGGAGATTCAGTGACCTCCTGGCTTCCCACCTGTGTGGGGCAGCTACCACACACACCTGTTTTCCCAGGTGTCTTCCTGTGCCTTTTGGGGGCACTGACCTTTTTACAGATGTCCAGTGCACCCTGTCACTCCCCACACCCACAGCCTGGATGTGCAGCTGTGGCCTACACTACCTGCCCATTGACTCCAGACCTCAACACTGAATCTACCCAGACTTTTCCAGGGCTCCAGGGTGCAGCTCCCTCCTATCCTCTCCACCTACCCAAATCCCACCTGTTTCCCCAACTCCAGTCTTCACTCCAAGCCCTACTGATGGCCTCTACTCCTTTGACTCCCAGGGCACTTGTATGAAGCAGACAGGTGTCTCCCAGGCCTACTCCTGAAATAGACCTGTACTTTCTCACTCATTACCCCAACCTCCTGGGGTCTCTCACTAGCCCAATCTTGAAGGTGAAGGGGCCAAGGCTAGAGAGTTCAGGAAGTTGTCTGAGTCTCTGCAATGAGAGCAGGTAGGACTGGCCATGTTCCTGGTGCCTCCCCACCTGTGTGGAATACCTACGTAGCTGGGGGTGCCCTCCCTGATGCAATGCTCTTGGCCCTGGTACATGCAGAAGCATCCTTTAAGCATCTAGATACCGCTAGAGAATGCTCCCCAGGATACTTAGGAGTGCCCTATAGAAAGAACCAACATCCATTCCCCATGCTGCCCACCTACCTGGGAAGAAGTGACAGCAAATGGGTCCTGAGCCCTTCCTTGAGTGGCAAAGGGAACAGCCGCCCTGGCAGCCTCCACTCAGTCAAGAAACACAGACTCACATGACCAGGCCTCCTGAACTCACACAGTGCCTTTGCATGGGCAGGGAGCTTGCTGGTGAGGAATAGGCAGACAGATGGCCCCTTCCCTGGGGAGCATTCCTGGCTTTCAGAGATATACATGTTAAAACTTAAGGCTGGTGACAATGGGATGCCCACAGTCCCCGGCAGGGCTATGAGGAAAGTGAACTCTGGGGTCTGTGCGTATATTCCCTGTTGTTACCTGATCAAGGGATGCAGAGGTAGTATGGGCCAAGGGTCAGCAGAGCCCGCATGTCACACATGCTGCTGCCGAGCCAATGCATCTGTTCCATCTGAATGGGCGGAAACCCTGGGTGGGAACAAGCTGAGGAGCCAGGGGTGCTGCAGATGGTGGGGGCACGCCACACCAAGCATCCTGGGAATGAACCCTGAGCAGAATCACACCAAGTCTCCTGATAGCCCTGCACAGAAGACACCGCTTGGGCATTGGACAGCTCTCTGTGATGTACTATCTGCATGCAGGTCACTCTGAGATGGGCCATGACTGTGGTCAAGCAGTGGCTGAGGAGGGCCTGCAAGGGAAGTGCCAGATCTGTGAGTCCTGAAGGGACCTGGGCCTTGGGGCCATGTCCACCTGGAAGTGTAGGAAGCACGTGTGTCTGAGGAGGCTGGGGGCATGTCTGGTGTGTCTGATGAGGAAGGTGCTTCCCTGTATTAGTTTCAAAATATTATCTCTTGGGGCCTTGGGGAGACCTAAACTGCTCATTCTGAAAAACGCCTGAGAGGCAGGCAGGAGGGCTGTCCTAAGGGGTACAGCACTCAGGGAGGAGGAGACAGTGCCCAGTCAGGACAGAAGGGCAGGAAGACTGGGTGTGAGGGGTGGCCTGAGGAGACAGTAAGGCAATGGAGGGAGTAAGGACAGTTCAGGAGGACAGAGCTGCAGGTGGCAAATGCTGGCTGGAACAAGAAGTCCAGCTTCTTGGGGTCAGAAAGTCATGAATTGAGAGAATCTGGCACAAGAAGCAGGATGAGCAGCTTGTGGGTGCCAGGCAAGACAGGACTCTGTTTAGGGTGATGGAGAACAGTATGTGGGGGGCAGGGCCACGTGACACGTGTTCTGTGTCTGTTTTCTCCTAGACACCCAAGGAATCACAGGGCTGTCAGGAACTAAACTGAGTTAATGCACATGAAGTTCTCAGACAATGGCGAGCACCTGCCATCATCCTCATCCCCACCACTTCCATTCCCAGCACCACCACCACCATCATCACCATGTCCACCATCCCCATCATCATCATCATGATCATAACCATCATCTCCCTCTGCCCCATAAGCATCTTCTCCACCATCATCACCACCTCCACAACCACCGTCACCATCACCACCTGCCACCCTCAAGGCTTTATGAGGGCTTCCAAGTGAAAGTGACTTAGCCAGACTTGGCCCTCACTAGATGTGTTACGAAAGCTGGGCTGCAAAGACTCACAGGCAGCAGTAGGTCTGTCTTATTTATTGTTGAATCTCAGAAACTTGCTTAATGCCCGACCTGGAGAAGGTATAAAGGAAAGGCATAAGGCAGGCTTTAGTAACTTGATAGTATGAGGGAACCAATGGCTTGGGCTTTTGGCTCTTGACCCAGCTGTACTTACAAGCCAATGCTACCTTTGTGGAAAGTCTGACAGCTTGTTCCAATCCTGGTGCCCTGAGTTTAAGCCTCTGTCTGCACAATCATCAAGAAAAGGATCTATGAATTAGACCTGAGACTCTTCGACAAATAGAAGAAATAGCAGGCCCGAATCTTCTTCATATTGGGTTAGGACCGGACTTTCTCAACATGACCACCAGAGTGCAAGAAATAAAAAGGAAGAATCAATAAATGGGACAGATTCAAACTAAAAAACTTTCTTCTCAGCAAAAGAAACAATCAAGAATGTGAAAAGAGAGCCTACAGAGTGGGAAAAAATCTGTTCCACACACACTTCAGACAGAGCACTGATCTCCAAAATTTATAAAGAACTTACAAAACTTTACACCAAAAATGCAAAGAACCCAATCAATAAATGGGCTAAGGAACTGGGCAGACACTTCACAGATGATGATATACAGGTGATCAACAAATATATGAAAAAGTGCTCATCATCTCTAGTAATTAGAAAAAAGCAAATTAAAACCACCCTAAGATTTCATCTAACTCCAATTAGAATGGCTATTATCAGAAATTCAAGCAATAATAAGTGTTGGTGTGGATGTGGGGAAAAAGGCACACTCGCACATTGCTGGTGGGGTTGCAAATTGGTGCAGCCACTCTGGAAAGCAGTATGGAGATTCCTAAAAAAAAACTTGGAATGGAACCACCATTTGACCCAGCTATCCCACTCCTTGGTTTATACCCAAAGGTCTTAAAGTCAGCAAAGTATAGGGATGCAGCCACATCTATGTTCACAGCTGCTCAATTCACAATAGCTAGATTGCGGAACCAACCTAGATGCCCTTCGGTTGAAGAATGGACAAAGAAACTGTGGTATATATACACAATGGAATATTACTCAGCCATAAAGAAGAATAAAACTATGACATTTGCTGGTAAATGGGTGGAGTTGGAGAATATCATGCTAAGTGAAATAAGCCAAGCCCAAAAAACCAAAGGCCGAATGTTTTCTCTGATCAGGGGATGCTGATACATAACGGGGCGGGAGGGGGTTATGGGGGGCGATAAGAAAAGAACGGAGGAAGTATGGATGGTGTGGAGGAAAATGGGACGGGAGGGGCTGGGGGAAGGAAAAATAGTAGACTGAGACAGACAGTTTTACCCTATATATATGTAAGATCATATCAATCATGTGAATCACATTGTGAAAGAAAAGATTATTCCCTGCCGTATAATCATATCAAAATGGGTTCTACTGTCACGTATAATTAAAAAAAAAAGAAAATGCTAGCTTCTGCAGATGTACAGATAGTGCATACAATGTGTGCTCAATAATTGCCAGAGGCAGTTATTTTCCTGGTACTCAATGAGAGTACTAGTTATGCAGCACGCTCTCAGCCCTAGACTTTGATTTCTTCCTTTCAAAATTCTGTGAGCAGCACTCAGCAGGAAGCCTCTGAGGGCACCATGAGGTTTAAGTGACCATCTTGGTCTGGGCTGAGCATATGGCGAGAGCAATCAAGCTGGACCCAGCACAGAGGGACGGGAGAGCTGCTATCCTAGTACATACAGGATTCCAGGGCTTCCTGAAATGAAGATCCCATGGGGATCTCCATGTTCCTATTCCCAAGGATTCTAAGTCTCTTGCCCAAAACTCCAAGTTCATCTGCTCAGACTTCATGCACTGCACAACTCTCAAGGCTTGGCTATGTCATTCCTCCAGTCTGGATCTCTATATGGAGTAAGGCAGGGGACCCAGGATGGGGCACAGAGTATCTCAAGACACCTGTCCTACTGGGCCCTAGCCAGTAGGGTGGCTGGTGTCATGGAAGAGCAACTGGACAGAGGAGGAGAGATGGGGACAGTCCCAGCCCAGGAGCCACAGCTGTCCTTACACCTGGGCCACATTCCTCAAGCTGTGTAGAATTCCTTCTCATACATGTCACCTGAGCTCCCTCTACAGAATGAAGGCATCGCTCTTCCTGTTCAGTGCTGGGAAACGCCAGTGCAGAATTCATATTCACCTCTCACATTCACAGCAGAACCGCAATCAGGGCCTCCCTCCTGAAAACCCCATGTCATCAGCAAGAGTTGGTCCTGCCTATTTTTGCTCCCCCTAGCAGCACCTTTTTTGTCATGCTCAATATTAACTGAGATTTCTGTTTTAAACATGTCACATACATCAAATGACCAAATGTCAGAGGTAGGGGCTATTAGGGTCCCTCATTTCTGCTACAGGTGAGGAAGGTTCTGGGACAGGGCTAAGGTTTGGGAGCATCTGGACGTTGGGGGAGCTAGCACCTTAGGACTGTCTTCTGCACACAGACCCAACCTTCTGCTGATGGGCCTGTGCCCCAGCCTTGCACTCAGCATGCGCCACAGCCACCACCCACACTTCCACATCCACCCAGACCAGCTGCAGTGCCCTGCCGAGATGATGGACACTCCTGCCCAAATGTGATTTCCCAGCTGCTACCAACTTAATCACCAGCCTCACTGGCAGTTCCTTCCGGCTTCTATGCAAAGGAACTGCCAATTAGATTAAAATTAATTTCTTTCCTAGGGCAAGTAATGACTGGAAGAGGATTGGCCACCCAAGAGGCCTGCCAATGACCGGGAGCAGGTCACCAGACCCCTATGGATCTAGGGCTTTCTCTGGTGCTCCATGATCCCAGGCAACTGCACTGTACACCAGCCCCAATGTGACAGGGGCAAGACATCACTGGCTGTGACCCCAATTTGGAAAAATTGGGCAGCTGCTGTCCATGCACCCAGCAGGAAATCATGACTCAGAGCATTTCCACATGGATTTAAGCACATCATCACCACATATCTCAAAGCCCCTCAAGCCAACAGTTGGCTCTGACCATTTTAACCCCCATCCCTGCACCCTTTCTGTCCTGCTCGACATTGACCAAGATTTCTACAGGGCTGTTTTAAACATGTCACACGCATCAAACCACCAACTGTCAGAGGTGGGTGGCTATTAGGATTCCTGTCTCACAGAGGAGTAAACTGAGGCAGAGAAAGGCTAAGTGTCTTGCACAGAGTGAGCTCGGACTTAAGCTATAGTGTAGCCCAGGCTCCTCTGCTCGGTGACAGCTGTGAACACACATACAGAGAAGCCAGGGTCCTGAGACCTGGGA
This sequence comes from Glaucomys volans, assembly GCA_020662805.1. Taxonomy (NCBI): domain Eukaryota; kingdom Metazoa; phylum Chordata; class Mammalia; order Rodentia; family Sciuridae; genus Glaucomys; species Glaucomys volans. The sequence goes on from JAJEJO010001880.1 coordinate 136,168, forward strand.
TCCCAGGTCACTAACCCTCCTACCTGAGGTCCAGGCCAAAAACGCCACCATAAATAGCCTTCCTAAAGCCTCCTCAAAAATGCAGATGCCCCTAAAAATATCCTTGTACAAACTGACTCTAATAGTTCAGTGAAATGGGGGTGAGGGAGAAGCCCTGAAATGGGGTGAAGGCCCAGGAAGGTAAGAGCAGGAGGAAGTTTGCTCAGGCAGTGCCTGATCACTAGGATCAGACACAGTAATGGTCACGTGAGTGGAGGGAGCACCTACCAGGCACCCATCCGATACTAGAGGTCTCACATGCCCATCCACACTGAATACAGGAGAACTAATTGAGCATGAAGGGGTTATTTCCTCCACCCTCATTAGGTCTTGGTGCTACTAAACACTTAGGAAGGTGGATACTGTGAAGTTGGGTATGGAGGCTCACCTGCTTTTAATCTTGGGTAGTTATTCAAAACTTGTACCTTGGGGAAGTGGGTGAGGGGGAGAATGGGGAAGGATAGTCCTTGAGGGCACAGTAACCACAAGAGGCAAAGTGCCTGGGTCAAATGAGTCTTCCAGCAGCCAGCTTGGCAGGGCTGGGCCCTGCTGCAGTTCTCAGGGAGGGGGTAGGTAGCTGGAAGGCCAACCCTGTGATGCAGATGTATTCTCCTCCTCATGGGCTAAAACAATGGCAGCCACAGCCTGCAGGAGGGAGGCCACCTCTGGAGAGACCCCTGCTTCTGTTCTGTTAAGCTATAGTCTAGCCCAGGCTCACCTCACCTATAGCTTAACAGAACAGAAGCAGGGGTCTCTCTGGGGAGGAAGGCATAAAGAAGGCCTGAGTGTCTGCTCTGGTAGGAGGGCAGAGAAGAGGAAGCTAGGGAGCCTCCAAGAGAGCAGGTTCTGGTCCTACCAGTAGCTGGGGCTAGACAAGCTGGGATCCCGGAGGCACCAAGGCACACCAGTGCTGGGGGCACATCGTTGGTATCTGGCTCTGTTATCAAGTCCCTGGGTGCAAAGATTTTGAAGACTTCAACTTTAGGAGTAAAAGGGAACCCCACCCCAGGACTTGAGTGGTCATGCACAGAAGGAGATGAACAGGGTTGTGGTACAAGTCCTTAACTCATGCCCCATGTATGACAACTCATATCTCCCTCTGACTCTCAGCTTCCCCATCTGGAAAATTAGCGTTGCACCCAAACTTAAGGTTTCCCTCAGCTCAAATTCTGCACCTCTTTGAGTTCGTGTGGAGTCTATGCAGGACCATTCACAGAATAAACCTCCTGATCAAAGGCTTAGAGGCAGGATGGTGGGTGTGAGGGAAATCAGGGCAGGCTCTGACCTGTGGGGTCCCTCGAGGTTGAGAGACATGGCTCCAGAACAGTTAGGACCACAAGTGTTCGCCTAGGACTCTGACAATGAGACAAAGCATGAGCCTAGATCCAAAGGAGAGATTTCAGCATGACATGAAGAGTAGAAAGACAAGGGTGGAGTGGGCCCATACCCACGTCCTTCACCACGTGTGTGGCCTGGCTCAGCACTCAGCTTCTCTGACTACATCCCCAGCTGAACGGGGACAGGACCTTTGCTGGGAGCCCCATTAGGGCAGGATGGACACACGGCACCTGCTAAGGGAGATCGCCACCAACTGCAATCCCTTGCCCCAAATAAGACCACGGGGCCCATAAAAGCCTCCTCCCATTCCTTGGTCAAGCCTTCCCATCCCCGTGCTGGCCTCCAAAGTGGGGAGGCCACGGCCTCTGCATGCACTGCCACCTCTGGAACAGGGCTCCGGGGCTGGTGGCATGACATCACAGCCGCAATTACGGTAATCAGTTTACACGGCATCTGCCTGGTTATTTTTAGAATCTGGATAGAGGCTGAGTGAGAGAGGGCAGCCTTCGGCCCACATGGAGTCTGCCTTGTTGGGTGGGGGTGGAGGTTGCTGGTTCCTGGCACTTTCCCTTCTCCGACCTTTATTGGGAGGTGGCAGGCATGGGTTTCTCCTGCCCTAGCTGTGACACCGTTCCTTCCAGGACATTTGTGCTTAATGTGGCCTTAGAGTCCAGGTCTTCTGAGAACCTCAGGCTCCCAGTGGGCAATGGTGAGTCAGTGCCCACAGGAGGACGTAAGGTGAACCCTCAGGATGAAGGACCTGAGGCTTAGGCACTGACTGAGATGCCATACTTGGTGAAACCATGACAGATCAAAGCAAAGTATACAACAAGCTACCCATTTAAAAAATGGCCAAAGGACTTGAACAGTTCTTCAAAGAAGATACACAACTGGCCAATAAACACATGGAAAGATGCTTGACATCACTAGCAATGAGGGAGGTACAAACCAAAACCACAAAGAGATACCACTTTGTGCGTACTTTATGCTAGGATTAAAATCAATCAATCAAACAAACAAACAAAAAACAGCAAAAATTAACAAGTGTTGGTGAGGGTGTGGACAAACTGTGTGTGGCAGGTGGGAATGGAAAATGATCCTTCCACTGTACAGAACAGTTTATATTTCCTCAAAAAACAAAACACGTAGGACGCAGCAATTTCAGTTTTTGTTGTTGTTGTTCTGGGGATTGAAGGGGCGCTTAACCACTGAGCCACATCCTCAGCCCTTTTTATTTTGAGACAGGGTCTCACTAAGTTGCATTGAGCCTCACTAAATTGCTGAGGGTGGCTTTGAACTTGGGATCTTCCTGCTTCAGCCTCCTGAGCTGCTGGGATTATAGGCATGCACCACCCCCACTGTATCTGGTAGCAATTTCACTCTTAGGAGAATTGAAAATAGGGTCTCAAATATTTGTACATCAATGTTCATAGCAACATTGTTCACAATAGTCAAAAGGTGGAAAACACCCAAATGTACATCAACAGATGAATGGATACATAAAAGTGGTGTATCCATATAAAGGAATATTATTCACCCTTAAAAAGGAATCACTTCTTGGCATATGCTACAAAGTGGATGAACTTTGAAAACAAGATGCTAAGTTAAACCAGATACAAGGTGCATTTACATGAAATATCCAGAACAGGCACATCCACCAACAGAATGCAGACTGGTGGTTGCCAGGGCAGTGGGGAGGGGAACAGGGAGCAACTACTTATTAGGAACAGGAATAGGTTTCCTTTTGGGGTGATGGAAATGTGTTGTCACCACAAAAAGGGACAACATTGAAAGTGCTGTTACTATATGCTTGACTGAGAAACAGTTATGTGAATTATACTCAGGGGAAAAAAAAAAGGAAATTGTAATAATTTGCTACCTCCTCCCACTTTCAGCTTCTGGGCCCAGTACAGGCCCCTGCTGTGCTGACCAGAACAATGCCCAGGCAGGCCCACAAGTCTGGAGACCCCCAGTGAATGTTCGTGGGATGCATCCCAGCATGTGTTCTCTGTAATACCAGCCACCCCCACAATAAGAAGGGCTCTGTGATGGGATTTTGACTTGTAGAACACAGAGAAAATAACATGGCCTCCTCTAGGCCTGGTGCCTCAAAGCTCTGTAGACATGGGTACAAAGGCTCAAAGCTAGAAAATTGATGGTAAGTTTTTTTTTCCTTCTCCTCTCTGGAACTCAAGGGTAAGAACTTTGTGGAATTACAGACGCACACATGGGAAATTGGAATCAGTTTTGCTGAACGTTGTCCAGCCTCCGTCTCTTGCTCCAGGGCCACACTACTTAAAAATATCCTGGGAACCCTGGGCTTTGCAGAATCCGGACATTAGCATTCCATGTTACAGAGGAGTCAGGCCCAGGACCACCGTGAGGTGCAACAGCCCACCCCAAACTGGGAGAGGAACTTGTGTTACTCAGGACCTGGGACTCAGGGCCATAGACAGCTCCCTTAAGGAAGTCCCAGAACTAGGAGGCCCATCTGCTGCAGAGTCCCAGTCCCAGCCCCACTGGGTATCAATGAGGTCAAGGAGAAAACTCTATACCAGTCAGACCCCCACGTGAGCACCTGTCCAGGTGCACCGGTGACTTTTCTGAGGTGGTGCCCCTGGTGCTGTACTCTGTGAAGCCACCCATGCGATGAATGCAAATACAAGTGTTTGCTCAGGGCTGGCCACCTGCTTTCCTCAGGGTCCAGGTGGTGCCTGAACAATCGCCTTCAAGGTCCCATCAGTGTCATCAACCCCTCGGCTAGGCTTCTAGGGCCACCAGTTCCACCAGGGGAGGAACAGAAGTACCTGCTGTCTCCTCTTGTCCCACCCTGCACTGCGCATGGTCCCACGTTGGACAGCTCAGGGATTCACTGGCTTTACAGCCTTCAGTTTCCAGGAGGGGTAGCAATCACATAGCTATGAGGTTAGAGCTTGACAGAGGCCCAGGCCTGCTCCGAACCTACCTGTTTGTGGTCCCAGAGCTCAGGGAAGGAGGATGGTGGGGGGATTGGGCATGGAAGTAAGGAAGAAGGCTCAGACCACAAGGACTCCCCAGTATTCTAGGCCAAAATCAGGAGAGAGCCCTGTTCTCCAAGGCTCACAGAGGGGCAGTGAAGCTCTGCTTCAGGAGGCACAGTCTCTGTCTCCCCTAAAACCTAGAACATACAGCCAGGGCTTCTACTGTGGGGTGGGAGAAGGAAGAAGCCTGGAACCTTCTAACTCCTTCCAGCCCATCCATGTTCCATGCCTAAGAAAGCAGTACCAAGTCAGAGCCCCTAGGGAGACCTGTGAGCTTGACCTCTGAGTCAGTCACACTGACTCCACAGCCTCCCAGGACTGAAGCGTCCCCATTCCACAGAACACAAGGACAGCCCTCACAGACCCTGGAAGAGAGGAGGCCTCCAACGGCCCACCTGTGGCTCAGGGCCAGCGTGCTACCTGCCTGGCTCCCACCCCTCATTCTCACTCAGCTCTGCCTTGCTGCCTGTTGAACACCTCTATGTGAAACATCTTGCACCCACACACACCCACACCAACACACACACACACACACACACACACACACACACACACACTTACCGAGGTGAGTTAATTGCTTAGCATTTCGTTTACATTTTTCTCCCAGAAAAGTAACAACGTGTAAAGTCAAGCGGCCATTCTGCTGGTCTCTCCAAGTGCATCCAGTCCCAGAATAGCCCTCAGCAAAGGTACTTCCTCTTTTGGCAAATTCATTGGCTGATAATTGTTACTATTATTGTTCCTATTAAGTCACTTGCACAGGAAAACAATTGTGGAAATGAAAAAGAGTAGGAGAGCATAGCAGAAATGGAAGAGGAGGAGGCCTGAGCTGAGATCTTCAGCCTGAAAGGACCCGGAGAGGAGGGGGTACAACCCCAACACCAGGAGGCATCCTCCCAGCCCCAGAGGGGGACTTCTACAGTACAATTGTGGCCACTTGTCCAATGATGGAAGGAAGCGCCTGCCACGTGGGAGAGGTAAATGGCCTTTTCAACTCTGCCCTTGCTTTCTGGGTACTGACTGGGTGTTTTCTTCTCCCAGTTTGTCCCCAGGCACAGGGGAGGAGGGCCTGGCCTGGATAAGGAACAATTGCACCTATGCCCCTGAATCCTAGACTTCTTTCCCTCTGTCCCTCAGCACAGCAGCTCTGTCGGATGCTGGATGCCCAGGCAGATGTGAGGTGCAAGGGCCACATCCTGGGTATCCTGGCCACATAGCTGCACCCCATCAGTATATGGATGTTTTCCTGTCATGCCCAGAGTGCAAATGCCCCTTCTCTGGGCTGGCTCTCATAGGACCAAGCCTGGTACTAATTCCCAGCTCACCAGACCCTCTGCCATCAAAGAAAGCAATGTCCCTCTGAGAACTATGCTGAGACCCAGAGGGGCTCTTGCTTAAGGTGTGTAAGCACAGTGTCACATATCACTCCCAGATCTGAGCCAGGCTGTCCCCAGGGTACCTAGAGCCCTAAAGAGTGGGTGATTAGGTTCAGGGCTACTTCCTCTCCTAGGACTCCTCCTCAGCTCCACCCTGGTACCCATCACCAATGGCCTGAGAAGGGGCTTAATGAAAGGCAGAGGACTAGGGGTGGAAGAATCCCTCTATGCTCTCCATGGGCTCCAGAGTCCATAGTCCCTCAGTTTCCTCATCTGTGAAATGGGACAATAAAGCCAAGGTCCTTGTAGAGTTGTCAGGAGGACAAAGTGAGCTAATAAACCAGCAGTATGATGTGAGGACCAGCATGCTGTGAGCCCCCAGTAGGGAGTCTATTGCTGGCATCATCCTTCCCCAGAGAAGACAAGTAGAGCTGGAGGGTCCTCTCTTAGGCTGAAGAAAGGGGAAGGTCCCAGGGGAGCTTCCAGGCCTCCCATCCCCTTGGCACCCCAGGCTCCATTTCAATAGATACCATAATTTTTAATTAGTTTTCTCCTCCCCTGGCTAAAAGGCCATTAGCGCCCCATTACGTGAATGCTTCCCATTTTCTTCACACCACCAAGGAAACAGTGATTTACTTAGCCAGTCCCTAAAGCAATTCTGCAGAATAAAGGCAATTTAGTGAATGGCTCAATGAACTTTCCCATTTGCTATCTGCTTGCAGGCTCCACCCTCAGGAGCCCACCAGCTTGCCTAGTCCAGAGTGAGGGGTGCAGGCAGCTCCTGGAGACCAGAGGGGCTCAGTGGCTGGGATGGGGGAGACACGGTTCAGGTAGACCTGGTAAGGCAGGACAGGTCTTCACTGGCCAAAGATAGGGGAGGAGGCAAAGGAGAAATGAAATAAAGCTGTTTCCCTGGACGCCCACTCTGAAGGATCCAAGAAGTCAGGCCAGGAAGATGAGGGACAAGACACTTGCTGAGAAGCTGTGGGTTAGGGTTAGGGTTCTGCAGGAGGGCAGAAGTGGGTTAGCCTGGGGCATGCAGAGGGACCCCCAGAAACCAGTACTCATGTCCTCTTCCATACAATGGATGGAGTTGTACCTGTGCTGAGTAGTGAAAAGCCCAAAACATCAAACTGGGGATGATGGGTAGTGTTCAAGTATATATAAGGAGGTGAGGGGTGTGTGTCCCCATATAGGAGATCCTAGTATATGTGAGTGGGTAGAGGGGTTGGGGTTTCCTGGTATATCTGCATGAGGGTGGGGGTGTAGGGAGCGAGGTCACAATGTGAGAGTACATGTCTACGAATCTTGTGAGCATGTCTTCATTAGAAAGGGTGGAGTGTGTCTTGGTGATGATCATAAGTGAGTGTGAGTGTACCCTAAGGAAGGCCCATCACCTCTAGAGACCCAGCCCATTTCCTGAGCAACAGGCGGGGCCACTAGACCACTGCTTCCGCAAGAGGGCGTTGGAGGCCAGGCTGCTCCCCATCAGTGTGCGCTGGTGAGCCGCGCCTGGTGAGCCGCGCCCGGGCTCCTTAGCAGCAGCCTTTGGCAGCTCTATGAGAGCAAGGCTCTGCAGCTCCAGGGTTGCTGCTTCTGGTTAAGAGCCCCTTCAAGCCTCTCCAAAGTACCCAATTGTCTCCTCTTGGATGCAGGGCCACCACTCCACTCCCAGTGCCACTAATCATGGTTTCTCGGTCATCCCAGGGGAGGTGGTTGGTGACAGGGACTCATGTTCCCTGGATTGGGGACGATGACTGTGATTACCCAGCAGGTTCTTGGCACAGAAGGTTACCTGCCATCCCAAAAGTGCCACAGGCCAGACCCACCCCACTCCCTGCTTGGTCCCTAAGGACTGGTGGGCAGACAGCTGGAAGGACATGAGGAGGCTGCCCAGCACGTGAACTTCCAGTTCATAACTAACCACACACCCACAACTGCAAACTACTTCCCAGAATCACAGGACAGCTTCAGAACTCAGGTGTCAACTTGTGTTTACTTTCGCCCTGTGTGCAGCCTCCTGCCTGCCTTCCTCTTGCAGAACCCCAGAGTCCCAAACCTAGGAACAGACTCCCCATTTCCATTCTTCCCCAGTGAAAGGAATGGGCTTCTCCCCTGCCTTCTCGCTCCACCAAGCACCCATTCTGCCTCAGTCTCTGTCGTGCTGCGGAATGAGACCCACAAATGAAACCTTAGGCAAGTTTGTGAATATAAAGTCTGTGCAGGACCTGGGGATAGAGAGGCAGAGTGACTGGCTTTCTGTTCCCAAAGCCCACAGGGAGAGAAAGCCTTTTGTAAGGCGTGGGGGAGGGTAACCAGGGCTCTTTCCCTCTCTTAGGAAAACTTGAAGCTTGGTGCTTATGTAGTATTCAAGGAGAGAGTCAAGTGAGGACCGGTTTGAGGGACTCTAGAATGCGCAGCCAAGACAGTCGGTCAGTGGTTCTCCAGCCTTGGAGTTCATTATGTCTGGGGTTGGGCAACAGTGGGGCAGTGACCAACGTTTCCAAGGCCACACCTAATACTGGGATCTTACCGCGCATACACCACAAGATGGTCGGAAGCGCTCTGAGACGTCCTATGGCCCAAAGGCCGCCCCTCTAGGTGCGCCTACAGGCCAGCAGACTCTGGGTTGCCGAGTGGGTCTCGGACCACAGTGGGCCCTCAAGGGGAAGACACTCCAGAAACCACAGGCTTTTAGGATTTTAAAGACGCGGGCAGCAAAAATACAAGAGAAAAACAACCTTCTATGAAAGAGGCTCCGCACCATTCAGTCAGCTGGGACAGCAGAGCTGGAGGAAGAATGCACGGAAGTGAAGCGCGAAAAGAAAACCAGGACACAGCGATCTTCTGCAGAAATAGAACTCCCCGCGCAGGTCGCAGGCTTCTTGTGGCTACCTGACCCGTCAGCTCCTGTCTGCGCCCCAACGCCTGCGTGATCCATCCGCTCAGCTCCAAAGACGCAGCTGCGGCTGGAGGCGCGACCAGCCTACGACGCGCGGCTGCGGTTTGGGCTCTGGATACCCACCCCTCGCCGACCCGCCCGCGTCCCGCTCCGGCCTGAGACCCGCCCAGCACAGAGCCCGCGGCGCTCTGCCCGCCTCCGGCCATTGCCACCTCGCTCCCAGCTGAGGTCAGCCAGCCACCGCGCAGCCCGCTGCCCGCTGCCCACTGCCCGCCGCCCACCGCCCACCGCCCACCGCAAACAAACGCGGTTCTGAACGCGTCCGCTCCGCCGCTCAGCGCGCAGCGCTAACTTCAGCCGGGCCGCCGAGGACGCCAGCCAGTACTCACCTTCGCCTAGCAGCGGCAGCAGGAGCAGTAGCCGCAGCCCCGCGGCGCTGGACGTCGTCTTCGCCATCGCCGGTGCGTGCCGGGGTCGCGGCGGGAGAGCGGCGAGTCTTGGCGGTGGGGTGCGGCGCTCAGCCTGGCCGCCCCATGCCAGTCCGTGGAGCGGCGGGCACAGCGGACACTGCGGGCGCGGTGCGTCGGGGCGGGACCTGGGTGCCCACTCCGAGGCGCTCTCCGCTGCTCCGCTCCGGGCTCCGCTCCCAGGACTGAGGCAAGGCTGTCGCGGGCTGAGCCGGGGAGCGGGCAGGGGCGGGGCGGCGCGGGGGGCGGGCCAGGCGGGGCCGGGTGCGGGTTAGGGGCGGGGCTCCGGGTACAGTTGGGGCCGCGCGGGGTGCAGCTGGGGTGGGCGCGGGTAGGAGTCAGGTGCCGGACGCGCCGTGCAACCCTGGCCCGGCACGTGTGGGAGCCGGGTGCTTGCGGAGCCGGGTGCGGTGCGGGTCGGTGTCCGTCGCCTGGATCCGCGAACCTGCACACACACACATACACTTTCTTATCCTGAAGCTCCTGCTTTCGATCCCTGAGTTTCGCCTTTTCCGGCCACCCAGAGAAGGCAGAGAAGCCACGTGGGGATCCAGGGTCTGGCCAACCGGCTGCCGGTACACCCAAACAGTCTCAGAGACCAGGCCGGCGCCCTTCTTCCAGGCTCTGGGCTTGGAGCGCATCCTCCGCCATTTCTCAGAGGAGGGAGGCGCGGAGCGAGCTTGGTCTCTTCTGCAGCCAGAGGCATGAGGATCTGAGGAAACCCAGAGAGAAAGGACGGCGGGAGAGTAGGTTTCTAGTTTACAGTATCTTCTGGTGTAAGAATGGGGATACCCTAGGTCCAGTTTGTGATCCCCAGGACTAGCCTAACCAACGGGACCAGGAAACTGGTTCAGAGCACACCTTCAAAGAGATCTGACACTGGTAGCCCAATGAGGTGCTTGGAGGGTGAGTGCCCTGCCCTCCTCGAAATGGAACAACTCTTAGGATATAGGACTGACAGAGTAGGAAAGTGGGTAGCAGGAGCCCAGAATTTAGTTCCCCTCCTCAAAGAAATGATGCCCATAAATAGATTTACAGGGAAAGCCTCTGGACCCTAGGAAGGAAGTCTTGGGGGTGAGGTTGTTTGTGGGGTCTGGGCCTTTGGAGAAAGTCCACCGTTCTCACCCAACCCACACCTGCCTTTTGAGGTCTGGCCTCCACCTCGGTGCAGAGGGATAGAGGAATGGAAGCCAATGAGGCCTTGGGGTATGCGAGTCCAGGACCATGGGCCTAGGGTGCCCTGAGCAAGCTATCTTCTTCTGCTGTGTGCAGAGCCCCACCCTCCCCCTGGCTGAGCTCAGGGCTGAATAAGCTAGCTGCACATCACTCTGCAGATATGAAGTCAAAGTGAAGTCACTCTGGCAGGCAGGAGGAGGAGCTGCCAAGACAGAGGCTGGCTTGGGGCCCGGCCAGCTGAGATGTCCACAGTCTGCCTGCTGATGGGTGGGCCACTTCCTCACAGGCATGCCAGCCCAGGAGAGCTACTCTGCAGACATTGGACCCTATTCTACCTGCCATACACCCCTTGGGTCCTGGGCCCTCAGACTTATGGAGCTGAAGTGGGTCATGGGAAGTTCTCTAGGGTGCTGCTGACAGGCCCCATCTTTGGAGCTATTGGCTACCAGGTCTGTACACTGAGGCTTGTGACCAGGGAAGTGCTGGGGAACTCGTTGGCTACAAACAGGTTCCTGTGGCTGCTCCTGGGAGAATGCAGAGTGAAGTGAATGGCTTGACCCACCTGCTGATAGCCTCACCCCCACACCTCCTAGAGATCACCTTAGTTGTTTCTGTGACCATCTCAAGGACATGCCTGGCCTCCTTAGACTTTCCACCCTCTCCTTACCCTCACTCTTGGGGATCCTGAATGGACACCGGACATCATGGTGGGGCCATTGCTGCCCTCTCCTTTAAAAATATCTGTTTGGGGTGGCTCCCATATGAACCCTTGTATACACATATGCAGGCATACATGTATACACCTTTGTTCACATGTGTAGGCCTACATGCATTTTGGACATACCTTTTCCCACAGGCATGTCCAGGGGCCTTGACCAGAGAGGGTAGCATCTAGTAGGGGGCAGAGGGGGAAGCCCTGGGTCTCCTGATCTTAGAGACCTTAGGGAAAGGCTGATTCAGCCCTGGACTGGACCCAGGACATTCATTCAAGCTCTGGAAACTCAGGGCAGCAGGAGGGAGTTGCCTTACCTAGCAGAGAAGTGATGCAAACCCCTGTGGTCTAACGATGGGAGGTAGAGGCTGTGCTAGTGTAGCATCCAAAGGTTCCAACCTGTGAATGTCCAGGAAGCCCCATCCCTTGCTCCTTTTCATCTTGGGTGAAGGAGAGGGTCTCCAAGAAGCTTTGACTCCCTTTCTTGATGCCTTGTAATCAACTTTCTCTGAGTCTCAGTTTCTCCAGTAAACATCTCTCTTTCAGAGGGAGGAGTGAAGGAAGATAAAAAGGGGGAGTCCATGTGAGGGTGAAGCCCTGTGCCATCACACAGTAAATGCTTAGAAGGTCACAGCCATTGTTCTGCACAGGCCTCCCTGGTACTTGGCTTTGGCATCCTTGCTCCAACACTCTGCTCTAGGAGCTAGATAAAGGCTCATCACACCTCAGCGTGGTAGGTACTAGGCTCCACCCACAGGGCAACTTTTGTAAGTAACACAGATTACTATGTATACACTTCCATAAAAATCCACTGTTTTATTTGTGTGTGCTGCTGGGGATTGAACCCAGAGCTTTACAAATTCTAGGACATGGTCTTCGGCTCAACCATGACTCCAGCCCCAAATCTACATCTTTTAAAAAAAGTTTCTTAGGAGGTTTTGATGTAGGTTTTTGCTTTGGAGTGATCAGACCTATTTGAACTTGGGTGACTGTACACAAGTTGCTTAACCTCTCTGACCCTCTGTTTTGTTACCTACCAAGTGGGGCTAAGATAGTATTTCCCCTCTAGTGACTCTGAGGAGTCAGTGGGTGGGCAGCTCACATGGTCTTCCCACAGCAAGTGGGAATGTGAAGGTCATTCATGGCATTTGAGCAGGAGAGGTGCATCTGGAGCCCCTTGGGTCTAACCCCCAAATACAGCACTAGCCAGGGAGGGTGGGAATCAAGCTTAGTGTGAACAAAGATGCCCTGGTGGAAAGGAGCTGCTGCTGGGGTGGGAGGCAGAGTAGGACATTATGGACCATGGACCAGGTAGGCATGGGGGGTTCCAGAGGCACCAAGGAGGCCAAGCACAGTGACAGAAAATGCTAGCCCTGGGGGGTCTTGTAGAGGGGAGGAAACAAATGCAAGGGCTGACCCAGCTATGGGGCACTGGAATGCTAGGGATATTCCTAGAACTTCTGACCAAGGTCTCTCACAATGGGTGTGGGTAGAGGTCTAAGTCTCTCCTGCAGGCAGTGTGACACAGTGGTTAGAAACACAGACTCTGAAGTCAATCATGAGCACTGTTAATGAATGGCTGAGTGACTCAGTTTCCCCCCATTTGCTTACCACTGCACTGTACAATTTCATGGGGTATCAAGGTGGGGGCAAGTCTATTGCTCCCCCATGGTTTGCCTCCTTGGCCCTGTTGTTGATGCCTGTCAAGGACAGCAGCAAGAAGAAAGCTCTTGCCCACAATTTGGCTTTGAGGTTACCCCAGTAGGGGCTCCTTGGCCAGCCCACCCTCCTTGTCACATATTCTATCTCCACTGACACACAGTACCCCAGGTTTGTGACAAAGGGACATGCTTTAACTGACTGTGGAGATTCCACTAGCCTGCCTGCCTCAAGTGCCCATGGGGGGCATTTGCAGACAGGGCCTCAGCCTGACCTGTGAGAAAACCCTCCTTGCACCTCTTTGGCACCTGACATGGGTTGGATGCCCAAGGCCTCAGGCTCTGGCTCCTGAACAAAGACAAGAGGGTCTTCCTGCCCATCGGCAGTCCTGTGGGTCTAGAACCAACCTCCCTCTGGCTGACCTGTCCTGCACCGCTCCTAGACTGGGGTTTCTCTTATAAATTTCTTCTTTTCTCCCTCTTCCTTCTTTCCCGTCTTCCCTTCCCCTTCTCCTGGAAGAATCTTGTTTCCATTTCTTTCACCCAGCTGAAGAACCAGGCTGGCTACATCATTTAGCAACTTCGGTAGGCCTTTCTGGATTGCAGTTTCATCTGTAACATGGGAATAATGATGCGTAACTGATGAGTAGGATTGTTTTGAGGATAAAATCCAATGATGTATGGATGGACTCCTAGTCATTGAGGTGTGAGCACACTGAGGTTTTTTTTTTTCCAATCATTCCTCTTCCAGGATTTTCTCATGTCTAGGAAACTGTCTGGGCGGTAGGCCTGGGGCAGGAGCCTACTGTGAAACTGCAGGTGGCTCTGAATTGCGACCTTGGCAGGAGCTTAGTTGGCTAGTCCAGCAGTAGGGTCCCAGGGCCTCAGTGGGAAAGCGCAATTCCTTCTTCCCAGGTTGCCCAAGGATCAAGCCTTTCAGTCTGCACAGAACCCTCAGACAAAGTACTGCTCGTAGGTACTACCATGGGCGGTACTTTTATTATCATTTATTTCTACCAGCTATAGAAGCTGAAATCATGAAGCCAAAGAGAAGAGTGTATATTGTTAAGGCAGCATAGAAAGTCAGGTGGCCTCTAAACCCAAACTGACTGCTTCCCTCTCCTTTGTGGTTCCCACCTGCACAGGTAACAACTCATACCTGTGTGCCAAGCATAAAAGTCTGGCCTGCCCAAACCAAAGGCTTGGTCACAGGCTTCCAGCCCTCCCCATTTAGCCCACGGTCTTCTCAGGGCTGGAAGGAGAGAAAACTTCAGAATCTGAGAGCCCTCTTTCCTGCAGGCTTTACTTAGCTGACCCTGTAATTATACAGTCAGGACTGGAAGGTTGATTCATGCCTGCACCACCTAGGCTCTTGGGGACTTTGCTCACACAGTGTCCCAACCCAAAGACACAGTTGACCTTGTGGAGTGCAATGGGACCCCGAGCCTGACCCTGCCTTGGTCGTCATCTGGAGCTATGGAAAGGCCCTTCTCGGTTCACAAGCAAACCATGGAGAGAGCAGGGGGCTCAGTGAGCAAGTCCAGCAGCTATGGCCTGAATGCCTTTTAGAAAAAAACAACTCCCAAGACAGTTTCATAATCTGCCTTGTAATGCAGATTTAGACAACTTTTTACGAATGCGCTTTTTAAAATAGATCTTAATGGATCCTTTGCAGTAGTTACAGTCCATTGTGTAAATGCAAACAGAAGGCTTTTTGAAAACATGTATTATTGATCAGAAAGGCAGCAGCAATTAGAAGTCAGTGTGTCATATTGTTCAATATACACTTCCTATATAGCCCTGCTTGACTCACTCATAACTTTCTGACAAATTATCCTGCCACTAGGAAGCCTTTTCTTTTCCTTTTGGCTTTTGGAAGTGAAGGAAGACCTACCCATCTGTTATTAGCTGGAAATAAATGGAAAATTAAGTTTATCTTTACCATCGCAAAATCTATTTATGACTTCTCCTCAGGTTTCCAGGCTAAAATGGCAAAGCCTTCAGGTAAGATGGATGATGCTTCTCAATTTGTTCTATAACGCAGTGGTGGGCAGGAATAAAAAAGTGACCAGCTAGCAGTGTGCTGTGGAAGGGCATAATCAGAGCTCTGAGATGGAGGGTTGTAGAGAACCAGCTTTGTGGGAAGGATGCTGAGTCAAAGGGAAGAAGCCATTCAATGGGGGTACATGGGAGGGGGTAATGCTACCAGCCCAGGTTCCTCGTGTGCTTGGTGTTTCTTCTTTCCTGTGTGGAACCTAAAATGGTCAACTGAGGATAAAGTTGAGATTTACTTTTGCTCAAAAACTCACATGTGAATCTACATTTCACACAATCTGTACACTTACCATATGATAGTCTAGAAAAATACATTTATTTATTGGATATTTACTATATTCCAGGTGCCATTTTCAGAAATGGAGACACTGCAATGAATAAAACAAAGATTCTCCTTTCATGGTTTTCCCAGGTAGAGTCACCGAAACACATTCAATGCATAATGAAATAGAGAAGGACACAGGCTTGGGCATTGGGTGGGTGATGGGAAGCCAACTTCAGGTAAATAGGATGGAGATGGAGGACAGTGTTGCCTCATGAACAGCAGGAAGTGGGAAGACTAATGGGCCTTGGAATTCCCTGCACTGCCTCAGCAGGGACAGGAGCCATTGTTCATCTGCCCAGAAGAGTTCCCTCGTTGAGCCTCTGTCTCCCCTTCCAGGGACTCCCAGCATTCCTTTGGTCTCTCAGAGCGTTTATGCTTAAGGAATCTGCAGAGTGCAAACGCTGGGCTGTCTGGGGGTAAAAACAAATAAACACACACACACAAACAAAAAAACTGCTCTGATTTTGGAATGCTGACAAATAGGAAGTCCATTGACTTAATGCCCTCTAATGGCTTCTGCAAACTGCCCTTGCTCAGGATCTTAGTGGGCTGTGTCCCTGGGAGTGGTGAGTGTCTATCACAGCTGGCCCAGGCCCGAGGTGCTGAGGCGGTGCCTGCCTGCCCTGCTGTACATGGGGAAACTGCCATGAACTGGAGGGCAGGGAAACAAGGGTGTAAATTGGCTGTGGGTAGTGCTTGAAGTGGCGAGTATGACAGAAGAACTGAAATTTTAATTTTGTGAGTTTAAAATAATATAAAATTATTATTAAATTTAAAATTATAAAATTCTAGCCACATATGGCAAGTATGCTTATCGGGCAGCATGGCTCTGATAAACAGCTCTCCAGCCTCTCCCTCCATGCTTGAATAAGGGGAAGGCTCCTGGCACCCTCCCACCCCAAGTGGAGTGACAGTGGAGAAACAGCCCCCTGAAAGCCCTCAGCCTAGTGCTGGGAGTGCCCATGAGGTCCCAGCAGAGTGTTCCAGTAGTTTTCCTTCTGTGATCTGACTTTCTGGTGGCTTGAAAATGCCACAGCCTTGAGGAGAGGTGTGGCATTTCAGGAATACACACTTGGTATCCACCCACTTGGGAAATACTGTATTTTTCTCCATGCTCAGTGCCTGGCCTTCCCAGTCCTGAAATCCCTTCCCGCTGCAGGCAGAATGAGCACAATGCAGCATGGGCAGGGCCCTGCTCTCTAGGGCCTCTTTGGAAAGGGGCTGATGAGCTCGTGCATATTAAGATGCAGTGATGAAGGGCTGTCAGGGGACTCTGTGCTGCAGCCTGAGGCCCAAGGGCCTACTAGCTAAGGCTGGGCTCTCAGCACCTCTGCCCTCTGCTCCTGAAAGTCCCCTGTTTCCCCAACCCGCAATTGCATTGACTCCCAGACTTCCTGGCTGCTGCCCCTGCCCCTGCCTGCCTCCTTCAGAGTCCCTCTGCTGTCCAACTCCTTGTCACTCAGAAGTCACACTCTTCTCAGCCCCTGCCTATATGCTCTGTGGACACACTGCTTCAGATCTAATGTGTCTCCCAGTGTAACTGTGCTGGACTTATCTGCAGTGGCCTTGGAATGACCATAGCCTCCTGGCCCTGAGTATCGTCATGTGTCACGATCATCATTGTCTATATTCTCTCGTCTGTTTTTGTCTGTAGTGGTGACGGTGGCTCACTGTTCAGCAGCCAGGGACCTAGTGGGAATTCACAGCTGCTGGTCACATATCTGCCAGGCGAATGGTATTTCAGGTGGAGAGAGCATCCCAGGCATAGGCAAGGAAGTATGCTCAGGATGACAGGTGGGGTGGGTGTCTTTCATGAGTCTCAGTCCCCATCCTCTCTAGCCTCTCCCCTCACCATTGCACATTCACAGGCTCCTTGGTGCCTCTCTGGGCTGCTCCTCAGTGTGAATAGAAGCCATTTTTAAACATCAGTGGAAGGAGCAATGCAATCAGGGACTTGAGCCGAAATCAGCAGCTCAAGTAGGGAGAGAACAAGGAGCCCCAAATAAACCACCTGGGGCCCGACATTTGGAGCGTTTGCGTTGGAGACCAAACACAGATGCCCTTTAGATAAATACATTTTTGAGAAACATTCCACAGGAGAAGTTTACGCCTTTAATAGGTTTTTATTGTCAGACAAGCATGAGGAAGTGTTTTGTGGAGACTCTAAAAAGCTCAGGAATAGTCTTTTCCCTCTGGCCATTTAAGGGGAGAGGGGAGAAGCTGCCTTCTTCAGGTTCCCCTAGGATTTGGCTTGAGCAGAGATTGCTCAACTGAGGAATACTCAGTGCTCCAAGTCAGTGGGCTGGGGTGGAAGTACTCTTGGAATTCTGGTTAGGAAGCTTGGAAGCTTACTCAGAGCAGCTCCCTTTTTCAACCCACCACTGCTGCAGGAAAAGAGCCTGGACAGGTGGTCCTCAGGGATGAGAAGGGCTCTCTGTGGAGGATTTGGGTCCTCCAGAGGCTCCCAGAGGTTGGTAGTTTTCTGTGGATTGGAATCTTTACAAAGTTCCACACAATGAAGCCTAGGAGTTCGAAGAAGCTGAGCTCACCACAGGCCCTGTGCCAGAGACAGGAGACTCAAGGAGAAGGTCAGATGCAATCATGTCTGGAAGCTTCTCCCTTCTGCCTTAGAAATAGGCCCCTACTTGCCCATCCTGAGCTCTGCCAGGTCCTACAGCTGCCCTCTGCCCAACTTAGGTTGGGATACCCAGGTGTCACACATAGGGCTGGGTGTACCCCTCAGATGCTGCTCTGCTCTCAGAACCCCCCCTCTAGGACAGGACCGTGTGTAGGGGGGTAAATGTTGCCTCAAATTGCAACCCACATTGCAACTCATCTTTGAATGAGGCCAACACTAAAAAGCTACATACCAGGTCAAATTTACTGTGACTGTGGGCTACTTTGGTCCAGGCCAGGCCCATTGAAAACTTATCTTTGCAGTACAGTGGATATCATGGTGTGGGTCATGTGGAGCCTAGGCAGGAGGGGGCACACCATGGTCCCAGAAAACAGGCAGGCTGGAATGAGAGAGGAGAATCCCAGGTGGGTTTATAATGCTGGGGACTTCACTATGATCCAGCCCCGCCACTCCTAAGTGAGGATCTCCAGAGATTGTGCATAAACAGGATCCATGTCTCATGAAGGAAACAAGGCAGTAGATGCTGAGAAGCTGGAATTGAGCAATTCCTGGCTTCTCCTCCAGTGTCAGCTCTTCCATTTCTTCCCTCTTGGGTGCTTCAAGTCACCTTGTCAGTCCCTGGGACTTGCCAAGAAAGCCTCACCAGGAGACCACCTAATGAATGGATAGGAACAGTTTGGAGGAAACATCCAGTGTCATCGAAAGCATTGTTCCCATCTCATCATATATGTATGTTTTGCAGGACCCAGACCCTAGGATGCAGCTGATTTCCTAGTCACCACTCACAACAACACTTTTTATTTTTTTTAACAGTTGTATCTTGGCAGCAGTTTCCAACAAATTAAAAAGAGCTCCCTAAAATGGCATGTCATCTTTGGGGCTCTTATGACCTATGTATGGGTGAGAGGAAATGATATCTACTTTATTTCCCAGGGCTGATACTTCAGTGGGTGCTGGTGTGTTGCCTGGTTATCCAATTGCATTTGTTATTTATTAGTATTTACTAAATCCTAAAGGTTTGGAGTTTAATTACGTATAGGTCTGATTTCTGGAAGAAAGGTCAAATGATATTGGTTCTGGGAGGTGAAGCTTTGGGGTCTGAATAATCTCCTTTAGAAACAGAAGCCAGCCCAGTGAGGCAGGGGTGAGTACCTGCAAACTGTGTGGAACCTCTAACTCATTCAGGATCACCACAATCTCTAGGTAGTGGTGGGGCCTCATCTTGCAGGTGAGGTCA
This sequence comes from Glaucomys volans, assembly GCA_020662805.1. Taxonomy (NCBI): domain Eukaryota; kingdom Metazoa; phylum Chordata; class Mammalia; order Rodentia; family Sciuridae; genus Glaucomys; species Glaucomys volans. The sequence continues at coordinate 155,111 of JAJEJO010001880.1, forward strand.
TTGAGGGGCAAATCCGGGTATTCTTCCTCTGGAGCCTTTGCTCCACATTACTTGTGGCTCTCACAGCCCCACAGTGTGAGGGGTGCAGGGGGGTGTGCACTTGTTAAAGGCTCCTGGGGTGTGTGGATGCTGCTGGTTCTAGGCCCACATTTGGGATCCACTGCTGTAGAGCAAGGTGGGATGGGAGAGAGGTGGTGAGTCTCAGTGGAGGCATCCAATGGCTTCCCTTATGTTAGCCTGGCCAGCTGCCCCCAGCAGTGTCAAGCTGCATGTCCTCCCTGCAGCTCTGTCAGGCTCTCAGTCTCTATTCTCCTGATTTATGCCCATAGCCCTGGCTTCACTTGGGGGCCCCAAACACACTTGCCTTGCCATCTGCAGACTCCTGCATTTACAGACAGCTCCTCTCAATGCCCACTTCTTACAGACCCAGGCCCTTGGGAATCTATTTTCCAGTGCCTTTGCCTCATTAGCAAAGAGGCTGGTCATTTCTTTGACCTGGGGCAGGATTTCACCTGAGGTCCGTGCCCTACAAAGTACTGAGCTTCACAGAATCTCTGGTCATTGCATTTCCTTTGCTTCCAAATTGACAACAGTGACAGTACCAACTTGTCTCCAAGGAGGTGGTCACTGACTTAATGAGATGAGAGGTGGGCACCTACCATAGAGCAAGGGCTGACGACCATGTGCTTACGTCTGGGGTTCCTCTACCAAGCACAGTCACTTGGTAAAGGCTGGCTCATATTTTGTTTACAGCTTACTATGGGCTTGGGGAAGCCAAAGGGAGGATGAGAGAGGCTGGGGGACCCTGTATTCATGGTTTGGGGCTCCTAGGTAGTGCCAGACCCCACAAACAGGTGGTGTCGGCATTGACAGCGACTCAAGCCAGTCTGAGCATTATTTTTTCCAAAGACAGAATTTTTGAATCCAAGGAATTTTTGTTCTTTAATGAAAACCTTGCAGCCAGGGGCAGCACCCCACTAAATGACTGATACTCACCAAGATATGCACTTCTCAGAAATGTCTCCTAGTCAATGAAGAAGAGATAACAGTCAGTGGAATAAAAATTAATCTATCTACTATAGGAATTAATATAAAAACATCAGATATAGGACTTATAAGGAAGGCCACCTTCAACTCACCCTCCCTGGGTTAAATACCCCAGGGACACTGATTTACATTCTGTGCCGTGGTCTCTGCCACCATAATCGATAGGAATGAGAAATGGGGCCAGCTGGGCCTGCTGCCTGGGGTGGGGTGGAGGGGAGTCAGGAGCTGCCTGTAGTCTGCTGAGAGCTTGTGTGGGGATCCAATCTGAGCCCTCCCACCCCTCTTCCTAAACCTCCCTGGTTTTCTGGCCCATGATCCCTCTCACTAGGCCTTTCCAGGAGCTGTGTGAAGGGCCAGATAGGGAGAGGACCAGGGGCTGGGCCAGGGCCTACCTGAGGCCTGTTCAGGAAGCCCTCTGCCTGGCCCTGGCCCTGGAAACCTCCTGATATTGGGTCTACCTTCATTTATTAATTAATTGATTTTTTAACTTTTAAATTATTTTATTGACACTTAATTGTAAATATCTACAGGGTAGAGTGTGATGCTTTAATGTCTAAAGGGTTATAGATTATTGTGTAATGGTCAAATCAGGGTGGTTAATGTATCCATCACCTTAAACATTTTGGCTTTGGTGAGGTTTTCCTGATCAACTGTTCATTTCTGCCACTCACCATCTAGGGTTTGCTGTTCTCTTCAAGGTGATGTGAGCCCAGAGGCCCTCCCTGGCCCATCCCTGGCCTGTCCTAGCCTTTTCAGGGGCTGCTTTTCTGCTTTTACTTGCTGTGAGCTTCAGGCTGGGCTCTGGCATGGAAGTTAATGGGTCCCACCCCATCTGCAGAGTTAGCTGTCTTGCAGAACTTGACAAGTGATGGGTTTCCTGCACTCCTCACTGGTGAGAGTCCTACTGGGTGGAGGTGGAGGACAATGCAAATGGCGAGATAGTATCTGTCCCCATGTGCTCCCTTCTTTTTCTTCTCAGTCCTGCTCTTGGGGGCAGGAGAGCACACTGGTACCTGTCCCTGGACCTGGAAAACCTGGGGGAATCAGACTGGGAGGACAAGGAGCTTAATCCCCAGTCTCTCCTTGCTAAGCCCTCAGTTTCCCTTGGGTTCCCTCCCTCAGCCATGACTCCGCCAGCTCTCAAGGTCCAGGAGCTTCATGCCCCTGAATCTTCTGACAGGGTGGGGCTCACAGTTCCTGCTGTGCCGTCTCTCACCACTCCCTGGGGGTTTCTGATATCGTCCTGCTCCTCTGCTCCTACACTAAGTCCTAGTCACTTCTCCACTGCCGTGCCCTCTGCTTCAGCTGGCCTCTGACCACGAGGACCCCGAGCACATTTCCAGTAGGGCTACACTGTATGGGAAGGATCAGTCTTTTGCTCTTGATGGTGGCAGAACTTGCCTCTTTTGTGTGCCCTGCCCTTAGCTGCCAGGGAGAGCAATCCCTATCATTCATGACCAGTGACAAAATGACTTGAAGTGATTCCAGGGATAGGAAACTTCTGAGCCATCCCTCTATACAAGCCTCATTGTACTGCTGGAGAAACAGAGGACCCAGAGACCAGCCAAGGTCACTGAGCAAGGCAGGCCTCTGGGCTCCCGGGGAAGTGTTCTCTGCTCCCTCCTGCTCTCTCCCTGGCTGCTGGGTCACCCATGATGCAGGTCTGAGTTGTGACAGAGTCATTCTGGAACTTTAAAAAAAAATTTTTTTTTCGTTGTAGATGGACATATACCTTTGTTTTATTTATTTATTTATTTTTATATGGTGCTGAGGATCTAACCCAGTGTCTCACACATGCTAAGCAAGTGCTCTACCACTGAGCCAAAACCCCAGCCCCCATCCTGAATCTTACTAAGAGGATAAATATAAACCCAATTATTATTATTTACATTGTTATGGGTTGGATTGTGGGCCCCCCCATTCATATGCTACAGTCCTAACCCCCAGTATCTTTGAATGTGACTGTCATTCAAGAAAGGGTTATTAAAAAGATAAGTACAAATGAGGTCATCGGGATGGGCCCTAAGCCAATGTGACTGCTGTCCTTGTAAAAGGGAAATTTGGGTGCCAAGACGGACACAGAGAGGGAAGATAATTATCTACAAGCCAAGGAGAGAGGCTTGGCACAGACCTTTCTCTAGCACCTTCTTAGGGAGCACGGCTCTGCTGACACCTCGGTCTGAGACTTCCAACCTTCAGAGCCATGAGACGAGTCATTTATGCTGTTTAAGTCACAAGTCTGGTGGTTTTGTTATGGCAGCCTGAGAAGATGTAACCACATTGCAAAGGAGTTTGTTATGAAGAACTTAGAGAGCTATTAGTTTTGATTTTCATTCTTATGGAGTTTGGTATCTTAGATAGTTTTTGTGCTTTTATTTTGTTTTATTCTTATTCTCCTGGCTTCACAAATTGCAGTTTATTTATTAATAATCAGAGGTTTAAAGAAGCTGCTCACTGCCTCGGTGCAGATTGGTTGAGAGAGTTGCTTGGGTAGAGGCGTGTGGGCTGTTGATGACATGGAGCGTGGAGGGAGTCTCAGCCCTTCTCTCCTGCCAGGATCATGGCATGGTGGGAACCACACTGCTGCCCTTGACATGTCGCCATCTCAGTGATGTTTTCTGTGCCCATCAATGGCAGTGACATTGACAAGGAAGCTCCGTGGAGGCCTGAATGGGACAGCAATGCCCAGTCAAAAAAGTAAGGGCAATGGTGGTGAGGACTTGTCTGTCCTTCACCTAATAACAGATCAATGTTATTTTAATAAAAAGGATTTTGTGGGCTTTCCTGATTTAAGGATAGTTACGCATTGTAAATAGAGTCAAAAACCACTTACCTGGTAAAATGTGTCCCAGAGCATGTTGCCTAACACTCCAAAGACCCACCCAGCTTGGAGCTGGTTTTTGGTCTTAAAACATCCCCATTACTGCTGTTTTTAGCGTGGTGGTTAAGCCTACAATTTTTCTACAGGATAATAGAATGCTGTTTGCTTCAGATTTGAAGGTGGGATCTAGATACTGCTGTTGGGAAAGCTACCAAATTTCTAATTCTGAGGGCTAATACTTAAATTTTTGCTACTAAAAAACATTTCCCGTTAAATAGAAAAGCCCAGACAATGCTTCCTACCTGTGGCACTTCCCCTTCCAAGACCTTGGAGTCGATGGCCACATGGTTCTTATTGCTGTGAAAGTGGCTTTCAGAGTCCCTCAGGTCCTGAGGAGCTGTTCTCTGTCAATCAGAGCTTGCTGGGAGTTGGAATCATCCTCACCATTGGGCTCTTGCCCACCTGGAGCTTCATAGTTATTTGCAAACATGGAACTCCAGGAAAAGCTGGGCAGTCACCCAGCCTCCTTGTTCTTGTATACTGTGGCAGAGCTGTTGGTCAGCTAAGATCTTCACTGGAACTGTCAGCTGGAGCACAGTGCTGTCCACTTGGCTCTGGGCTTCCTTATAGCATGGTTGCCAAAATCAGGTCATTTCCTGGGGCCTTGCCTCAGAAGTCATCCCTCTCTCCTGTTCATTGTGGTGGTCACAAAGGCCTGCCCAGCTATAAGGAAAGGGGACATAGACTGTTTCTCAAGGAGGGTGGGCAAGATCCTAGACGAGCACATGGGGCAGAAATATTGCTGTGGTCATCTTTGGAAAAGGTGATCTGCCACATCATGGGCTAGAGATCGCCTCAGGGAGTCTGGGTCAGGGAGTAGGTAGCAAATGTGATCCACCACCAGGAGTTAGGGACAAAGTCCAAAATGTCCCCACATTGCATTGTAGGGAGCACAAGTCACCCACAGGCACATGGGTATCCTCTCTGACCCTGGAGGCCCCTGAGCACAGACACCAGCAGCCAACATACCACACGCTCCTCCGTTTCAACTCTCTGCAATACCAGGACTCTCCAATCTATGCACTAAGTTGTCCCTGGAATCTACTTCAGGAAACGACCCATTAAAAAAGAAGATTTGTCATGCCTGGGGCATTTTACAAAGCTTGCCAAGGTGCCTGGTAAGCTGTAATTGTGTGAGTAACGGTGGGGGCTGGCATGAGGTGATGTCATCAGGGCAGATGCTCTGATCCAGGGTGTGTGGAGAGGTTTTCGTGGCATGTGCTTGGGCTGCCCACCCTGTAAAGCCCTGGATCTCACCTGCCTTGGGGGGAACCTGGGCAGTCTCTACCAGCCAGGATGTTGTGTGTGGGAGTGTCCTAGTGATTATCAAATGTGTATGACACCTCATGCAATGACAGCATTCCCTGAGTTGGGGTTTTCTGGGCCTTAACAAAGGAGGAAAAGTGTGTGGGGGATGGATGCTGTTTAGTACACAAGGTAAGATGGAGAACGACAGGACATGGGCTCTCATTCTGTGCTCCTATTGCCCATTGTGGGCCACCTGGCTTCTCCCTCACCTGTCACAAGGTGGTGCCCACTCTGAGCCATGTGTGTTAAGAGCCAGGGGCCCAGGAATGTGGGTGCCAGGGTCGCCCTGTCCTCCTGTGAGGACTAGCATATTGCTGGGCATATGGAAGATGTTTGGTCAGCACCTGGGGGTCTCTTTGTGGCTCCCAACCATTCTTAGATTGGGAACTGATCTTGGCTGGTCAAGGACTCAGTACGACCTGGGACCTCAGGGTTGGAGCAGGCTGTGGTCAAGTTCTGGGCAGGGTAACCATAAGGTGAGGGTGGAGAGAAAGGGGGCCTGCTTTCCTGCATCGGGATGAAGTTCTTTCCAAGTGTCCATTTTCTGGATCAGAACCCTGGATTTGAGTCTTGAAAGGGACTTCCACCATCTTCAAGTTCTATAAAAGAAAGAAAAGGACTTCATCATTCATTCACCCCTAAACATTTTCTGAAGCCCAGATGTACATGGGTCTTCTCAGGATGGGGGGGTCTTAAGATCCTGTAAATTATCATTCACCCCTACTCCTGCCCCCACATTCTTCTCCCAGGCCATCCTGTCACTAAGCCACTGTCCCCTCTTGGAGAAGTTTGTCCATTGACTAAGGCTTTCCCCAGTTTCAACTCATGAACACAGAGTACCAGAAATCAGCTGCCCCATGGGTTCAAAGTGGTGCCTGCCCAGGGGCTGTGTAGCGAAAGTTCCAGGTCTTGAGGCAGGGGATCTGGGAAGTGAACATCACAGGACATCAACATATATCTGTCTCCTTTCCTACTCGCCATTTGCATCCTCACTTCCCGCTAACCAGCTCAGCCTCCAATGGCCAATGCTGTAATTGTGCCATTCTTGTTTCTTTTGCCCTCTCCCTTTGTTCTGTTCACGTGGCCAAACCCCATCCTGGGGGCTCAGCTAGCTACCTCCTCTATGCCTATACCCTACCATCAGCAAACCCTGGCCCTACTAGTCACTTGCCCTGTGACTGCACCATCCCAGTCTTGGATTCCTATATGCCCTCTTGCCTCTCTGAAGAGAAATACTACAAAGATTCTTGGCTTGGCCAACCTTTATGCAGCCTCCTGAAACTTCTAGGCCCATTTGTGTACTTCCTCAAACAATCCAATTTTAACAAGAACCCCTCATGTTGGAGATCTGATCAGCCTCAAGATCTGTTTTAGTTAGCTTTTCCATTGCTGTGACCAAAACACCCTTCGAGAACAACTTAGAGGAAAAAAAAATGTTTATTTGGAGTTCATGGTTTCAGAGGTCTCAATCCATAGATGGCCAACTTCATTGTTCTGGGCCCAAGGTAAGGCAGAAAAACATGGGAGAAGGGCTCAGCAGAAAAAAAAAAAACCACTCCAATCGTGGTGACAAGGAAGCAGAGAGGAGTGGGAGGAGGAACGGAAGGGAAGATGAACCCTTCCAGGGCACCCCGCAGTGACCCACGTTCTCCAGCCACACTGTGCCAGCCTACAATTAGCATCTATCAGTCCATTCAAACTAGGACGGATTGATCAGGTTACAGCTCTTACAATCCAATCATTTCACCTCTGAATATTCCTGCATCAATATGGGAGCTTTTGAGGTATAGCTCACACTCAAACCATAACAAGATATAATAGGGTTTCTCACCCTTCACCATTTCCCAGATAATGTCTGATCACCCAGTCCTATCTTCAGCAGGACTCCTGCTAGGTAAAGTTGGCCAGAATCCCTCTTATCCTTGAGGTTTCCTCTTGGCAATTTTCTGTTCACTGACCCCTTCCCTGCTCCTTGGCTATAGATGCCCTCTTGCCCTGCTATATTCATAGTCAGTGGGTCCTTGTACCTGAGGTCCACCCTGACCAGAGGAGCAGCTGAGTCATGCCTGGATTCCTGACCCACAGAAACTGAGATAACAAATGTTCTTTTAAGCTCCTAAGTTTTTGGGGTTCTTTGTTACTCAGCAATACTTTATCAACACATAGGGGAGAGAAGACCAGGGTCAGAGTACAGTTTAAAACAGAGCGACAGGACTGGAGTTACTTGAGAAGAGACTTGAAGAAAGAAGGGACCCTGGGGGAAGAGCTAGATTTGAGGACATGTATTTGAGGGTGCTTAGGAGACCAGGGCAGCTCAAATAGAGCAAGAGGGGCTAAAGGAGGCAAGGGGTAAGGGCAGAGAGAGGAGAGGCATCATGCAGGCATTTGGGCCTTGACCCTGAAGTCAGGGCTTTTAGACTTTGAGTGGGTGCACAGGTTAGAGGTCCAGGTGGGCACTGAGTGTGGTTTGGGTGGGGAGTGGGTAGCAGTGGAGATTACTAGAGATGTGAAGATTTTTTCAAGGTAGACCACAGGATTCACATGGGTCTGTGAGCAAAGGCAACTTTGGTATCAAAGGAAAGGTGATGGTTTCAGACAGTCCTAGGGGTTAGGTTCACAAGCTAGTCCTGGGGGCTAGCTTGAGGTGGGGCTGAGGGAGTAGGTAGGTGGATAGGAAGTTAAAGAGGGGGGAGGAACTGGCAGCATGGAGATCTTTGAGGTATAAATAAAGGGGAGGCCCAGAGAGCCCAGGGAAGGAAGTAGAGGAGATGTAGGGGATGAAGAAAGAAGGAAGGAGGGAAACTAAACCACTAGGCCACTGCTGCCCTGTTGTTCACTCAGTTACCGAGGACAGAGCAGTAGTCATGAGGGTGTCCTGGGGCCTTTTTAGGGCTCCGGAGAGCAGAAAAGGTGAACCCAGAGAGACTCACATCTTTGAAGCAGTTTTGCCATCAAGAGGAGCAAACAAATGTGACTTCAGATGAATGGTAGAGTAAGGCAAGTAATGGATGTCTTAAAGATGGGCAACAACAGAATATTTGGAGGTCAAGGAGAAGGATCCACTGGAGAGGGAGGCACCAGGGTGTAGGAGTGAGGGATTGTAGTTAAAACAGAGACCCCAGGGAGGCAGAAGAAAATGACCAACCAGTGCTGGTTGGGAAATCAGTGTCTTTTCCTCAGGAAGTCCTAGAGGATATAGATGCCCCCCAAAGCATGTACTGGTCCCCTGCACATCTTGCTGCAATCTTGGGACCGACCTTAGAAGAGGGAGCTGAGCTGGAATGCTGAACTCGGCATTTCCTGATCTGCTCTAGGCTCAGCTTTCAATCTTCTGTTGTATCTGCAGCCTTGTTTTATGTGGTTTGTGAGAAGCTGAAAAATAAGGGCTGAACAGACTTACAAAGGGGAGGAAAGGCATCCTTGACTGACCCTTTGAGATCTTACGAGCAGGCAGATGCTCTTGGTCACTGCTAGAGGTCCAGGTGGTATGTGCTCTAGGCTGTGAGAACGTAGTAAGTCCAGGCTCCAGCTGTGGTTTCAGGTAAGGTGTAGTTTTTCCAAGTCTCAGTTTTCTCATCTAGAATATGGAGCAAACAAGAGCTCAACCCCATAGGCTCTATGTACCCACAGTAGGAAGGGGGCTTTGTGCAGATAAAGAATGAGACATTTCCACCAGGAAAGGGACCCAAGGTGCAAACAACTTGCAAAAGAGACCAGAACATCCTAAATATTTTCCTGTGTTGGGCCATTATATATACGTATACCTATGTACACACATACACGCGCACACACACACACACACACACACACACACACACGTGCATGTGCTAAGGATTGAACCCAGGGCCTTATTCATGCTAGGCAAGCTCTCTACCACTGAGCCACATTCCAGCTCCCATGATTACTGTGAATGTGTAAATCTGCTACTAAATTGAAGAACAGTATCTCTTTCCCTTCCTTATCAGCATGGTCCAGGAGAATATGCTGCCTCTAAATGGCCAAGGAACCCAGGTAGTAAGAGCAGGACTCTAGGGCTGGATGTCTCCATAAATGGAATTAGCTTTCTTTTCTGGTCTCTTGGGAGAGGTATTATTTTTTCCATTGATGCAAATGTGTTCAAAGTGTATTTTCCACAAACTCAGAAAATGAGCTGCCTTCCCTCTGAGGCTGGGCACAGTGTGCTGTATCTGCCTGTGTTGGAAGTGCCACACATACACGATGGCTGTGGACCTCCTGCCAAAGTCATTTCCTGTGATTCAGAGCCCAGTCTCCATGAAGGGCGAGCCAGGAGACCTCAGGAGGGCCAAGGGTGTCCCACTCACAAACTTATTGACTGTGTATAGATGAGAGCCACCCAGGGGGCATCTGATCTTTCCTTTCAATTTACCTATGAGGAACTGGGGCCTGGATAGGCACCAAGTCCATTCTTCTCTTCCACCGGCCATTTCAGAATGGATGTCCAATTCAAAATGTTTCTGGGAAGTGGCAAAAAGTTTTAGCTAGGAGCTGGTAACCAGCCAGGAGTTTGGGTTTCAGCCAGTGCATTGGTTAAAAAGAGATGAAAAAGGAAAAGCTGTTATCAAGAGAGACTATCTGGGGTCTGAGTTCACAGCAGGGTCTCAGGAACTAGATACCATCAGCCTGACCTGCCCAGCGGATGTGAAAGGAGGCGGTGACTGCACACATGGGAGCTGTCTAATCCCAACCTCAACTTTGCAGTGCTCCTGAGAGCCCAGAAGATGGAAAACCGGTTAGGTGATCCAGGAGGAAATGACCAGATTCTTGCTATCAATTCCTGGTTCAGGAAGCTGATGGCCTCTGGCTCTCTCCACCAGTCCAAGTTGGCAGTCGTGGGCCATTGCTGATAGGGAGGTGGCTGGGGGTTGGATCCCTGGATCCTGAGTCCTAGTGTGCACAGCTCTTAGATTTGCTAAGTCCTGGACAGAGTGTGAGCTCCCTGCTGACCCTATTTCTGGACTTCCCCTCTTGCTTCTCAACTGGTGGAAATCTCTTTGGATGGACCCCCAAAGTAGGAAAAGGGCAGGGACACTGTGATGGTCTCATGACTAAGAATCATTTCTCAAGTGCCACTACCCACTTCCAGTTTGCTAAAACATGGGCCACATGCATTTTCTTAATAGGGTATAAAGAAAATAGTAGCAGGTTGTTCCCAATTTCCTTTTCCTTGTAATTTATGCTACTGAGGCTAAAAAGCTAAATATATTCCTGTCTGTCTTGAACTAAGAGTGGTCAAATGACACAGTTCTGGTAAGTGAGACTCAAGTGGCAGTCATCTCAGAGATTTTGGGAAGGCTTGTTCTTTTGATAAAGGAGCCAAATATGGCTGATATTTCAGTTTTCTCACCATTTCCCTCTTTTCCCATCAAGGGTAGATGTGATAACAGAAGCTGGGACACACATATTGCAACCCTGAGTTCTAATGCACAAAAAAAAGAATAAGCACTTGCTGAGACAAAGCCAAGTTGTGGTTGGATTGTTGAATCCAGGCCAACAACTGCCTACTTGTAGTTTTCTTGTAAATGGAGGCAAAACCTTCTTTATTTAAGTGGCTGTGTTTGGAATTCTTACAGCTGAAAGCATCCCTAACTGCTGGACATGATGGTGGCAGTGGCTCCTTCATGGGGTGGGGGGGGCGGTGAGGGTGTAGCCCAGTGGTAGAGTACTTACCTAGTAGGCCCAAGGCCAAACCCCAGTACTGCAGGGAAAAAAGTGAAACCCTAACTTTATTCTCATTATTTTCTGAGGCAAGAAAAGGAGGCGCCCACAGTGATCACTAGTGATCATAGTGATCCTCATCTTGTGTGGTCTTTATCTATAAGATCAGGAGGCAGAGAAGGACAGCCCAGCTCAGGCCTGGGGCCTCCAGTCCAGGCCTGGGGCCTCCAGTCCTGTATTTCAAGGCCCTCTGTGGACCACTCAAGATCAGAGCCAAGGAATGACACCTGGAAGGTTAGAGAGACCCTGCAAGTCCAGTCACAAAGAACACATAAGAATGAACCCAACCAAGATTTTCTCTTCCTTTTCTTCTTCCTCTGCTGTCAAAGATAGTCAACTCCTCTTCTGATGCTGGCTCCACTATTCTTTCTTTTTAAAGCTACTTTTAGTACATTTCAGCAACACTGGTCAGTTTTGTAGGTTTCCTTTGACCTATTATCTTCTAACACTTTTTAAAAAATATAGAAGAAATAAATGGTAACTATATAAAGTCTATAAATAGTTCATCTGTGTATAAAACAAAACTATAATTTTCTGTTCCCATATATTCAATCACTCTTTCCTTCCATCCTCCCCTGCCAATTCAGAGGAATAACATTGATTTGGACACTAGAGTATGCCCTTCTAGATTTTTTTCTATATAACCATGCTTTTGTATGTAACACACACACATTTTATTTTGAATATAAAAATATCTTGGGCCTGGGGGTGCAGCTCAGTGGTAGAATGCTTGCCTAAAATGTGCAAGGCCCTGGGTTCCATCCCAAAGACTGAAAAAAAATTAGACCACCTATACCTCTGTAAGTTCTATTTTATCCAACCACTTGAATTCAACTCAGGATTTTCAGTGCTTGCTCAATGTCCATGCTCAGGAAGACCTGATTTCCTTAGCTCACTGTCTGTTGACAGACACGGTGGTAGTTTCTGATGTGTTGCTGTTACATGCTGTGTGGTAGTTTGTGTGGCTAGGTTCCTTCAAGTGGGTGGCTGTGTGCAAGTTCTCACATGTCACCACTTGACAGGTAGGGCCTCCTAGATTATAGGTAGGTACTCTCCCACAATGTGAGAACAAGAACGCTCTGTACCCATGCCTTCAGTTACTCTGCACACTTTCATTTTTCTAATAACCCAGTAACAATCAGCACATCCAGTGCCCAAATACTGGTTCCTAAACAGTATCTCCACTAAGAGAAACCAGGGCTTCTTAGAGAAATGATTCCATGGCTGGGGCTGGGGAAAAAATTAGGTTGTAACATCTTGCTGTGACAGGAAGGAAGGAAGTGCTCCAAGAATGACGAAGACATGTCAAAGGTCAGGACAGCCAACTTGAATGCTCCCATCAAGCCCATCTAGGACATTTGAGCACTACAGGGAATGGCAGTAATGAATTATAGCCATTGAATAAAATAAAATTCTGAGTCCATAATGATATGAGTAAACAAAAAGAGAAAGAAAAACTTGTGGTACACTGTCAGCTAATAAGTATGATGGAATTTTTTAAAAATAATCATCCTTTGACAATAATTACAATAATCGATTCAGGCAAGAATCATCATTAGATGCTAAATTTGAGGATGAAAGTTTGAACGGGACCATGGAATCACACAGACTCAAGGTATCTGCCCACAAAGATAGTCATTCATTACAAAAAGAAGAATAGTAACCTTATAATTGAGAAACCTGGAGAATATTGGTTTAACTCATTTATTAAAGTAATATCATCAACGATGGAAGAAAATTCCATGTCTGCCCTGGTGTGATGCACTGAGAAGGCACCTAGGTATATTTGTGATGTTTCTTCTGAAAATGCATGACTAGAATCTAATCCTGAGAAACACCCTACAAACCTAAATTGAATCACATTCTACAACTTAAGCAGTTTCCTTCTAAAATGTCAATGTCATAAAGGCAAAGGAAGATGGAGGCTGTTCCATTTTAAAGGAGACGACTGGGGCAGGACAACTAGATGCAATATGTGATCCCAAACAGAAAGGATTATTGTCAAGGACAAAATCAGGACTGCTGATGAAATTGGTATATGACTTCAGGTTAGAGAATAGGATCTTATCAATGTACGGTACAGTTGTATTTTATCAACGCTAACCTCTCCTACTTGATAAAGTCATGGTCAAGAAGCAATAAGTCCTTGTCTGTAGAAAATAAAGATTTAAATATGTAGGGATAAGGAAGACTGATGGCTGCAACTTCGTATCAAAAGACTCAGGAAATTACATATACATATAGGTAGATAGAGATATATTTGCATATGTAATGCATAAAGGTACATTTGCATATATATTTATATATACCATATATATAAAGAGGAGAAAGAGAGAGATGTGAACAGCTGGTGAATGTGTAAATGATGTATGGGAGTTCTTTGCACTATTCTTAAACTTTTCCATAAGTTTGGAATTGTTTCCAAATAAAAAGTTTAAGAAAAAATTGTTTTGCCAGCAAAAAGACATCTCACAGGTATTTTAATTTGCCTTCCTTTCATCACTAGTGATGTTGAGCATATTCTCACATATTAGCTACTTCTAGTTATTTTGGAAATTGTTCATAATCTTTGCTCATTTTCAATTAGTTTTTGTTTCACTAGATTAGATGCTTTCTGAATTTGTATTACACTTCTTTTCTATCTTGTGCACTGTGAGTTTTTCTCCAGTTCTTTGATTTGTTTTTTTGATATCTGTAGAATCTTTAACCTTGCAGATGTTCTGTATTTACATCGAGTCTATCAATAGATGCATATCTGTCATCTTTTCCTCTAGGCATCTTGGTAATAACTTAAGAACAACTCCTCCCCACAAGAATATTTTTATATGGCAAAATCTTTAGTAATTAATATTTTATATAGTAAAATTCTTAGTAATTAAGCAGTATTGCTAAGGCTCACGTTTCATCATCATATTTTTAAAATTAGATAACCTAGATTCAGATGCAGTCGTAAGAAATTACAGCGAGGTTCTTGTACTCTTTGCCCAGTTTCTCCCATTGGTTACATTTTACAAAATCATAGCACAGTATCTTGACCAGGATATTGACATTGATACAGTAGAGAGACACATTTCCATGCTGTAAGAATCGCTTCTGTTGCCCTTTAATAGCCTCTCCCACTTCCCTCCTGCTCCCTCTTTACTGCTACTAATCAGCTCTCCAGTTCTAGAATTTTGTCATTTCAAGAAGAATCATACAATACATAATTTTTCTTGATTGACTGTTATCATTCAGCACATCTGTCTGGAGATTTCATCCAGGTTGTTTCCTACATCGATAGCTTATTCCTTTTAACACTGAGTAATATTTCATGGTATAGATGTACCATTGAATAACCATGTACCTTAGGAAGGACATCTGGTTTCTTTCTGGTTTTTGTCTATGACAAAGCTGCTATAAATTTTTGTGTACATGTTTTTAATTTTTTTGTTGTAGATGGACAGAATGCCTTTATTTTATTTGTTGTGGTGCTGAGGATGGGACCCAGTGCCTCACACATGCTAGGCAAGAACTCTGCCCCTGAACTGAAGCCCCAGCCCTGTGTACTTATTTTTTGTGTTCTGGGTTAACAATTGTTGGGCCTAATGGTTATTTGTGGTTATAAAATAGTTCTTCTTAGTTGTAAATGATAGTAGAATCCATTTTGATAAAATCATACAAACATGGAATATATCTTATTCTAATTAGGGCCCCATCTTGTGGGTGAGCACGATGGTGAGCTTCACTAGGTATTTTTATATATGTACATAGGAAAATTATCTTAGTTTATTCTACTGTCTTTCCCATTCCTATCCCCTCCCTTCTCTTCATTCCCCTTTGTCTAACCTACTAAATTTCTATTCGTCACCTCCCCCTGCCTTTGTTAGGGGGTTTGTTTCCACATATCAGTGAAAACATTCAACTTTTAGTTTTGGGGACTGGCTTATTTCACTGAGCATGACACTCTCCAGATCCATCCATTTACTGGCAAATGTCATAAAGTCGTTCTTCTTAAAGACTGAGTAATATTACATTTGTATATATACCACGATTTTTTTTATCCCTTCATCTGTTGATGGGCATCTAGGTTGGCCTCACAGCTTAGCTATTGTGAATTGAGCTGCTAGAAACATTGATGTGACGTCACTGTAGTACACTGATTTTAAAATCCTTTGGATATATACTGAGGAGTGGGATAGCTGGGACAAATGGTGTTTTGAGGAATCTCCATACTGATTTCCAGAAGAGATGCACCAATTTTCAGTCCCAACAACAATGTATGAGCCTTCCCTTTTCCCCACATCCTTGCCAACATTATTACTTGTATTCTTGATACTTGCCATTCTGACTGGAGTGAGATGAAATCTCAGTGTCATTTTAATTTACATTTTTCTAATTGCTAGAGATGTTGAACAGTTTTTCCAAATATTTGTTGACCATTCCTATTTCTTATTTTGAGAAGTGTCTGTTCAGTTCCTTTGCCCATTTATTGATTGGGTCATTTTTTTTTTTTTGGCGTTCAGCATTTTGAGTGGTTATTTGTATTTTAATTTTTTTTTTAAAAAGAAACTGTCCACCCAGTTTCCAGAGTGGTTTAACCATTTTACATCCCCACCAGCAAGATTTGAGTCACCAAACTTTTCCACATTCTCATCAGCATTGGTGTTGTCACTGATATTTAAGCTTAGCTGCTCTAACAGTGATGTCTCCTTGGGGAGACACATCCCCAATAACTTATGATGTTAAGTACATTTTCACATGGTTATTTACCATTTGTATATAACCTTGGTGACATGTCTCCTCTTATCTTTTATCCATTTTCTAACTGAACATTTTTCTCACTCTTAAGTTTTGAGAATTCTCCATTTTAAATATCAGTCTGTTATTGGATATGTCATTTTCAAATATTTTCTCCCACTGTATAATTTGCCTTTTATCCTCATAACAGAGCTCTTTGCAGAGCAAAGGTTTTAAACTTTGGCGAGGCTCAACTTATTAATATTTCCTTCTGGGGTCAAATATGTCATTCTTTTGGTGTCAAGTCTAAGCACTCCTTGCCTAACCCTAGCTCTCAAATATTTTATCATGATTTTTTCTAAAAATTTTATGTTTTACATTTAACTCCATGTTCTATTTTGAATAATTTTTTAAATGAGGTATAAAGCTTGGGTCGAGCTTTTTTCTTTCTCTTTCTTTTTTTCCTCCTTCCCTCCCCCACCTCTCGTTCTTTTATGTCTAATTTCTCAGGTGAACCAGAAAAGAATATCTTTCCTTTATTGATTTGCTTTTGTGTCTTTGTCAAAAATCACTCGGGCAGGTTGTATGTGCATATATATCTGGGTTCTGTGTTCTGTTCCACAGATCTATGTGCATTTCTGTCAGTGCCACATCATCCTGAGTATTGTAACTACACAATAAATCTTGAAATCAGGTAGACTAATTTCTTTAACTTTATTTCTATTTCAAAATTGTTTTAGCTCTTCCAGTCTTAGGTTGTTCAATATAACTGTGAAAATAATCTTGCCTATAATCAGCAAAAAAAATTCCTGATAATTTTATAGGAACCATTTCAGATATATAGGTCAATTTGGGAGAAAATGATATTTTTACTATGTTGACTTTTTTCATTCCATGGGCCTATCTCTCTCTCCATTTATATAGATAATCTTCAGTCTCTTTAATCAATATTGGGTCATTTTCCACAAACAGGTCTGGTACATGTTTTGCTAGACTTTTACATAGTCTTTAGTTTTTGAGCAATTATATTTTTATTTTTGATTTCATTGTTCATACAGTCTTTGTTAGAAAATGAAAATAATTTTTTTAATTTTAGTTCATTGTACACAACTGGAGTACAACTATCATTTTTCTGGTTGTACACAAAGTAGAATCATACAAGTTGCATATTCATATGTATACATAGGGTAATGATGTTTGTCTCATTCTATTATCTTTCTATTATGTTTTGTATTTCAATTGTGTCTGTTGTAATATTTCCATTTCCATCACGAATTTTAGTAATTTGGAGTTTCTCTGTCCTTCTCTTCGTTAGCAAGGCTAAGGGTTTATCAATTTTGTTTATTTTTTCAAAGAACCAACTTTTTGTTTTGTCAATTTTTTGAATTCTTTTGTTTCAATTTCATTGATTTCAGCTCTGATTTTGATTATTTCCTGTCTTCTGCTACTTTTGGGGATAATCTGTTCCTCTTTATCTAGGGCTTTGAGCTGTAGTGTGAGATCATTGATTTGTTGACTTTTCATTCTTTTATTAAATGCACTCCATGCAATGAGTTTTCCTCTTAGCACTGCTTTCATAGTGTCCCAGAGATTTTGACATGTTGTATCTTTGTTCTCGTTGACCTCTAAGAATCTTTTAATTTCCCCCCTAATGTCTTCTGTTATCCATGCATCATTCAATAGCATATTATTTAATCTCCAGGTCTTGGAGTAGTTTCTGTTTTTAACTTTATCATTGATATCTCATTTCATTCCATTATGATCTGATAGTATACAAGGTAGTATCTCTATGTTTTTGTATTTGCTAAGAGTAGCTTTGTGGCATAACATATGGTCTATTTTAGAGAAGGAACCATGAGCTGTTGAGAAGAAAGTGTATTTGCTTTTTGATGGATGGAATATTCTATATATGTCTGTTAAGTCCAAATTAGCAGTTGTGTCATTGAGTCCTATGGTTACTTTGATTAATTTTTGCTTGGAAAATCTGCCCAATGGTGAGAGAGGAGTGTTAAAGTCCCCCAGTATTATTGTGTTTCGGTCTATTTGATTCCTGAAATTGAGAAGGATCTCAAGAATGGATGCACCATTGTTTGGTGCATAAATATTTATGATTGTTATGTCTTGCTGATTTATGCTTCCTTTAAGCAGTATGAAATGTCCTTCTTTATCCCTTCTGACTAACTTTGGCTTGAAGTCTGCTTTATCTTAAATGAGGAGGGAAACTCCTGCTTTTTTACTCAGTCCATGTGCATGGTATGTTTTTTCCCAACCTTTCACCTTTAGTCTGTGGGCATGTTTTTCTATGAGATGAGTCTCTTGAAGGCAGCATATTGTTGGGTCTTTCTTTTTAATCCAATCTGCCAGTCTATGTCTTTTGATTGATGAGTTTAGGCCATTTACATTCAGGGTTATTATTGAGATATGACTTGTATTTCCTGCCATTTTAACTTTTTTGGGGTTTTTAAGCTTAACTTTGTT
This sequence comes from Glaucomys volans, assembly GCA_020662805.1. Lineage (NCBI taxonomy): Eukaryota > Metazoa > Chordata > Mammalia > Rodentia > Sciuridae > Glaucomys > Glaucomys volans. The sequence continues at coordinate 173,277 of JAJEJO010001880.1, forward strand.
TCTTCTTTGATTGACTCTTTCTTTAGGGTAATTCCTCCCCATGTTGACTGAGATTGTTGTTTTTCGTTTCTTCCTCTTCGAATATTTTGTTGAGAATGTTCTGTAGGGCAGGCTTTCTCTTTGGGAATTCTTTAAGTTTTTGCTTATTATGGAAGGATTTTATTTTCGTCATCAAATCTGAAGGTAAGTTTTGCTGGGTATAAGGTTCTTGGTTGGCATCCATTTTCTTTCAGAGCTTGAAATATGTTGTTCCAGGCCCTTCTTGCTTTTAGGGTCTGGGCTGAGAAATCTGCTGATATCCGTATTGGTTTCCCCCTGTAGGTAATCTAATGCTTTTCTCTCGCAGCCTTTAAAATTCTATCTTTGTTTTGTATGTTAGGTATTTTCATTATAATGTGCCTTGGTGTGGATCTGTTGTAATTCTGCGCGTTTGGTGTCCTGTAAGCTTCTTGTAATTGATTTTCCAACCCATTCATCATATTTGGGAAATTTTCTGATATTATTTCATTGAACAGATTATTCATACCCTTGGTTTGTATCTCTGTGCCTTCCTCAATCCCAATAACTCTTAAATTTGGTCTTTTCATGATGTCCCATATTTCTTGGAGATTTCGTTCATGATTCCTAACCATCTTCTCTGTTCGACTTTGTTTTCAAGATTAAATATTTTCTCTTCGTTGTCTGAGATTCTGTCTTCCAAGTGATCTATTCTGTTAATTATACTTTCTATTGAGTTTTTCACTTGGTTTATTGTTTCCTTCATTTCCTTGTTTCCTTCAAGGATTTCTGTTTGTTTTTTTTCTCAGAACTTCTATCTCTTTATTGAAATGATTTTTTGCTTCCTGCAATTGCTCTATTAGCTGATTATTCATAGCCTGAATCTGCTCTCTCGTCACATCATTCTCTTCTCAGATCATTTTAATTATGAACATTCTGAACTCCCTTTCTGTCATTCCTTCTACCATGCTGTCTTTGGGTTCTCTTGATATATCATCTAGGTTTGTTTGGGACACTTTCTTCCTGTGTTTTCTCATGTTGCTCGTGTATCTTCCCCTCTAGTAGTGCAAATCAGAGGGATTGCAATTTCCCTGTAAAGACTTAAAATGTCCCTGCAGATTTCCAGTAACTCACCTGATGTTTGAGAGGTGCTTGTCAAGGGGTGACCCAAGAAAGCTGCTGTCCCACTACCTCCAGGTTGGGAATGATCAATGCTTCTGGGCAGAGGCAGCCTGGTGTTGATAGACAATCAGATACAGCAAGGTGCTAGACCCTGGGCCAGGGTGTGGACCTGGGCACTAGACCAAGTTGGGGTGGGGGCACGAAACTCTGCTCAGTGATGGAGACACTGGGCTTTAGAGCCCAGGCAGGCCTGAGCTCCTCGCTGGGCACTCAGGCGGTGGCAGGTGGTCACTCTCTGCCAGGGAAGCTGTAAAATAGCACCAAAGGGCCCAAACTCCCCGCTGGAGCTAGCGACTCCCTCTGCTCCAGGCCAGACCTCCCCAGGAGACGCCTCGCAGTGGCGGGGAAGACCGGAAGACCGGAAGACCGGAGCTCAGCTCTGAGGACTCAGGCAGCCGCAGATGGTCGCTCTCTTCCAAGGGAGCTGCAAAATGGCGCCGAAGGGTCCAAACTCCCCGCCGGAGCCAGCGACTACAGCCTCTCCAGGCCAGACTGCCCCAGGAGACCATTTATCTTTAATTGGTGTCTTAATTCTGTTTACCTTTAGTGTAATTTTTAATACTTTAGATTTTAAATCTTTCATTTTGTTTTTTGTTTTCTGTTTGTTCTCTTTGTTTTAAATTTCTCTGCTTTATTATTTTCTGCTTTCCAGGGTCCATATGCACATTCTTTAGAATTCCATTTTCATTTATTTGTAGTTTTTTTGAGTGCATCTCTTCATATAGCTTTTTTTTAGTGGTCGCCCTCATTTTACATTATATATACATAATTTATCATAATCTACTTACTGACGATTTGCTGTCATTATTTTACCTATTTTAATGGAGTTTGGAAACCTGGCCTTTGTTTATGTCCCTTTACACTCTCTTGTATACACAATGGTCTTAAATATTTCCCACTCAAACATTGAGAATGGATCAGTATTTTGATTTTTGTTCCAACTATCAAGCCTAACTTAGAACACTCAGAAGGAAAGGGAAAGCCTCTCATGTTTACCCACACTTGGGCTTACTGCATGCCTACTTTCTTCTTGATGTTCCCACATTTATTACTTACTTCCAGTTTGGACAAATCTTTAAGCAGTTCTTTTAGAATAGGCCTGCTTGCACCAGATTCTCTTAGCATCCCTTCATCCGAGAGGGAGAATGAGAGGATGATTTCACTTGGTGTAGGTTTCTGGGTTGACGATTCCTTACTTTCAGCACTTGAAACACACTACACCCCCCTTACCTACACGGCTGTGATGAAGCATCTGCTGTCAATTGGAAGGTTGTTTCTCTCTTGCTGCTTCCAGGATTGTTTTCCATTGTCCTTGTGTTTCAGAGGTTTAATTGTGATGTGTCTTGGCATGAGTTTTTCTGGTTTTGTTCTGTTTGGTGTTTAATTAGTTTCTTGAATCTGCAGGTTTCCATCTCTTGCCAAATTTGGGAAGCAAATTTATGACTTTCTAAGTTTGTCTTTACCTCTTTGAATAGTTTTTGGGCCAATCCTTTCTTTCTCCTTTTCCTTTTGAAATCTAAATGACATGGAAGTTATATCTTTTGTTATAGTCCTTCAGGTTTTTCCTCTTCTTGTTAAGACTGTTTTCTCTCTGTTGTTCAGACTGAGTAATTTCTGTTCATTTTCCTCTTCACTGATTCCTTCCTCTGTCCCCTCCATTCTCCTGGCTAATCCACTGATTTTTAACATATTTTTCAGTTCTAAGATTCCCTTTTGGTCCTTCAGCATATTTTGCTTCTTTGCTGAGACTTTCTATTTTTCAATGTATCTAAGCATGTTCATAATTGCTTGTTATGACAATTGCTTTAAAATATTTGTCAGATATTCTAACATCTCTTTTTTGTAGATGTTAGAATGTAATGACTGTTAACACTTAATTAGAAATTCCCTGGATCTTGGTATGACTAGATAGTCTCTTTAGAAACCCGGATATTTTCATATTATGTTATGAGACTGAATCTTACATAGATTTTCTGTTTCAGCTGTTTTTTTTGTTTGTTTGTTATTGGTCCTGGAGATTTAATCCAGGGGCACTTTACCTCTGAGCCACATCTACAGCACTTGTTTATTTTTAATTTTGAGACAGTTTCTCACTACGTTGCTTAGGGCCTAGCTAAGTTGCTGAGGCTGGCCTTGAACTTGTGATTCTCCTGCCTCAGCCTCCCCAACTGCTGGGATTACAGATGTGTACCAATGCACCAGGTTCAGTTGTTTTTTTCTGACAATACTCTGGAGGCAGCACTCTTGGAAGAAGTCCAGATTCCTCATTTGAGGACACCTGGGGTGTAGGTGGGGGATTCCTCATTACTTCTGGGGAGTGCTGGAAGATCCATTTACTCAAGTTACCTTCATTGACATTGTTGAGGAGGTGGTGAAAGTACTAGCTCCCTACTTGGTTTTCTCTGACAGTACCCTGGCGGGCAGAGTGCTTTGGGATATATTTCATGTGGAACAATTTCATGAAGGTGGAAGTACAGGTCTTTGCTCTCTTGGGTGGGGTCGAAACCAGTTTTTTCTATATGTTCAGTTGGAACAGAGGAATTAAAGTCTAAAGTTTTCTGTCTCAATAGGCTACCCTTTTTCTGTTTCTTTGGCTAAACAGAGCTGGTTTTATGAAGCTTTATGGTCTGGCTTGCTGGCCTTCCTGGGTGGCTGGCTCTTCAACTTCATATCTAGGATAACAAGACAAAAAGGAAACCCAAGGAACTCACCAACATGTTGTTCCTTTGGACCTGAGGTCCTCGCCAGTATGCCTTCTACCTTCCATCTTTCTGAGTCTTCCCATATTTGTTTTATATTTAATATTGAGGGTTTTTTCATTGTACCTAGCAGGAGTATGGAAAAGTACATCTACCCCAGTTTGAAAGAGAAGTCTTCTCATTGCTAATTTGAGAAGTGCACTTGCAGTTTTGCCTGCTCTTTTAGTATATATGTATATATATATATATATATATATATATATATATATATATATATATAT